>RYFJ01002554.1:0-249066 GCA_003991445.1 Oryza meyeriana var. granulata
AGAAGAGATGTTATCTATATTGTAAGCTGATTAGTTTAGACAAAACATTAGATCTTGAAATGCTTCTGTCAGTCTGTCTAGCAACTTTATATGTAGACCATTGTGTTGAAAGTTTCTTGTGATTCGTTGCTAACTGTGATCACTTGTGAAGATGTGATTGTAAGACAGTGAGTGATTGCAAAGGATTGCTGGCTGCTTGTTGCTACTATTTTTCGGTTCGGCATGTTGTGTAGTAGTGCCAAATAATTCAGACCTCTGGAGGGCGAAGGCATTAACATCGACAGTGAGACAGCGGTTTGAATACGTATAGTAATGCCGTGCATTGCACAGGCCCATAAGTGGTGATTGAGTGTGTATGGCATGTCGACTGAGGATGGGCTGGGGGTGTGGATTGAGCATCTAAGCACTGGATCAACATTTTTTTCGTTAACTAACCACTTCTGGTTTTTTGGGGAAGCGATGAACTTTTTTGGGGGAAGGCGGTGGTTGGCGGCTCATGTGAATGGGAAAGAGGGCGACCTCCGCTTTTTTGTAGTAAGTGATATTATGGCTGTGTGAGCGAATCATATCATGTAGGTTTGGTGCACATTGTATAGGTATCGAATTTGGCCGTAGTTTTGCTCCAATAGCAGCAATATACAACTTCTATGTGTTACTTACGGTATTTGTCTTTTTTAGGAGGCTTGCTATTTGTGATTTCGACGCTGTTATGGTATTTTAGTTTGCAATACCAGAACGACATTTTTCGTGGCGGCTTTTTGCCGGTACGACTCATGGTCTTTATTTGTCAGGTCATGCTTGTTGTCGTCTAAAATCTTTGGATGCTTGTATGTGTGGTATTTTGGTGGCAGGCCTAATGGACGGTTACTTTGTACGGACTAATGGATATTCATATGATCCGCACAGTTTAGATGTAATCGTGAGGCTATGTTTTCTGATCCCTAGTGTTCTATTCTGAATCAATTTGCCCAGTTGACCAGAAATTTGGCATGCCATGTCAATATCTTGTCGATAGGACGCCAAGTAGACGATAAGATGCAAATAGAGGGACACTGAAAGAGTGATTTGGAATAACAGGATAACGAACGCAGTGAAAGTAAGAGACTAAATTTGTAGGTACTGAACTTAATAAAGTGCATTTAAAAACCTTTCTTCTCTTAGTACACCAATATGTAATTATCTTACAGTTGGGATTGTTGAAGTTATGGAATAAGACAAGTTCTCGGTAGCTGCAGGGACTGTATATGGAAGGAAGAGAACAATTCTATAACCTTTTAGTTTGTTGTTGCAAATATTTGCGTTTTCCATATATGCATCAAAGAATTTGAGTTTCTTATTTGAAGGCAGACCCAGGATGATTCTCACTGTTAGTTTTGGGAAAGCAATGAATAAAACTACTAATTTGAAGTCTCATTTTCCTAAGAATTAAGAAATTCGATGTACTCAATATTCTAATAAGTTGAACCCAAGAGATTATATGCGGTGAGAGCATGGACTTTTGTTACTCCTGCTCTGAGTTCGATTTCGGAAACAAAGTAAGGTTGGCGGGGGGGAATTTTTTTTTTTTTGTAAATGAAAAAAGTGATTTTTTTGGCAGTTTAAGGGCCTCTTTGGATGGTGAATTTGTTGAGATTGGAAATTATATCAAATAATCTATAGATTCTTTTGTTATAATGTTACTGTTTATTCTCTAATGAAGTTCGATAGATGTGCTCTCATGCTTGACTGTAATATTCATTCTTTTCTGGGCTCATGTGTATGTATGCTATTTAATCATGACTTCTGTAAATGCAAAATGTTAAAATAGAAAATTTTCAAGTTTCCTTTTTTCCCCCATTTTGGCTGCTTTTTCTGAAAAGTGATGTGCTTACTTCTATTCTCGCTTTCTAGTCAATTGTGAATTTAGAGCAGCGCTAATTCTACATTGAAGCACTTCTAGTAATTTTGGTTTCGTCGCCGAGTGCAACAATACTGTGTGGCTTATATTTAGTTTAGTTCAATGAATTTCAAGTTTTTTTTGAACTGGTGATGGCTTTGGTTTATTATCTATAAGCTTTGTTTATGCAATCATCTATCTTTTATTAATTGGTCAAGTTTTTAGTGTCCCTTGAAGCTGAACAATAAAATCAGGAAGGAGAAGCATTTGAGCATGCCACAATTTTACATGCGAAGAGCATGTATTTCCTTGGGATGACATTATCCCACATAGAGAGTCATCATGTATGCAGTATGCTAGATACCATTTTGTTTCGTACTATAATGCATAGTTCAGTTCTAATTATTTATTTTGTGCTATGCTGCTTGATATGTGGGCTTTCTTATGGACTTGATAACAGCGCGCTTATCAGGTATTCTGCACTAGCAAAAAATGCTTTACTACCTCCTGGTGGACAATATGCAACTTTTACAATTGAAGGCAATTCTTCTGTCTTGCACGGTATTTATTTCTATTTACTAGTTCATTTTCTGCTCTTTCAGTTTTCAAACATTTGGTTCCTTATCTTTCAAATTCTTTTTTCATCATCAGAACACTGGACTTGGTGATGAACGCCTGTTCTTCTTCGTAAGCTACAGTTTTCAACAAATGCTATTAGAACTTAGCATCTAGCAGATGAAGAACATAAGGCAAATCCAGATGTGATAACAGCGTTGTTAGGGTCCTGGTTCAGTAGTGTAATTGTTCCTGATAGTTTAAAGGGAACAGTAATGGAGCACATCTTGATGCATAGAGGCAAAAGTGTCTGTTGGTTTTTGAAAAATTGTGTACAAATATACTTAATAATAAATTATTTTTAAAGTATTTAACGAAGAAATACAACAAAATAGAATGGTAATTACATAAGTTTTTTTAAATAATAATAGATAAAACATGTGTTAAGTACAAATTATAGCATTAAAACTGGAGAGGATAAAAATAGACTCGTGCAATGCAGAGCACGTGCTAGTCGAGGACGGACGGTACCTAACCCTAGCTAGCTAGAGAACGGCGATCCGTCTGTCGGACCGCCGCTGTGCTCCTCCGTGCGTGGTGATGCTTTGTCGCCGGGCTCTCCACAGCCATGCGGGCCCTTCTCACACGCCACGAAGAGCATGTAACTCTATCCTTCCTTCTATTCGAGGCCATATGCATATGGGGCGAATCGATCGAATATGGACTCTGAAACGGCGCAATATAATTTTTTCCCTCCTGCATCTATTTTCTGCTTTAATTTGTTGGGAGATCATGGATCTATGTATATCTACATGATGAACTGGAATGCCTACAGATTCTTGCTTGCTTGGCTTCGCCTGGCACTAATTTAGGCGCGTTCTGCCAATGCACCCCTTTTTTTAATTTCTTTTAATCTGCAATGGTAGGGATTTTACTTAATTACTTAGGTTACTCCATTCATCCTATCAATGAATGTCGATAAAAAGATCTCTTCTTTTGTTTTCTGCTTAGAATTAAAACAGTTATATACTTAAGTTTCCTTGTACACGTCGCTAATAATTGTATTCCTGCATTTTGGCTTTGTATAATCTGGATTGGCTGTCAGCGCATCATTTAGCTTTATGCTTGCTGATAAAAAATCAGGGATGGTCTAAGTAAGATGAGTTTGGATAGGTGTGCTGTCATAAGTCATAACTCTTCTTCCCTACGATCCAGTTAATTAAATTGTCTTGGATGCGGAAGTTGGGGATTTTTCAACTTTACCCTTGTATTATTAGAAGAGATGATGAATTTTTAAGGGCTCTGGGAGCACTAATATTTTTTCCCTTGCTTAAAGTAACTGTAATTTTCGGTCCCATTACCAGTGAAAAAATTGTTGCATGCGTTGCGTTTGGGAGATGAAGCATTTCACTGTCAGGAAAAGCTGGGAAATTAACAAAGTACTAGTGGTTGATACTTATTCAATTAAATTATAGACCCGTAACATACTGAATGATTAGGGGAAAATATACGATCAATCACAAAATACGGAAAAAACTGAAATACTGATAGTTAGGGCGTTTTGTAGAGTTTTTTGATCAGTGATTCTGATTTTTGCGATTCAGATACAGAAGAAATCAGAATCAGTAAAGAGTTAATCGTTTGCTAAAAACATAGCTTTTGATTCTAATGGGGGAACTTTCAGATAAATTGTCTATACTTACCACCTGTATTAGCAAGAGATTAATTTTGTACCAAATTTATTATAGCTTATATAATATAATAATTATTATAGAGTACTCATATATATGTAGCACAATATTGTACAATTACTTGTAAAAAAAGATTTAAATAAGGTTAAACAACACAAGCTCAATGCATTTGCAACCAAAAAACCAATCCATTTAATGTTCACCTCACAGTTTAAGTTCTTAACATATTTCTTAGAGTTGTTAAAAAGAAAAACTATATCTAACAGAGTTCAGTATGAAAACTCATCTAGATGCTATAATATGCATTGTTAGGTCATCACGAAATCTATCTTGGATTATTACTAGAGTGTGAAGTAGAGATATCTGATGCATTTTGAGATAACGCATATTTTGTATATCTATTTTTTTTTTTTTCTTGCAGGATAGTTGGCACAGAATTTGGATTTTCGATCACATCCTGGTGAAAACTTGTCAGATGTCAATTCTGATATATAAAGTTGTGAAGGCATATGGTCGCTGCAATGATTATTTTCTTATTTGTCTATTGATACAGGTAGGCATCTTTAAAGAATTCGCCATTTCCATCTTCCATAATACAAAACGTGCGCTCAACATTGTCGCGTGACGTTGAGTGACCACTGGTTGAAATTACTCCTTGCTCACCACTTGGTGGATGGCCTCTTCTCTATTCAGGAACATAGTATCTTTGCCCCTTGTATAGTACCATATACCCCGGTCTATTTGGGTAGCCAGCATCAACAAGATAATATTTACCTACAATATATGCATTTAGTCAACGTTATATATATATATATATATATATATGTCAACAAGATATATGTCGGAGGAGGGAACTCCAACCGCGGGGAGTCTGGGGACCCCCTTTTGAGGTTCGGTCAGGGGAGTTGTTCGCAGGACGGCAGCGGCGTCTGGGAGATGATAGTATGCTCGGGCGCCGAGGGCCCGGACTGAGATGGCACACAAGGGAGGCAGAAGAAGTATACAGGTTCGGGCCGCGCGGAGGCGTAATACCCTACTCCTGTGTGTGTTTGCTATGTGGGAGATCAATGTAGTTTGTTCTTATAAGGTGTTCTTCAGGGGTGCTCAGGAGCTAGCCCTGGCTTTGGGAACTAAGTCTCTCTAGAAGCTGAGCTCAATGCAGAAGCCGATCGAACCCGAGTCCCCCTCCCCCCAGGCATGGATCCTCCTTTCTAATATAAGGGGAGTCCACAGTGCCTAGCTCACATGTAAGGAGAAAAGCAGGCATAGATCCTCCTTTCATAGTATAAGGAGAGTCCACAGTGCCTAGCTCACATGTAAGGAGAATGCTTTTCTCGGTATGGTATGTCTTGTTGCACGCATGCGGTCGCCTGCTGAGCCATGCCAGAGTTGGTTCGGCACGTTGGGTCGCCATGCTGCTCGGCTGCTGCGGGCGGTTAGGTCGTGAAGATATGACAGCGCACGCCTTCGCTGCCAGAGCGTGGAAAAATGAAGCCCTCTTAGTCAAAAGTTCTCTGTCTGCACGAGGAGCCGGCCCACGGGGGGCTATCACAAGA
Organism: Oryza meyeriana var. granulata; assembly: GCA_003991445.1. Taxonomy (NCBI): domain Eukaryota; kingdom Viridiplantae; phylum Streptophyta; class Magnoliopsida; order Poales; family Poaceae; genus Oryza; species Oryza meyeriana. The sequence goes on from RYFJ01002554.1 coordinate 5,679, forward strand.
GTCCACGCACGTCCGAGCAGGCGACAGGCGTGACACGCCCCGTCGCCTCGTAGTTAATGCGGGTAGTTGGGGAGTTGACCCGCTCGAGTCAGGCTCGTGCCCGGGGTAGAGAGCTCATCGAGCCCTCCGCGCGCACAAGGCGTCGAGCCCCTCGGGGACCGAAGCTATGGGCCCCATGTTAACGCCAAAATTTGGTACGATTTGTATCGGACTCGGTTAAGGAAAGAAATTGTGTCAGCTGATGGAAGCTAATATGGAAGAGACAGAGCTTGAGAAGAAATCGTGAAGACCACGACATGGCAGTTAATTATCTTATATATTAATTAGGTAGTTTAATAATTTTTTAGGAAACCTGATTTCGTGTCCGATTAGGGCTTGTTAATTTTCTTTTTATAGTTAGGAAACTCCTGTTTCGTATCCGATCAGGACTGTATCAACTCGGGGTATACATACGTATGCCCGGGGACCATGTAAATCATCAATAGATTAATACAAACTTCGGCGCATCGCCATCCTTTTCGACGGGTTCTTGCTTCTCGAGCCGGGCTGCATCAGTTAGGTCCGAACTTCTGCGAGAGGGTAAGACTCGTCACCCCTTACCATGGTGTTTCTATTCTGTCTACGGCTGCATCAGTTAAGTTTGATCTCTTGGGCCGAGTGGATATATCACATCACGCGTGTATAGGCTTATCGGCTTACTGGGTGTAACTTATCATCAGTTTGTGCTGCATCAGTTAGGTCCGACCTACTAAACTGCGTGATAATTTATTCCTGCTAGGTTGATCGGTTTTATGCAGGCGTCTTATCGGAATGTATAGCCGATAAGTTATCATATACATCACGATTGCATTAGATCTATCGGCTTATCGAGGTTCTTTTATCATTATTAATCTGTGTTGTATCAGTTAAGTTTGAACTATTAGATTGATAGTGATAGATTTATCCTTGTTGAGTCGATAGGTTTTAATGCGATGTTTTATCGGAGTGCTTAGCCAATAAGTAATCTTTTACTAGATAAAGCCGACTGCATTGTCTATTGATTATTACTCTGCCTATCTATTTTATCATCGGCTTCGAGCCGATGTCCAAATGTTTTTCGGCAGTCGGCTGGCCTATTATTTGCTTATATCATCATCGGCTTCTAGCCGATGTACAACTACTATCGGCAATCGGCTGGAGGAAGTCTGTATCGGCGCGTCGGCCGATTGGATCAATGATCTAATTTTTCTATCTCCTTGTCAATTGCTGGGTCAAATTGACTGGCACACCCGCGAACTTCAACTATTTAGGACCTGCACTGGAGCTAAGCAAATCTCCCAGGCCTTCGCATGTTTCTAGGCACCGAACCAGATCATTGGCTCGTTCCCTACGTTGCCGGTGATTTTCGACGTCAACACCCTGGGACCGGGGGACGAGACCTGGGGCCGGGAAGTCCCAGCAATGTGCCCCGGGGACGCGACCCGGGGCCGAGGAGGTGGGACCCGGGACCGGGGGGCGAGACCCGGGCCCGGGGATATCCCCCAGTAATGTGCCCCGGGGACACGACCCGGGGCTGAAGCTGTGGGTCCCGGGACCGGGGGGCGAGGCCCGGTCCCGGGAAGTCCCAGTAATGTTCCCGGGGACATGCCCCGGGACCGAGGAGGTGGCTTCCGGGACCATGGGGCGAGGCCCAGGCCCGGGCCTGGGAAGGTCCCCGGGACGCGGGGCCCGAGGAGGTGCTGCGAGCCATCGTCGCGACTCGCTCGGGGAGTGCGTACTCGGGCCAAGGCAGTGCTCGTGCCCAGGTACTTAGCGGGAAAACGGCCGTAGCCGGCCGTCACCGGTGCAGAATGTGGGCCCCGGAGGAGCTGACGTGGCCAAAGATCTCACACGTCCCCAGGATATATGGGGCCCCCAGTCCCGTTTCGCCGATAATATATATATACCATGAAAATTAGTCAAAGAAAATTTTACATGATTTACACAATAACGTACCTTGTGGGGATATGGAAATATATTCTTATCAATATCTAATACATGATAAAGGACGCTTGTGTCATGCATATATCCTTATCAACATCTAATGCATGAAAATAATACTTGATAAAGTATTATTTGCACCTTGGTTTTCCTCTACCAAAATTATTGCCATCTGTAGTATTTATAAAATAAAACACATGCAAAGACATCAAATACACAATCATCGGTTTATTTGCACCAAATACAAAACAAATATATTTCACATTAATCACTGTGCCCCATGTGTGTATATATATATATTGTCTAATTTCAGATCTAATTTATATAGGCAGTAACAGTACTAATATCGAGTACAGTAGTAAAATATATATATCTCTTCTCTAAACTGTTCTCCAACTAATATAAGTACTTAAAAAATATATTATCTGCCTTGACATTCATCGAGTATAGTACTAAAATATCTATCGAGCTGGTCTCGATACTGTACTAATAGATACAGTAAAGTGACAGTGTGTCCATATAAAAATATTAAGCACAGTGTACAGTATCGAGCACAGTATGCACAACTTAAGAAAATATCGAACACAGTAGGAATAAGTAGTCACCCAACGTGTACAGTAGAGCACAACTACAAAATATCGAACAAAGTATGCACATGTACTCATCCAATGTGTACAGTGAAGCACAGCTAAAAGATATCGGTCCATTGCTGAGAGCTACCTGCGGCAGTGATGGAGACCGGCGGCGGCAGCGGCAGCGGCAGCGGATGGCGACCGGCAGCGGCGACGGTCCGACGGCGTCGGCGCGGCGCGGCCCCGAGGGTGTCGGTCCGACGGCTGCGGCGCCGCGCGGCCCCAAGTGCGTCGGCGCGGCGGGGGGCCCGACGGGCGCGGCGGACTGGAGACCGGCGGCGGCGGCGGCACTGGAGTCCCGACGGCGCCGAAGATTGGAGACCCGACGGCGGCGACGTCGTCCGGATCCCCAAGTCTAGGGCGAGGTGAGTCTCCTCGACTCCTTGGTTGGATGGGGACGGGATGGAGGGGTATACCCAGTGGCAGGCGGATAGTTTTTGCGAAATATTGTGGGGATTTTCAGATGTGGTTCGTTGGATTCCCACGAGAAGCCACAAAATGCCCGATTCTCTGGTCGCACTAAAAAACAGAATCACTGGAATCGATTCGGGTGGGGAGCGGATGGATTTTTGTCTGTTTGGCTCAACTCCAGTAGATTCGACTGAGAATCGCCTTTGAGAATCCCTACCAAACGGGGCCTAAACACAGGAAACCCATAGGTGACCAATGATTGAATATTATTTGCATCTGATTTATCAAATGTTGGAACTGCTGCAAGCCATGGCTGATGGCTTGCTGGTGGCGCGAGAGACATGGCTGATGGCGGCGACGTGAATCGAGGCTGGGATGATGCTGAGGACGCGGATCGAGGACGGGATGACGCCGACGACGCAGGTCGATCTCAGGACAACGCCCGCGCGCTGAGCGATCTGGTGAAAAAGCAAGCTACACCGTGAGACAGCATGGACTGAATCCAGGAGTATAGAGGAAACAGGGTGAAGATTCGCGTGCGGCAGCGGACGGGATTCGCGTGTGGTGTTTGAGTTGGCTTATTTTTCTAACTTATAAGTTGCATGGAAAACGAAGAACGTTACTAGCGCGTGATTAATTAAGTATTAACTATTAAAAACTTGAAAAATTGATATATTTGATTTTTTAAAGATATTTTCATATAGAAAATTTTTGCAAAAAACATATTGTTTAGCAGTTCGGGAAATGTATTCATGGGAAACGAGAAAATAATCTACCGTGAGAAGTGCCGTGCCGAACACCACGTAAGTTTTTTCCCATACTTTTTTCTTACCACAATCAAAGATCACTGTAAAACAAAAAGAAAAAAGAATTGGCTACTGGCTATTAGTTGCCTTCACTCCAGTACTAGTACTAACTGTAGTATAACTTTATTTTCTTTGTACCCAGCAGACTGGGGAAATCGACCTATGCATGCCATGAGGGCACACTAGGGTGCACACCAATCATTTGCACTCAGCCTTGAATAAAATATCTTAATGCTAAAATTCCTCTTTGAAGTTGTTCCTGACAGTTCTTGCACAATTTTCTTATCTTGTACTAATTCAACTTCTTAACATATGAACAGACATTGAACTTGAAAACGTGATACAAGTCTTTTTTTGTGCACTTATATATAACTATCTCTACAAAGAATGACAAGACACAATGTAGACTTGTTTAGGTGTGCTGCTTGCTTTGCTATGCCCCGGCCAAGCCATTCAATTATGTTAGTCTATAGGAAAAGTCTACTCAAATGTGATGGATGGTGTTGCTTAGCTCAGTTTACTCAAGCCAGCCAAACCACTCCCTTTCTTCACTTATCAGTCATCCCAGGAATACCTATTTACATCAATGTGTTCCTTTTCCAAGATGTATGGCTCTACTTGTTTGATCTACAGCTGATAACCTGTGGAAAAATGAACAAAGAACCAAAAATAATTTATGGGTATAATTGTATACTTAGCGGTTTAAAAGCTAAATGCTGAAAAACAAACTATAATGAAAACCTCAAAATCCTTCTTGGCCATGCGGCAATATGCCTCTTTGCTTCAGGTGCCCCTGTGATTGGATTGGACAAGGACTAGATTAGTGGAGTAATGTGGATGGATCAGTAATTAGAGATAAAGTATACTAATTAGGGTAAGTGAGTCTCAAGTAACAAAATTAAACATCACCTTGCTGTGTGTGTGTTTGCCCCCTAAACAACATCTAAGTCTGAATGGAGGGAGTTTGTCTTCTTCGTCAATAGACAGGACAAACAAATTTCCATAGGTTGATTGCTAAAACTGTGTTAAGATTGACTTCTTGAGTTATTATTTTAGATAAATGATGTCTTTGAACTGTTTGCTGACGAGTTTTACTCTTTATCTGCGGCTTTTCCTGGTTAAATATGGCACCTCAGCTCTACATAAGTCATCTCATCATGAAGCCGAGTTAAATTTGTGGGAATTTCATCTGGCCATGTTTTGATGTCTCCAAATGGCTATACCTTAAAAACAAGAACAAGATTATAGACAGTACATTTTGATTTAATGATACCAGAGCTGCTATCTAATGGCATTTGCTGCAGACAGCTGGTTGGCTAATGGATGGTAAGAATGACTGTCTTTTCTTCATCTAACTGTTTTTTCGTCATCTCTGCTACTGAAATCCTTCTCTACTCCTGTGATGATGATGTGTTTCTTGTTTCATGTTACAGCAGAGGGAATTTGGCATCTGCAGCAGCACTGTACCAAGTTTTCACTTTCCACCAACCTACAACAATATTCTATCAACAAGAATGTCATGCGGTATTGGGTAGTGACGATTAAGCCAATTTGAGTAAATCTTAGATGTATGTTCTAACCTAATTATTCTGTTTTCTTTTTTTTGTGAGGGACATCCGTTTGGGGCCTCATGGTGCCCGGATCCCAAGGTTTGAAATACATGAATTTTGTTCAAATTTTTAGATTTTTCAATTTCTAGGTATATACCTAGGTGTAACAGTTTAATTGATGTCCATACCTTGCAACAAAATATCTCAAATTTAAAGTTATTTCACCATCCCATATCACATACCTAGTTAATTATATGTTCGGATGACACATACCTAGAATCAAAATTTAAAAAAAATGCATGCATAAATTCAAATTCAGTTCAAACTTGTTTGAACTAGCTAGTAAACAAGTGAATGATCATACCCAAAAAGTTTTAAAAATTTTCATACTCATTTAAATTAGGTATATATCCGATTTAAATCTTGAGGCTCGGGCAACATGGCGCACCAGGTAAATTTTCTATATATGTGTGTGTATATATGTGTGTGTATATATATGTATATGTATATATGTGTGTGTATGTCTTGTTGAGAACGCAACATGTGAAGATCCTCCCCAATTTTTTTCCCTAGCTAGATGCTTTAATAGTTTAATATCCACCAGCATGTCATGCTGCCATAGCAATGAGTAAATACTATGCCCCTTTGATTCTGTATTATATGTGAGCATTTCATTTGATATGTTAGAGGGCTCTACTGGATCAATATCCACGATTATGTCAAAGTTCTTGATTTACTGAGCCTCCAAAATGACATATTTGATTCTATAAAGTTATTAATTTGGGTTTTTAACTCAAGTTATTTACCTCTACGTGATATGAAATTAGTGTTTTGCATACCATTGGATACTTCAGTTTTTAATTGGAGCAAGGAACCATTATATCATTACTTGAAGAAGATGGTAGTGTTGTGACATTGTCAAGAACTAAAAGCCTCATGTCGATCGGCGTGCCCTTTGCTCTCCTTAAGGTACAATCTCACATTATACCTTTTTTTTCTTGGTTTGCTCACCTGTTATTGGAAATAAATGTGTTTAGGTTAATGTCCCCTCTTGTTTTATTGTGCTAGTCTTTGAGAATTGTCAACCTTCACTCCTGGCTAACCCTTCGGCCTTATCGTACTTAACTCAATAAGGAGCACTGGAGTTCATCGTTTGGATGACATCTATAGTCCGGCGGTGCATTCCATGGCAAGTGCTGCTATAGCGCTATATCTAGACAATAGTGGTACATCAGTTATTAATTTTTGCAATATCAACTGATATGTCCTAGATGCTAACGTCCATTTTGTGCTGTTAGATTCCTTCACAACAAAGCCTAGTGGAACCATACCTGGTGCCCCAGTGCTTCACATCCATTTTTGTGGATGCATAACTTGAACTGCATATGTAGGACCTAACTAACCTTTTGTGGATGCATAACTTGAACTGCATATGTGGATGGTTGCTTATATCCGTTAAGTCTAAGGTGCATATCTGGATAATTACTCTATGTTGTTGATAGCTTAATTTGGATCTTTAGTTGGAGTTTAACAACACCACACCTTTGACCCGTTGGTTCTTTTATCCACCATATTTATGAGTTGTAATATCCAAATCTCAAATTTATGAATTCTATGATCCATCATATAATATCTACATTAACATGTCAAATTGGTTAATGGTGTGATTTTATAAACTATATAACTATAATACCTGGGATTATAAAATTTACTCAAAATGAAGTCATCCTAGAAACCCCACTCCCCTCTTATGGAAAAATTGAATCTGTCCTATAAAAACCCCCAAGTCCTAGAATAGACCACTAAACAGAGGAGTTTGATCAGTACCCATCAAATAGAGGAGTTTTAAATCATAATATATGGGATGCCCTCCCTTTTACTTTACTGGATCAAAAATTGAGAATTTATCGTCCCATGTGTGGGGTCATGTAACTGGCCAATAGGTAAAAAACCCTCAATTTCCTAAATAGCATCCGCTCCCCATCCCTATCGCCCCCTCGAGAGGCCCTTCCACTTCCACCGTCGCGCACCGCTTCTCCCACGAGTACTCGACCACCCACCATCCACAAGACGAGCACTCCCCTCGCCATGCTCGCCGTGGCTCGCCACGCCCTCCGGTCGTCGACTCTGGGCATGGGGGCCGCCCTTCGTATGGTTGGTTCCGGGGGTATCCTCCTCCGACGCCCTTCCCCCCTCGTTTGGGAACAGCTAGGGTTTGCCGCTTTCTCTTCTGTCTTCCCCCTTTGCTTTGTTTGGGATTCCATCCATCTGCATCTGATCCTGCTCCTATTGTGGTTTTTCGTTGGCATTTGATTCATCTGCATCTGATCCCGCTCCTATCATGTGGTTTCTCGTTGGCATTTGATCTACAACAACAACAACAACAACAACAAAGCCTTTCAATCCCAAGCAAGTTGGGGTAGGCTAGAGTTGAAACCCAATAGAAGCTGCAGATCAAGGTTCAGGCACATAAATGGCTGCTTTCCAAGCACACCTATTCAAAGATAAATCTTTGGGTATATTCCATCCTTTCAAGTCCCTTTTTATTGCCTCCTCCCATGTCAATTTTGGCCTTCCCCTGCCTCTCCTAATATCACTGTCGCACCTTAGGATTCCACTATGCACTGGTGCCTCTGGAGGTCTCCGCTGGACATGTCCAAACCATCTCAACCGGTGTTGGACAAGCTTCTCTTCAATTGGTGCTACCCCTAGCCTATCACGTATATCATCGTTCCGGACTCGATCCATTCTTGTATGACCACAAATCCAACGCAGCATACGCATTTCCGCAACACTTAACTGCTGAACATGCCGTCTTTTTGTAGGCCAACATTCTGCACCATACAACATTGCCGGTCTAATTGCTGTTCTATAGAACTTGCCTTTTAGCTTCTGTGGTACCCTCTTGTCACAGAGAATACCCGATGATTGACGCCACTTCATCCACCCCGCTTTGATTCTATGGCTAACATCTTCATCGATATCCCCATCTCTCTGTAGCATTGATCCCAAATATCGAAAGGTATCCTTCTGTGGCATTTGATCTATCTGAACTTTATCCCTTAGTAACCTTGCTGTGGTTTTGCAGCATATTGGGCATTATGGATAGATACGGTGGTGGTCTAGCTCTCACCAGGACTTGCTCTACCCGCGCCAGTGGTATTTCCTCGTGTTTACGTGTGCTGATTTCTCATGCTGCTGTGCTATTGGTACTCGCTGTTGATTTATCAGTCAACTATGACAGATCCAGATGATCCAAACAAGAACAAGGATGGTCCTCGTACTGAATCAGATAAGCAGCAAGAAGTCATCGATGTATATGAGGTACCACTTGGGGGAGGGGGAATGCTCTTTGCAATTGATTTGACCATTATTAGCTCTTGAATTCACCTTTTGTTTGATTTCACACCACAAATTTCAGTGTCGTGACTCAGCAACTTTGGGAGTATAGTTTCAGTGCATTGTGGCTGAGTTGGCATAAGGCTCAAGCCAATTTTGTGCGAATTGAAATTCCTGCAGTTCAAAGAAAGTTCTTAGCCTTTCTTTTTGGGTTAATAACGTTACTGTTACATGGCTATGTAGAAGTTGATAGATTTGCTGGTGTGCTAGTACTGTACATTCTTTTCCTTTTCTGCACTTCCATATATGTGTAATTCTATTAGTAACTTCTTACTGTCCAAATGCAAATTTTCATGGTTCATTTTTAACATTTTGGCTGCTTCTATCCTTGCAAAATAGTGGTGCTACGTTATCTCAACTTGAAATTTATAGCAGTGCCTCGATGCTTGCTGGTTATATTCTGAATCATTCGCCCAGTGACCAGCATGCAACGAAAGTATAGGCTTAAATTGCTAGGTACCCTAAACTTAAGAAATCCTATGTAAAAACAGCCCATTTCATTCTGTTGGTACACACATGTCAATTTTGATCTGGGACCGAGTATTGGCTGGTGTTCCAAAGAAAATTACAGTACAGTAGTGGCTATTTAAACACCTTTTTTGTTAGATGTTATCGATTTGCTGGTGTATTGGCTATGTCAGTACAGTAGTTACTATTTAATAGCTCTGTTCATTCTACTGGTGTGCCAGCACAGTAGTGGCTTAAACGCCCTTTTTTTGTTAATGACATTATAGATTTGCTGGTGTGTTAGTACTATAATGTTCTTTTCCTTTTCTGCACTTCTAGGTATATGTAATGCTATTAATGATTTTTTACTGTCGACCTGCAAAATGTTAAAAATTAGAAAGCTTTTAAGTTTTCCTTTTTTTTCCATTTGGACTGCTTTTATCCTTGTAATATCATGTTGCTATCTTTTGTTCTTAATTTTTATCATGTTAAACTTGGAATTTAGAGGTGTGTCTCGATGTATAGTCTTTCTGCTAATTCTACATTGAAGCAACCATTGTTCGTCGGGACGGTCCTCTATGCGGCGACTAATCGCTAGTCGCCAGGAACACGTCCTGGTCTAGTCGCCACCTAGACCCACTTAGGGCATGTTCGTTTCCACTACTACCACTGGCTTATTTTTTTTGGTTTTCGCGCGCACGCTTTCCAAAACGATAAACGGTGCGTTTTTTGCAAAAAAATTTCTATATGAAAGTAACTCTAAAAAAGCAAATAGATCTATTTTTCAACTTTTTAATAGTAAATACTTAATTAATCACGTGCTAATGACGTTCCTTGTTTTACGCGTGACTTATTTAAGCCACAACTTAAGCACTTAAGAATAGGCCATTAGTCCCTGCCAAGTCTCTAGTCAGTGGGTACCTGTCCTACTATCGGCTGGTGTCTAGGTAAACATTAGAATCTCTAGTCAGTGGGTACCTGTCCTACTATCGGCTGGTGTCTAGGTAAACATTAGAAGCAACACTATCAATGTAGTGAAATATTTATTTTCGCTCGATAAGTGCAATTCACTATGTGGCTTGTTATTCAGTTATAGTTCAATGAATCTACATTTTTGTTTGGAGTTGTGAATGCTATGGACTCTGCTACTCTACTAAGCTTTATTGTGCATCATATGCTTTACATAGCTGCTATTTCTTATCATGCTGGTAGTAGGATATGCAAATTTTTTTTGTTATTGCTTTAGCCTTATCTTTTTCAGTGAGAAACTGGCTTCATTTTGTTTAAATAATAATAATAATTGATTTAAGCCACTATGAATACTGGAAACTAAAAATGTTTGTCCTATTAAATATTATTAGATAGAGAGGATTATGGGTTCTCATGGCTGGCTCTTACGTGCCCTGGCAGGATCTTTACCCTTTTGTAAAGTAATAGGAAAGTGAAGGAAATTTATGTACTTAATTGCTTGGAGAATGAAATTAAACCAAATATCTTTACAAGCTAACTAAATAGAGACTCAATCCAACTAACAATTAGGAGCCTCTTAATTCATGCTGCTAACCTGCTGAGTCCAAGCTTTGCATACACGTCTTCTATAGCTTTTATGGCTTCTATTTTTAGTGCTCAGATCCATAAGTTATTAAAGTATGTTCTATAATTTGAACGGCTAACTCCTTGTTACTGTAATATTGTTCAATCAATTTATTTGCTTGACCTGGTTGAAAATAATTAATCTGATTCTGTGTAACTTAGAATGCAAAATCTAAATGTGCTTTTGCTTTTGACCTTAATAGGTAGACTGAAGCAGCTAATAAATATAGGAGAAGACGAATATTCGTTGATCTATGCTTTGATATTTTGTTAATACCTAATGTTATAGTCTAATAGCAACTATTTGTTAGAAAATGTTGCCAAACGTTGGGTAGGCATAATTCTCGTTCATCCATAGTTGAATATTAATGTTTTTCTCATCTACTTGGGATTTTACTTATATAGCTATGAAGGAAATATTGCAAAAATTATAGATCATAGTTATTAGCGTGTTCACTTATATGTTGATAATGTTAGCAGTATAAAAACTGATGTCATGGTGTTGCTTTCATTATACTTATTTTGGACCACTATCCTTTTTTCTTCCATATAACTATTTGATCTATAGTTTTTTGAAGCTTTAAAGTTATATTTTTAAAATTTTGCCTGCTTTTGTCCTTAATTGTGCCGTTACTTTTTGTTCTCAATTACGACGCTATTTTTGTTCTCAATTTTCATTGTGTCAACTTGGAATTTAGAGTAGTGTCTTGTGTATAGTCTTTATGCTTATTCTACATTGAAGCAATACTATCAATATATGGTGAAATATTTGTTTAGCTGCATAGTTCATTATTTGAATGTTTGCTCTTACTGGTGGTTGAAATTGTCGTTAATTTTTAGATTGTTGAACCTTTTACGAGTCAAGAGATACGTGAATACATTGCCAGGGACTTGGAAAAAGAGTGCTTATGTTCATATTCTTTCTCTTATATATTCCTTTTGTTCTTAATGTTAGGAAGAAATTTTTTTTAAAGTTGAAACAAGTCAAGATGAATGCTCTTTTCGAGTTGAAAGAGCATAATGCTCTGCTTGTAGAGAAGTAAGTTTAGTTTCATTGTTAACATTATTTGTCTTTTGGTTTGTGATTGAAGGCTATTTTTTTTATCTGTAGCTTATGTTCATATTTTTTTTCTTATGTATTTCTTTTGTTCTTAATGTTAGGATGAAAGATTTTCTAAAGTTAAAATAAGTTGACATGAATGCTCTTTTAGAGATTAAAGATGATATCGGCTTGGTGAAAGAATATACTGCTCTGCTCGTAGAGTAGTAAGTTTAGTTTCACTGTTTTGTCTTTTGGTTTGTGACTTATGGCTATTTTTTTTTATTTATAGCTCTTTACCTCCTGTTGGTTTCGAAGTCTTTCTGAAATCGATGGCCAACCATATTATTGCCGAAAAATCACAAATGAATCGATGGGCATAGCTTTGGCCCTCAAAGTAGTACACTTGTCTTCTGGTAGAGATAATGTGCAATCAGGAAATCATTTGTGATTTTCTGACAATACTATGCCCATCGATTTCAGAAAGGCTTCGAAGCCAATATGAGGCAGAGCTATAAATAAAAAGAAATAGCCATCAGTCATAAATTAAAAGACAAAATAGTGAAACTAAACTTCTCTACAAGCATAGCAGTATGTTCTTTCAGCAAGCCGATATCATCTTTAATCTCTAAAAGAGCATTCATCTTGACTTGTTTCAACTTTAGGAAATCTTTCATCCTAACATTAAGAACAAAAGGAATACATAAGGGAAAGAATATGAATATAAGCTACAGATAAAAAAATAGCCTTCAGTCACAAACCAAAAGACAAATAATGTCAACAATGAAACTAAATTTACTTCTCTACGAGCAGAGCATTATGTACTTTCACCTCGAAAAGAGCATTTATCTCGACTTGTTTCAACTTTAGAAAATTTTTCTTCCTAACATTAAGAACAAAAAAAAAGAAATATATAAGGGAAAGAATATGAACATAAGTACTCATTTTTCCTAACATTATGCTCATCATGCCAAGTCTCTGGCAATGTACTCACATATCTCTTGACTCGTAAAAGGTTCAACAATCTGAAAATTAACGACTATTTCGACCACCAGTAAGAGAGCAAACATTCAAATAATGAACTATGCAGCTAAACAAATATTTTACCATATATTGATAGTATTGCTTCAATGTAGAATAAGCATAAACAGGCACTGCTCTAAATTCCAAATTGACGTAATAAAAATTAAGAACAAAAAGTAGCGTTGCAATTGAGAACAAAAAGTGGTGGCACAATTGAGGACAAAAGCATGTAAAATTTTAAAAATGTAACTTTAAAGCTTAAGAAACCTATGGATCAAATAGTTGTGTGGAAAAAAAAGAATAGTGGTCCAAAATAAGTATAATAAAAGCACCGCTAGGGCATCAATTTTTATACTGCTAATATTATTAACATATAAGTGAACACATTTTTCCAATATTTTTTTTGTAGCTATATAAGTGAAATCCCTAAGTAGATGAGAAAAGCATTAATATTCAACTATGGATGAACGAGAATTATGTCTACCCAATGTTTGGCAATATTTTCTAACAAATAGTTGCTATTGGACTATGACATTAAGTATTAACAAAATATCAAGCATAGCTCAACGAATATTCGTCTTATCTCCTATATTTATTAGCTGCTTCAGTCTATCTATTAAGGTCAGAAGTAGAAGCACATTTAAATTTTGCATTCCAAGTTACACGAAATCCGATTAATTATTTCCAATCAGGTCAAGAAAATAAATTGATTGAACAAGATTATAACAAGGAGTTAGCCATTCAAATTATAGGACATATTTCAGTAACTTATTTGTTAGGGTGGGATCTGAGCAGTGGAAATGGAAGCCATAAAAACTATAGAAGACGTGTATGCAAAGCTTGGACTCAGCAGGTTAGCAGCATGAATTAGGGGGCTTCCAATTGTTAGTTGGATTGAGTGTCTATTAGTTAACTTGTAAAGATATTTGGTTTAACTTTATTCTCCAAGATATTAAGTACATAAATTTCCTTCACTTTTCTATTGCTTCACAAAAGGGTCAAGATCCTGCTAGGGCATGTAAGAGCCAGCAGTCATGAGAACCCATAATCCTCTCTATCTAATAATATTCAATAGGACAAACATTTTTAGTTTCCAGTATTCATAATGGCTTAAATCAATTATTATTATTACTTAAACAAAATGAAGCCAGCTTCTCACTAAAAAAAATAAGGCTAAAGCAATAACAAAAAAAGATCTGCATATCCTACTACCAGGATGATAAGAAATAGCAGCTGTGTAAAGCATATGATGCGCAATAAAGATTAGTAGAGTAGCAGAGTCCATAGCATTCACAACTCCAAACAAAAATGTAGATTTATTAAACTATAACTGAATAACAAGCCACATACAAGCCACATAGTGAATTGCACTTGTCGAGCGAAAATAAATATTTTACTACATTGATAGTGTTGCTTCCAATGTTTACCTAGACACCGACCGATAGTAGGATAGTTACCCACTGACTAGAGACTTGGCAGGGACTAAGCGGGGACTAGGCGGGTCTAGGTGGCGACTAGACCAAGACGTGTTGCCAGCGACTAGCGATTAGTCGCCGCATAGAGGGCTATCCCGGCGAACAATGGTTGCTTCAATGTAGAATTAGTAGAAAGACTACATCGAGACACCCAAGTTTGACATGATGAAAATTGAGAACAAAAGGTAGCAACATGATATTGCAAGGATAAAAAAAGTCTAAATGGGAAAAAAAAGGAAAACTTAAAAACTTTCTAATTTTTAACATTTTGCACGTCAACAGTAAGAAGTCATTAATAGCATTACATATACCTAGAAGTGCAGAAAAGGAAAAGAACATTACAGTACTAGCACACCAGCAAATCTATAATGTCATTAACCAAAAAAAAGACGTTTAAGCCATTACTGTACTAGCACACCGGCAGAATGAACAGAGTTGTTAAATAATCACTACTGAACTGGCACAGCAAATCGATAACGTTTAACAAAAGAAAGGTGTTTAAATAGCCACTACTGTACTGTAATTTTCTTTGGAACACTAGCCAATACTCGGTCTCAGATCAAAATTGACATATATGGGTGTACTAATAGAATGAAATGGGCTGTTTTTACATAGGATTTCTTAAGTTCAGGGTATCTAGCAATTTAAGCCTATACTTTCGTTGCATGCTGGTCACTGGGCGAATGATTTAGAATAGTACCAGCAGGCATCGAGGCTCTGCTATAAATTCCAAGTTGAGATGACGTAGCACCACTATTTTGCAAGGATAGAAGCAGCCAAAATGTTAAAAATGAACCATGAAAATTTGCATTTGGACAGTAAGAAGTTAGTAATAGAATTACACAATATATGTAAGTGCATAAAAGAAAAGAATGTACAAGAAAAGGAAAAGAATATATAGAACTAGCACACCAGCAAATCTATCAACTTCTACAGAGCCATGTAACAGTAACATTATTAACCCAAAAAGAAAGGCCTTGGCCTTTCTTTGGACTGCAGGAATTTCAATTCGCACAAAATTAGCTTGAGCCTTGTGCCAACCCAGCCTACCAAGCCCTAAGCAGAAACAGAGTCAGCATCAAAAATCAAGAAATAACAAGTCCTAAACAGACAAGCATTTCCAACAGAATGAAGGCTCTTAGCACTGAAACTATACTCCTAAAGTTGCTGAGTCATGGCACTGAAATTTGTGGTGTGAAATCAAACAAAAGGTGAATTCAAGAGCTAATAATGGTCAAATCAATTGCAAAGAGCATTCCCCCTCCCCCAAGTGATACCTCATACACATCAATGACTTCTTGCTGCTTATCTGATTCAGTACCGGGACCATCCTTGTTCTTGTTTGGATCATCTGGATCTGTCATAGTTGACTTTGCTTTTTAATAACAATTTCTCTTTTTTCCCTTCTTTATACAAGTCGTATTTTCAACTGAAATTTTTTAAGCCATATATGACACCGTTATTAGATCAAAAATATTTTCAATTTTTTCATGATGGTTTAGTTAAAATTTAAAATCCAAATATTTAAATCCGTGTTAGGTGCTTCCAACATATTTAAATAGTGATAAAAAAATTCTACAAAATATTGAGACGTAAGTTATAACACATGCATTTATCGCCTACCAAATTTCAGTGAAAAATATGACTTATATAGAGATAAAAAAGAGAGATACTATTAAGGAGTAAAGTGAGCTATTTTTAATAATTTGGGAGTGTAAATGAGTCGTAAAATAGTTTAGGGGGTTAAAGTTCTACAGTGAAAAAGTTCAAATGAGTAAAATGAATCTTTTTCTAAATACAATTCGCTACATGTTAAATAGAAAGCAGAGGCATGTATCTTGCCCATTTTGGTATATGAAAGAACAAATACGAATGCATAATTATAAATGATTTTGCACAAATTGAACCAACTCATGATGTAAACTATATGTGTTTTTATCGTCTACCAAATTTCAGTAGAAAATACGACTTATATACAGAGAAAAAAAAGAGATACTATTAAGGAGTAAAGTGAGCCATTTTCAATAGTTTAGGGTGTAAATGAGTCGCAAAATAGTTTAGGGGGTTAAGTTCTTCAGTAAAATAGTTTGAAGGGGTAAAATGAATCTTTTTCTAAATACAATACGCTATAGAAAGCTGAGGCAAAACGATAAAATAAATTATATATATTATATATATATATATATATTATATATATATGTTGATGGAATTCTGTAAAATGATGTGCTGAAAAATTGGCTTATTTTTTGTTTTATGAACATGGCATTGGAAAGTGTGATAAGCATGTGTATGACTGACGTGGGTCAGGTTGTAAATATCTGTGTCTAAAAATAGTGTGTTTGGTCTATTTGTGTGTAGGTACTTGGAGTCAACCTTGGTTAACGGTGGGATCGGGACTAAACTCAGAGAGGAGTTTAGATCCAGAACGGTCGAGGATGCTGGGTGATAAGGTGGGACACAAGATGATACACGGGGGACGAAAACCGTGTGGAAAGATTTTTAAAACGAGCTTCAAAAATTGTGAAGAGAATTAGATGAAAATTTTAAAAAAAAGTACAGGACATGATGCTACAGTACCATATGATACTAGCACCGGACATGCACGCATGTAGCACTGCAGCTGGGCATACATAGGCAGCACTGCCAGCAGGTGGACGAGCGGTGAGTAGTGTAGCTTGCTACAGTACATGGTCAAGGCCCAGCGGAAGCGAGTCGGGCCGGCGTAGCAGGCCTAGCTTGAGGCCTAAGAGAACGTTATAAATAGTGACTTCTGTTAATTTTTGGTGAGATTTTTTAGGGTTTTTAGAGAGCGAATTTGTTTTAGATTAGAGTTCTAATCTAGAGTTTTGGTGAGTTTGTGGAGAAATCTTTTGGATGTTTTAGAGAAACATCTTGTAAGTACAATTTTGATAATAAAGGTAAAGTTTATGGAAGATTAGTGTGGTAATTAATCTCTCTTTCTTGTTCATCTTCGTGCATGTCTAGCAATCGATTTTAGATTGATTTGTTTTTCTCTGTGATTTGGGTTAGTTTTTTTATCTAAAATCTAGTTTGGGTGTTTTTCTAGTGTTCTGAAAAGTTTGGTTCGTTAATTATTTTCGGATCTCATTTAATCAATTAATTAGGGTTTAATTAATTTTCGTCAATTTTCTATTTAGTAATATTGTTTCGTTAATATCTTGAGATCCAGAAGTCCGATTGACGTGATTCCAGTTGGGTTTGTTTGCAAATTTGTCTAGTTTATTCTTACAAATTTTCAGGTCGATCGGAGTTACGGATCTACGGCTATTATCTATTTAGTGATGAAACGGTGTTCTGTCCAGATTCTGAAAATGCGGTTTTTCAGGTTTTGTGATTAGGGGAAAGTGTTGAATTTTATTTTTGACTTATGCAATCATTCATTCCCCTCTGATTGACTATCTTAGTGTGAATCGATCCTACAATTGGTATCAGAGCGAGGTTATTTATTTTATTATCTTTTCTAATTGATCTTAACCGGCGATTAGAAAATATGTCGACGGATAGGTATTCCACAAAACTTTGTGTCTTCGATGGTGTTGATTTTCAGTATTGGAAGGCTAAGATGGAGGCATATATTCAAGCTCAAGACTTTGCGATATAGGAGAAGATCTATAAGCCATATCAAGTTCTCAGAAACGATGTAGTGACAGCAGCGAACATGCCACAGGTGGAGGCTAATAGCAAGGCGAGGAATTTAATTATTCAAGGGCTAGGAAGAAGCGACTTTGATCGTGTGGTGCATCTCAAGTCAGCACATGAGGTATGGACAGCACTTTGTGATTATCACGAAGGATCAAACACGGTAAAAGAGGTATGTCAAGATATGTATAAAAAGGAATATATGCGATTTGAGATAAAACCCGGTGAATTTCTTGATGACTTCTTTGCTCGCTTTAACAAGATTCTTAGCAACTTGCGTTCTGTTAATATTATATATACCGATGCTAAAAATTCTCGTCAATTGCTAGGAGCTTTAGATATGTCTACATGGGAGATGAATGTAACATCAATTAGAGAATCTACTACTATGAGTACATTTATATTAGATGTGCTTTATTCTAAATTGAAAACTCATGAGCTAGATGTTTTTGCTAGAAAAAATATGGCTAATAAATCAATAGCTTTAGCTTCACAAACTAACAACTCTATTGATGATAACTCTTCATCTAGTTATACTTTGTTCTCTTTGTCTTCTCTAACTGATGAACAGCTAGAACAACTTCCTGAAGATGATTTGGCACTCCTCTCCACTCGCTTCACAAAAGCTTTGCAAAATGTTCAATCCAGAAAGAGAGCAAATGGTGGAGAACCTCGGAGATGTTTTGAATGTGGCTCGCTTAATCACCTTCATTTTAAATATCCAAAATTTCTAGTAAGAATTTCTAGGGATGAAGATGATGAGGAAGACAAGGTAGAGAGTGATAAGAAATGAACACTCAAGAGCACTAAGAAGAAGGGGTATTTGAACAAGAAGGTAGTGCACTGTATTCTCTCTGCTCTTGAACAGGTAAATCTAAGCGATGTGGACACCAAGAGTGATGATGATGCTACTTCCAAAGGCAATAAAAGCTTGATTGGTCTATGTATGATGGCAAGTAGCAGAAGCGTCACCAATAGTGACATCGACAACGACAGCGACAATGAGGTAGAACCTTCTTACGATGATTTAGCTTGTGCTATTGAAAAACTTGGTACTTTATCAGAGGAGAGATAAAAAGATTAAGAAACAAGATGCTTTGGTTGAAAAATTAAATAATGAAATTGCAAGACTTAAAAACTTGACTCCTATAGATGATTCTTGCAAATCTTGTGATTTAGTTTTGTTCGCACCAAAAACCACCGGGTGTGCCAAGAAGCTCACTGATGATCTGGTTTGATGCGATTGAACATACGAAGGCCTGGGAGATCTGCTTAGCTCCAGTGCAGGTCCTAAAATATTTGAGGTTCGCGGGCGTGCCAGTCAATTTGACCCAGCAATTGACAAGGAGATGAAGGAATTAGATTACTGATCCAATCGGCCAGCAAGCCGATACGGATTCCTTCCAGCCGACGCCGCTATGCTCGTGCCCGGGCCTCTGCCTGTACTCGCGCCCGGGTCTCGTGCTCGGGTTCTCGCTCCCGGGTCCTCGCTTGTGCTCGTGCCCGGGTCAGCAGCAACTGCACATCGACTATTGGCCGATACGGACTGATGTAGGCTCCTTGTAGCCGATGGCCGATGGCACCTGTGTATCGGCTAGGAAACCGATAGCGCTATGAGCAAATATACAAGATGTCAGTATAACATGTGCATCGGCTAGGAGCCGATGATAAAATAGATAAGCAAGATAGTAAGCCAGCCGACTGCCAAGGAAACACATGTGCATCGGCTAGAAAACCGATGATAACATAGATGACCAAAACAGTAAGGATAATACAGTCGGCTTTATAAAAAGATAACATATCGGCTAATCACTCCGATAGAACGTCGCATATACACCGATCGGCTCGGCAAGGATAAATCTATTATTATCGATCTAGTAGTTCAGACCTAACTGATACAGCACAGATCGATAATAGTAAAGGAACCTCAACAAGCCGATAGACCTAATGCAACTGTGATGTAATGAGATAACTTACTGGCTATACATTCCGATAAGACGCTTGCACAAAGGCTATCAGCCTAACAGGAATAATTTATCGCTAGCAGTTTAGTAGGTCGGACCCAACCGATGCAGCACAAACTGATGATAAACTACCCCCGATAAACTGATAAAAACTATGCACGCGTGATGTGATATACCTGACCAGCCTAAGAGGTCGGACCGAACCGATGCAGCCGTAGACAGATCCGATACACCGTGGTAAGCCGACTACCATATACCGACTAGAATATCGGACCTAACCGAGAAAGTCCTAGCCGATTGGTAGTCGGGGTAACGAGACTTACCCTCTCGCAGGAGTTCGGACCTAACCGATGCAGCCCCGCTCGAGAAGCAAGAACCCGTTGGTAAAGGGTGGCGATGCGCCGAATTTGATTGATCGAGAGATAGTTTACAAGGTACCCGGGCATACGTATATATACCCCGAGTTACAAGAGTCCTTATAGGACACGGTACATGACTTTCCTAACTAGAAAAAGGAAAACTGACAGACCTGATCGGACAAGAGATCAGGTTTCCTAAAAGATAAAACTATCTAATAGATAAGATAAATAACTGCCATAACATGGTCTTCACGATTCCTTCCAGGTTTGGTCTCTTCCAGATGAGCTTCCATTGGCTGACATGGCTTCTTTCCTTAACCGAACATGGATATGAATCGTACCAAATTTTTGGCGTTAACACATGCCCCCCAATTTCGGAGTTTGTTATCAAACTTCGAAATTCTTCTTCTGTTTGGGCCTCAATATTCCTTCCTGGCCTCCTGAAATCGGCTTTCATGAACCGATACCTTCTGTACTAGGTGTGCTAGGCTCTCAAAGTCTTCTAATGCAAATCTTTCCCTGATCGGAGCCAACAAACCTTGGAATGCTAATTCGGCCAGCTATGCATCATCCAGACTTAAACTATAACATCGGCTTCTAACATCACGAAACCGCTGGATATATTCTGCGACTGATTCCTCCGGCTTCTGTATTACCGATGTTAAGTCTATCAAACTCATCTCCTGACTCCCCATAAAGAAATACTTGTGGAATTGCTTTTCCAGATCGGCCCAACCTCGAACTGAGTTAAGTGGCAATGAAGAAAACCATGTAAAGGCCGATCCGGATAATGATAACGGGAAGAGTCTAACTCTCAAAGCTTCTACAGCCGATGCCTCTCCACATTGAGCCAAGAATCGGCTGACATGTTCCACTGTAGATACATCATCTTGCCCTGAGAATTTGGAGAAGTCTGGTACTCTGTATCGGCGCGGCAACGGAGCTCTATCAAACCAATCTGGATATGGAGGCCGATATATAAATGTTTCCTTCTTCTGTCTTAGACCGAATTGCTTTCTCATCACCTCTATGATTCTTGCTGATAAATCTTCTTCTCTTGGATCTTCGTCGTGATAACGTAGAGGTGGAGTTTGTAGCCGATTCTGATTCTGATATTCCCTCCGATAATTGTACTCAGGAACAGCTTCTGAATAACTCTGTTGATGCCCCCCGGGTATCTGAATCGGCTCCACTGCCTTCTTGATCAAGCTCTGTAATGTGTTCATCAATATCCCAGATTGATCGGTCAACGCATGATGAACTGCTTCATTAAACATGTCTTGGATCGTCTTTTGTGAACTTGCAGACGATATATGGCTCGACTCGTCAATGAGAACAGGCTTTGGAAACTGTAATTTTTGAATCGGCCCTTGATCTGTCATGCCGAAGGACTGTAGACAAAGCTTCTGAAACTCCACGATGTTCTGCTCCACTTGTTGTCTTTGTTCTTCGGTCAAGTCTTCCATTGTGACTGGAATCATATTATCTGTACTGACCTCCTTTCTAGCCATGTTGAAGTTCTGGTCCCACCGGGTCAAAAACGTGTTGATTCAGCCGATAGGATATACTGTGATAATATGAAGATCGTGTCCCACCAGGCGTGCCAAAAATATGTTCGCACCAAAAACCACCGGGTGTGCCAAGAAGCTCACTGATGATCTGGTTTGATGCGATTGAACATACGAAGGCCTGGGAGATCTGCTTAGCTCCAGTGCAGGTCCTAAAATATTTGAGGTTCGCGGGCGTGCCAGTCAATTTGACCCAGCAATTGACAAGGAGATGAAGGAATTAGATTACTGATCCAATCGGCCAGCAAGCCGATACGGATTCCTTCCAGCCGACGCCGCTATGCTCGTGCCCGGGCCTCTGCCTGTACTCGCGCCCGGGTCTCGTGCTCGGGTTCTCGCTCCCGGGTCCTCGCTTGTGCTCGTGCCCGGGTCAGCAGCAACTGCACATCGACTATTGGCCGATACGGACTGATGTAGGCTCCTTGTAGCCGATGGCCGATGGCACCTGTGTATCGGCTAGGAAACCGATAGCGCTATGAGCAAATATACAAGATGTCAGTATAACATGTGCATCGGCTAGGAGCCGATGATAAAATAGATAAGCAAGATAGTAAGCCAGCCGACTGCCAAGGAAACACATGTGCATCGGCTAGAAAACCGATGATAACATAGATGACCAAAACAGTAAGGATAATACAGTCGGCTTTATAAAAAGATAACATATCGGCTAATCACTCCGATAGAACGTCGCATATACACCGATCGGCTCGGCAAGGATAAATCTATTATTATCGATCTAGTAGTTCAGACCTAACTGATGCAGCACAGATCGATAATAGTAAAGGAACCTCAACAAGCCGATAGACCTAATGCAACTGTGATGTAATGAGATAACTTACTGGCTATACATTCCGATAAGACGCTTGCACAAAGGCTATCAGCCTAACAGGAATAATTTATCGCTAGCAGTTTAGTAGGTCGGACCCAACCGATGCAGCACAAACTGATGATAAACTACCCCCGATAAACTGATAAAAACTATGCACGCGTGATGTGATATACCTGACCAGCCTAAGAGGTCGGACTGAACCGATGCAGCCGTAGACAGATCCGATACACCGTGGTAAGCCGACTACCATATACCGACTAGAATATCGGACCTAACCGAGAAAGTCCTAGCCGATTGGTAGTCGGGGTAACGAGACTTACCCTCTCGCAGGAGTTCGGACCTAACCGATGCAGCCCCGCTCGAGAAGCAAGAACCCGTTGGTAAAGGGTGGCGATGCGCCGAATTTGATTGATCGAGAGATAGTTTACAAGGTACCCGGGCATACGTATATATACCCCGAGTTACAAGAGTCCTTATAGGACACGGTACAGGACTTTCCTAACTAGAAAAAGGAAAACTGACAGACCTGATCGGACAAGAGATCAGGTTTCCTAAAAGATAAAACTATCTAATAGATAAGATAAATAACTGCCATAACATGGTCTTCACGATTTCTTCCAGGTTTGGTCTCTTCCAGATGAGCTTCCATTGGCTGACATGGCTTCTTTCCTTAACCGAACATGGATATGAATCGTACCAAATTTTTGGCGTTAACAAGTTTATGCTGAACTTACTTCTCTAAGGGATATGTATGCTTCTACTTTAAAGGACCTTAAGCTTGAAAAAGAGAAAAATGATAAACATGTTTGTATAGTTGATAAACTTATCTCTTGTGATAAATGCAATGGTCTTAAGTTGAAGTTAGAAGTTGCTGATGTTAAAATTGCACAACTAAAAGAAGATCTTGCTTTGAAGATAGAAGATGCTGATGTTAAAATTACACAACTAAAAGAAAATCTTGCTACTCATAAGGTTCTTTCATGCTCTAATTGTGGTAAAAATGATAGATTTCAGCATGTATCTTGTAAGAATTGTGCCACTCTTTTGAAGCGTATTGATTATTTGTAAGGAAAGATAGGAACTAAAAGTTTGAATCAAATTTTGAATCAAAAGACTAGTTCTAAAAAATTTAAAACTGGTTTGGGTTTTGATCCTTGTGATTATTCTAAGACCTATGCTCCAAAAGTTGTTAAATCTCTTGGCAATGGCATAATTGAGACATGCAATGAACCTAAAAAGATGATTTTTAAATCTGTTGGTATTATGTCATCTTCTAGCACAACAAATGCAAAGGTAGCCTCTACTTCTCAAGC
The DNA here is from genome assembly GCA_003991445.1 of Oryza meyeriana var. granulata. Lineage (NCBI taxonomy): Eukaryota > Viridiplantae > Streptophyta > Magnoliopsida > Poales > Poaceae > Oryza > Oryza meyeriana. The sequence goes on from RYFJ01002554.1 coordinate 29,706, forward strand.
TAAATACAAAATTAAGTATACTTGCACACTAGCCAAACAACAAATGAAAGAAAAGGCTAAGGATAGGTCTAATTTGAGAAAGACATGCTCTTTTGTGGCTACTAACATGAGTAATGCTAGATCTGAATTTTTGCATAAAAATACTTGTGTTATGCCTACTGGAGTGCGTCGTGTGTCTCAGTACTAGATTCCTAAATGCTATATTACTAACCCCAGTACTAGGACCTCGACATCTTTTTCTATATAGGCACTACACGCAAGGAAGGAGAACATTTGGCTAGTGGATTCCGGATGCTGACGCCACATGTCCGGTGACAAGAATTGGTTCTCCTATCTCACAGGAGCATCGCATGTTGAAAAGGTAACCTTTGAAGATGCTTCTACTTCTATGGTTGTGGCTAAAGGTACTGTAACGACCCGTTTTCCTTTTTCCTATTGAAACTCGTTTTCTGGATCCTAATCTTTACCTATCCTGTCAGCTGTGCCTTAGTTCTCCTTCTCCCCGGCCAGCCGACTGCCCTCCTCACTTGTGCCGAGTAGAATTTCTACTCAGTTCCTGTATCTTGCCCTTCTCCCTTGCTTCACTCAGCCGTCTTTGTTGCCGAGTAGCCCTGAGAGTTGCCGACTACGTTGGAGATTTACCCGTTGTCTCATCGTCTCACAAGTTGCGCCCCGCCCGTTGGACGCCGACTACCGAAGTAGTGAAGAATCAGTCTTCACCTACCCGTAGCACCGCTTGGACCGATGGACAATAACCTGCTGCAACGCTTGGACCAGTGGTCAGTCTGAAGCCCTGTCAGTGAGACTTCTCCAACCTGTCCTAGCCACGACCTTATGTCTCATCGCCGCTACAGTGCCTACCAACTCCACTGGCCACGCCGGACTCCCAAGTCAATCCCTGCGTGGACGTCAAATCCTTTGTCAGTTCATCTTGACTTTCTCTCCCTACCCGTTGCCCAGCCCCTCCCGTGATTCAACCTTGCACGTCAGCTATATATATGGCCAACCGTGTCTCCTCTTTCTCTTGTTTTGCAACCGGCCAGCTCTACTAAGTTCTCATTCTCCTCTCAAGCTTTGGAGCTCTGTCGCCCGGTTCGCAAGCCTGGTTCAGCCGACTGCTATCTTTTTGTAGCCGACTACTTTGTTGATCCTTTTTTTTGGTGTTTTACCCCTCCTGCTTATCTGTGTTCCTTTTCTGCTTGATCAGAGCCTGAACTGGTGGACGATCCTGAAGCCGTCTTCGCCAAGGAGGATCCTTCTTTGGAACAAGACAAGCCTCTTTGATCATATTGTCTCCTATATATGCAAAATTATGTTGTTTGTAAAATATGCATGTTTAGTTCACACTTTAACTGATCGGCCTCAGTTTGCAAGCGCAACCGATGGACCTACCCAGTAGTAGCACTTATTTTGGTAGGATGTTGATGTATTCTCTTGGTAGCCCCACAAAAGGCACGCTGGCATCCTATCTACGGATTCGATGGCCGAGTAGAATGGCTTAGCCCTGCAACGTTGTATTGTCGTTTGGGAAAATGATGGTCTTTACTAAACTGTTTGAAAAACCCGATACTTTGCGTATCGGCGCGTTTGTGAAATAAATGAAAGATTTGTGAAAACCTTGATGTACAGAGACAGTGCCTGTGTAGCTTGGCTATGTATTATCATTAAGGACCGTTTCCTTTGGGAATTCCATCTGAGCATCTTACAGTACGACCATACGGGCATTATGGGATGCCCCTGGCCGAGTAAATTGTAGGTGTAGGGAAGTTTGGTGCCGACTGGAGTGGACTCATCTGAGTTGTGGCTCGTGAGCCCTGGTGCTAATGGTGGTTGTAGCCATCCTGAAGCACTGATCCTGTGTGGATCCTTCGGCTGGCATTGGATAACCCTAGACTGGCTTTGGAAATGGCCTTGTCACGAACTTTCGGGTACAGGCCAGTACTCGGAGTAAGTTTCGTGTCGGATAGGTAAAGCGTACACCCTCTGCAGAGTTTAGCAGAACTGTTCAAACAGCCGTGCCCACGGTTAAGGGCGATGTAAGGTGATTTCCATAGCGTAGATTTGTTTGCCAGTGATTTGTGAAAGTGTTTGATGGGAAGGAAACCGTGACCAGAGTTTGCCGAGTAAGCAAACGGAAGGCCCGTGTGGCCAGAAACGGGTCTGTGTGATCCGGGGTGTTAAGCACTATAAGCAAGTGTATGAAAAGTAAACAGGATGAAGATCATGCTCCCGGGTTATAGCCAGGGCGGCAGTTGAGCAGTTAAGTCTTCGGGTTGTAGCCAGAAGACGGTGATGATCATGCTCCCGGGTTGTAGCCAGGGCAGCAATGGTTGAGCCCCCGGGTTGTAGCCAGGGCGGGAGATGAGCTAGCTGGTTGTAGCCAGCGTAGCGGGCATAAAGTGCCATAGCTGAGATTTGGTTGTAGCCGAGTCTCAGGGTCAACGAGTGGTTGTAGCTACTCGGGAAACACCGGACCGACAAAAGTGGAATTAAAAGACGATATGGAAATACTTGATTCATTGAGTGGCGAGTTGTTGAAAAGCAACTTGCGGAATGGATCGAGGCGTCAGCCTCTTTCCGACAACTAAAAGTTGAACTCACTAGTGTTTGAAAAGAAAAGAGTTTACAAAGGCAGTTTTTCACAAATAAAACCCTTAGCCCCTTTGTCTCACCGATATGGCATCTTTCCCGGCTTGCTGAGTACGAAAGTACTCACCCTTGTTCATACATATGTATAGTAGGTTTTGGAGAAGAAGACGAAGACCCGACTGCCGCCGAGTACCTCCAAGACCAGGCCGACTACGAAGACTTCTGAGGGTTCGAGCCTAGTTCCCAACCGAGCCTGTGGTATAGCCGAGTTCTTTTGCCGAGTAGTTTTATCCAGCTTCCGCCCTGTCTGCGCTGTTCTCGTTAGTTTACCTGTTGATGCTTTTGTCCATCTGGGGTCTGTCCTGGATGGAACTCCTTTGTAATATATGTATGTACTCTGATATGTAATTATTGTAACTCTGAGTTGTATCACTGATGACTGTTGTGCGTACCCGACTACTGATCCTGGGATCGGGTGCTGTATGCACATGGTGGGCTTCCACCTAGTTGGGAGTGCCGCGACAGGTATAGTAAAGATGAGCGATAAGTTTATGTTCAAGGATGTGGCTCTTGTTGAGAACTTGAAATACAACTTGCTTTCTGTTTCACAAATGATTGATGAAGATCTTGAAGTGTACTTTAAGAAAGGTAGATGTAGAGTATTAGATGCATCAGGAGATCTTGTCTTTAATATTACACGTTTTGGGAGAGTGTTTAAAGCTGATTTTGATGTGTCATCTTCTGTTAAGCATATGTGTCTAGTTGCCAATGATTTTAAAGACTTATTCTTTTGGCACCGTAGACTTAGCCATGTTGGTTTTGATCATTTAACACGTGTTAGTGGTTTGGATCTTATACGTGGTTTGTCTAAGCTTAAGGGTGATAGCGATATAGTATGCTCTTCTTGTAGACATGGTAAGATGCATGCAGGTTTACATTCACCCCTTACTATGGTGATGACAAACGCACCAGGACAACTTCTACATCTTGATACCGTTGGACCATTACGAGTTCAATCTTTTGAAGATAAGTGGTACGTGCTGGTAATAGTTGATGATTTCTCTAGATACTCTTGGGTTTATTTTATGGCATCTAAAGATGAGGCTTTTAGGTTTTTTCAGAAGTCTTGCTCTTAGATTATCTGTTGATCACCTAGAAGTTCTTAGAGCAATTAGAAGTGATAATGGATCTGAATTTAAAAATTCTTCTTTTGATCAATTTTGTGCTGAAAAAGATCTTGATCATCAATTCTCTTCACCTAGAGTACCACAACAAAATGGTGTAGTTGAAAGAAAAAATAGAACCTTGGTTGAGATGGTTAGTACTATGCTAGATGAATTTTCTACTCCTAGAAAATTTTGGGCTGAGGCCATATCTACTGCATGCAATGTTTCAAATCGTGTATTTTTGAGATCAAAGCTTGGTAAAACTTCTTATGAGCTGCAGTTTGATCATAGGCCTAGTTTTTCTCACTTTCGTGTGTTTGGATGCAAATGCTTTATGCTGAAATCTGGAAACTTAGATAAATTTGAGACTAAATCAGTTGACGGCATGTTTCTTGGTTACTCTACTCATTCTCGTGTCTATCATGTTCTAGTTTTGGAGACTAAGAAAATAATAGAAACCTGTGAAGTTACTTTTGATGAGACTAGCCCAGGTACTAGTCCAAGTATTGTAGGTACAGGTGTATATATTCAGGGGATGACATTTTTGTTGATGAAGATGATGATGTAGCTGAAGCTTTAACTCCTCCCACACAATCAATTGCAACAGATTCTGCATCTACTACAACTTCATCTACAATTGAGCATCCTCAAATTTCCACATCATCTGCGCATGTAGAAGATCAAATAGTAGAAAGTGAAGTTTCTAAACCAACAGCTCCCTTGCACGTTTAAAGAAGATATCCACCTCAACAAATGATTGGTAATCTTCATGAAAAAGTGACACGTTCCAGGTTTAAAGATCCAAACTCTCATGCTCATTCAGCGTTTGTTGCGTCTTTTGAACCCAAAGATATATCACATGCATTAACTGACGAATCTTGGATCAATGCCATGCATGAAGAATTAGAGAACTATGAACGTAACAAGGTTTAGAAACTAGTGCCACCACCTCCTAATCATTCTGTTAAATGAACTAAATGGATGTTTAAAAATAAACAAAGTGAGGACAGTGTAGTTGTTAGAAACAAAGCTAGATTGGTTGCTCAAGGTTTTACGCAAATAGAAGGTTTAGATTTTGATGAAACTCTTGCTCCTGTTGCTAGATTTGAAGCCATTAGAATCTTGTTAGCTTTTGCTGCTTCTAAAGGCTTTAACTTTATCAAATGGATGTAAAAAGTGCTTTTCTAAATGGATTTATCAATGAAGAAGTTTATGTTAAGCAACCACCTGGTTTTGAAAATTTCAAATATCCAAATCATGTTTTTAAACTATCTAATGCCTTGTATGGTTTAAAACAAGCACCTAGAGCATGGTATGATAGGCTGAAAAACTTCCTACTTGAAAAGGGGCTTTTCCATGAGAAAGGTAGACAAAACGCTTTTTGTTCTTAAGCAAGGCAATGATCAATTATTCGTTCAGATTTATGTGGATGATATCATCTTTGGTTGTTCATCTCATGCTTTGGTGTCTCAGTTTTCAGAAACTATGAGTAGTAAATTTGAGATGAGTATGATGGGTGAAACAACCCGAAATTTTATTAAACCATAAAGACGTAGTTATACATTTAATTGTTCTTAAAAAAAATTATACACAAGTAGAGACACAACTCAGCTACACATACACTAGGTTTTATTACCAAATGCACAAACTCTTATCGGTCATCAAATCCTAATTTATGCTCCTATAACTAATACGCGTATAGGATGTACATTTTAATAGGCAAGATAGGATTACGATGTCCTGAACGTATAGACACATAAAAGGTTCAAGCTAGCTGAAAAAAAAATTTGCTGTCAGACCCATAATTTTTTAGTTTCACCTACTAGCTCATAGATGTACAATGCCATGCAGGACAAATCAACACTTTTAATTTAATAGTTGGGTAGCATCATTCGGCTAATTAGTCAGCCTACTAACCTGCCTTAGAGCACCAAAGAGAGTCAATAACCAAAATGATAAATAGTTTAGATATCCAATAGAAATATACCATATCCATGCCGTATTTTTTTTACCACAAGTAAGAAAGCCACACTTTTACTCTGGTCAAGTGTGGTCAATAGGAACACAGTGCAAGGAGTGGGTAAAAATTCTCACCTAATGAACTCGTGACACACACCCACACAAATAGTAAATCAACAGGGAGAGGCATGGGCTACCATTCCAACAATTCGTGGTATAGAAATGAGATGGAATAGCAGAAGTAAGTGTGGTAGATAGGAGAACAATACTCACTTCCACATCCAACCAGTTAGCACGATGTGGAAACCAATCCCTCTTCATCTTCACCTCCCCTGCCCAACCATTTTAAGATTTTAAGATTTGTAGCCAATCAACCTCAAAATGGTGACGTAGAGCACCATCATCAGCTTGGCTAAGAGGTGGAAGGGGGTGAGCTAGCAAGAAGAACGGCCGATTCGTAGAGAGCCGAATCTGTAGGTGGGAGAAAGTTCACTAGCTTGTGAGCTCGTGGGGATCAAGCAAGAATACACTAGAAGCAGGGATCAGGTGATTTTCACATGCTACCATAGCTATCCCTTAGGAAATCACACACAAAGCAAGCAAGCACTTGGAAGCAGTCTCTTAGTGCCTCAGTTCAAATCTTATTAGAAAAAAAAAGGGGGAATGTATTAATAGAGACATTGGAAGAAGGAGACTAGAAGGGAAAAATTTGTAGCACTTACCTTAGGGCTGGCCTTTGGTGGTGCCGAGCACCAAGGTCGCCAGCCATGGCGGCTGGGCTTGGGGGTCATGGGGTGAGCTCCATCCTCGCAGGGGGTTCACCACTTGCAGCTTGTGGGGTTGGGGATGCGCACGGAGCATGAGGAGAATGGCTGCCGGCGGGATATGGCACCCGAGATCGCCAGCTGCAGTGGGGCAACAGCTTTGGAGTAGAGTTTGGGAGAGGAGAAAGAGAGCCATAGTTGTAACAAATGGAGGAAGAAGAAGAGGAATGCTAGTTGCCTTGTGCCTGTACGATGGGATAAGGAAGGAGAACAGTAGAGAGGTTAATTATTTGATGCACACTAGTAAATTACACAGATAACCCAATGCTTTGTAACCCAAATATAGTTTAGGTAATCTTTGCTATTATTAGCTAAGTAAGTGCAAGTTGGCATAATAAAAATTCTACAGAGATGTGGGCACATTTTATTTGTGGATTGTTTGTATTCATATTATTAAAATTTAATTAAACCTCGCGGTATATGGTGGGAATGCAGGAAAGGAATTAGAGGCAAAGACGGGTCAGTTGGGAGCGCCAGCTAGTTTCGATCTCAACTACGAGATTCCAGGCAAGCTAACCTTTGAACATGATGATTTGAATTATTTTGCATAAATAATATTTTGTTTTATAGTACTGTCACCTTGCATAAAATGAATTTTTCAAATAAGTAAGTCATAAAGATGGATGATAATATATATACTGGAGAGGTCAGTTGAGGGAGCAACTGATTTTCTAATATCTATTAGGAGGGCAGAGGGTGCCCATGGACGGGATTTGAATAGAGGCGGGACCCTTTACATATGGTTATAACATAAGGACTAAAATTATTCTCACTTGTATTAGTGTGTCGTATAAAAACCGTATCGACCATATACTCGTCGAAAGGCGAGCAGAGCTTAGTATCTTATCAAGTCGTTACACTCTATATGGATATGTAGTAATAGTTTGGGCGATGAAAAACCCAAGACAATGCCGATGAAGTGCATTGATGCGCATATATTAGCGCCGGATGAAGGGGTGTAATGTACGGAAATAAGAGAAAGTGCTTTGTATTCTAAGTATTTACAAATACGCGACTTGTAATATTTAGAGTAAATATGGGTAAAGCGATACAAGCCAGCGCAGTGCTCAACTAAATCGTGATTCACGCCTGTCTCTTGGATTAGAGGCTACGGGAGCCTATTGGGGTTCTTTCTCATTATACAAGTGATTAGTAGACTTATATAAAAATAATTAAACTTGGACTTTTCTCACAAGAACCATATTTTAGAAAACTTATAATTGAGAAATGATGATTTGATGGGGTTGTGAAAAAAAAAACATGTCTTGCATTCTGTTACTGATGCTTGCTGAGTAACTAGTACTCACCCTTGTTATTAACTAATTATATAGAGGTCAATCCATCTGGGCAAATCAATGGAACCAATGAGGGTTTGGAGGACCAGTGCTATGCTGCTTGGTGTGCTGAACAATCAAGGGATGATGCTTATGACTATAATGTGTATTATGGAGGATGGGATGAATAGATGTATGCAGGGCAACAGTCCTGTAGCTATGTCATTAAACTTGGGGTGTGGAAATATGTATGATGTCCAAGTACTAGAAAAAAAATTGTAGAAATGGGAAGACATGTAGGACGCTGTGTAAGATTCTAGCCCTGCGTGGCATGGTATTGTAATGTTAGTGGAACCTTCTAGCTATTATTCTGCTACTATCTTTGATGTGGATCAGTATTCACTAAAGCGCGTCTTTAGCGAATAATAATCCATGGACTAGGAACGCTATTTTTGGTAATGACGGCCCGGGTCGTCACAATGGGCGAATTGACTTACTTTCTGGGATTGCAAGTCAAACAAACAAAAGAAGATATATTTATACATCAAAGTAAGTATACGAAGGATCTTCTACGTCGCTTTGGAATGGAAAATTGCAAACCCATCATGACACCCATGGGAGCTACATCTACACTTGATCCTGATGAGGAAGGTGAGCCAATTAATCAAAAGGAGTATAGGAGTATGATTGGTTCACTTTTGTATCTTGTTGCTTCAAGACCGGATATACAATTTGCTGTAGTTTATGTGCACGGTTTCAAGCTTCCCCACGTGCTTCACATCTTCAAGCAATTAAGCGAATTCTCAGGTATGTTCATGGCACTAAAGACTTTGATATATGGTTATCAGTATCATCATGTATTAGCCTAAGAGCTTTTTTTGATGCTGATTTTGGAGGATGTAGACTTGATAGGAAAAGTACTTCTGGTGCTTGTTTCTTCTTGGGTAATTCTCTTGTTGCTTGGTCGTCTAGAAAACAATCCTCTGTAGCACAATCAACTACTGAATCTGAGTATGTGGCTGCTGCTAGTTGTTGTTCTCAAATACTTTGAATAGTAGTTACACTTAAGGATTGTGGTGTTATTTTGGAAAATGTTCCGCTTTTCTGTGATAACACAAGTGACATTTGTATTGCTAAGAACCCAGTACAACACTCTAGGACAAAACATATTGATATTAGATTTCACTTTCTTAGAGATCATGTTAAAAAAGAAAATATGGCACTTCATCATGTGGATACTGAACATCAATTGGCAGATATTTTCACAAAACCTTTGGATTCTTCTCGTTTTGTTTATCTTAGGGGAGAACTTGGGGTTATTCATTCAATGGGGTTGTTTTGAGGGGGAGCTTTAACTCTTTGTAACATATTTTATTATGGTATGTTTTTATTTGAAATTTTTTTAAAAATAAAAAATTATTGATAAAATAATGAGCACTACATATGATTCACATGTATTATTTGCAGCCATGTTCATGTCATAAGGTATGAGTACTTTTATGTTTCTATATGTGTGATGTTGGTTTTTGCATGACTAGCTAAATAGAATGATAACTTGAACTAAATCTTGACATTATTGAACTTTCTTATCTATTTTGATCTTGTTTTAAATGTGCTAATATGCTATGAGAAATATGAGAAAGATCAAAATTATGTGCTATAAAAAATGTGAGAAAGATCAAGAAAATATGCATTATCACACTTCTTCTTAACGAGATTGCTTACTATTGCACTTTGGTATGAACTTGAAAGAAGTTGGGTATGACCGAAACCTGGTTCTTAAGCCTGAAATTGTCAAAAGACATAGACTTGAACGGGTTGAAAAGTAAGGCTGATGGTGCATATAATTCCTTGCAGTTTATATCATGATTGAAATAAATCAAGTTCTCAATTTTTTTTTAAAAAAGGCACCAATGAAGAGCATTCATCTTAATGCTTGCAAGTTTTAAAATAGTTGAGAAAGAAATATCATGTCTTACAATAAATTATTAATTGTATTTGATTTTTAGTTATGCTATATTTATGTTGCATGTGTATGGATACGAGAGTGCAAATTACTTTTAGCATGGCATGTGTGAGCTTGTTTACATTGATGATTTGTGGTGCTCATAATAAAAATTGGTGCAAAATTGAAAATTTTCCTTTTTTTTTTCTTGATGAACTCATTGTCAAAAGGGGGGAGAGATTTATATACAGTTTTTTATGATCTTTTCACGATCTTTCTATTTTGTTTTTTGTTTTTCTTTCAAAAGGACTTACTTTTGCGACGGTAAATGCCAATGTTCAGTGTTTATATATGTTGTTGCCAATGTTTTCACCAAGGGAAAGATTGTAAAATCATGTGCTGAAAAATTAGCTTATCTTTTGTTTTATGAACTTGGCATTGAAAAGTGTGATAAGCGTGTGTACGACTGACGTGGTTTAGGTTGCAAATATCTGTGCCCGAAAACGGTGTGTTTGGTCTATTTGTGTGTAGGTACTTAGAGTCAACCTTGGTCAGCGGTAGGATTGGGACTAAACTCAGAGAGAAGTTTAGGTTCAGAACGGTCGAGGATGCTGGGTGACAAGGTGGGACATAAGGTGACACACGGTGGGCGAAAACCGTGTGGGAAGATTTTTGAAACGGGTTTCACAAGGTTACGTGCAAGCGCTAGAAATTCACGAAAAAATTGTGAAGAGAATCAGATGAAAATTAAAAGAAAAAAGAAGTACAGGACATGGTGCTATAGTACCGTATGGTAGTGTAGCACCAGACATGCATGCATGCAGCACTGCAACCGGGCATGCACAGGCAGCACTGCCAGCAGCGGATGAGCGGCAAGTACTGTAGCTCACTACAGTATATCGTTAAGGCCCAGTGGAAGCGAGTTGGGCCGGCGTAGCAGGCCTGCCCTGAGGCCTACGAGGACGTTATAAATAGTGACTCCCTGTTAATTTTTGGTGAGATTTTTTTTAGAATTTTTAGAGAGCGAATTTGTTTTAGATTAGAGTTCTAATCTAGAGTTTTAGTGATTTCGTGGAGAAATCTTTTGGATGTTTTGGAGAAACATCTTGTAAGTACAATCTTAGTAATAAAGGTAAAGTTTATGAAAGATTAGTGTGGTAATTAATCTCTCTTTCTCGTTCATCTTCGTGCATGCTTAGCAATCGATTTTAGATTGATTTGTTTTTCTCTGTGATTTGGGTTGGTTTCTTTGATCTAAAATCTAGCTAGGGGTGTTTTTCTAGTGTTCTGAAAAGTTTGGTTGGTTAATTATTTTTATCTCGTTTAATCAATTAATTAGGGTTTAATTAATTTCCGTCAACTTTCTGTTCAGTAATATTTTTTCATTAATATCTCGAGATCCAGAAGTCTGATTGACGTTATTCTAGTTGTGTTTGTTTGAAAATTTTGTCTAGTTTATTCTGAAAAATTTTTAGGTCGATCGGAGTTACGGATCTACGGCTATTGTCTGTTTAGTGATGAAACGGTGTTCTGTCCAGATTCTGAAAACGCGGTTTTTCAGGTTTTGTGATTAGGGAAAAGTGTTAAATTTTATTTTTGACTTATGCAATTATTCACCTCCTGATTGCCTATCTTAGTGTGAGTCGATTGTACAAATTCCATTTTTTTTACTTTAGTAGATTTTACTCTGTTTATCCTAGGTATCTTGCCCATTTCGGTATCTGAAAGAACAAATACGAATACATAATTACAAATGATTTTGCACAAATTGAACCAACTCATGATGTAAACTGTATGTGTTCTAAATATATGTCCTAAAAGTTATTTACGGGCTCTAAAACAGGCAAGTCAACGGATGCGCCAAGTTTCTCTACTACTATAAAAGCGAAGTCGTCCTTCTCTTCTCCAAACCTTCCCCACTAAAAAATCATCCTAAGAAAACCTAAACTATCCTGCCTAAAAAACCACTCTACCAAAAAAAAATCGGTATTCCTACAAATAAATCAACCACTGATTTTCTATATATTCCGTTACAACACACGGACATAAGACCGTATATATTGTCTATGTAGGAGAAAGTAGAAATTCACTTTTTATGGGATAAATCTTTAGACAAAAACTACACTCTTTTAATAACGGAGGGAGCAGTTTTTGGGGGGAAGGGATTGATGAGTGGGATTTGTTTCCCTTTTTCATCCAATTAGTGTGGTTTTGTTTCCATTTTGCGAATTGCTTCTAAATTTGGCCGTGATTCGAACGTTGCAGTTTCCATTTTTGGACTGGCGTTGCCCAACTCGGCATCGCTTTGGTGACTTGTTTCCAGGTTTTCTCCTGGTTCAAACGTCAGCTTTGGCTGGGTTTTGTTGCCTCATGGCTGTAGTGAGTCACGCCCTGTCGGTTATATGATTTTTTTTTTGACAAAGTGGTTTAGGGTGCCTTCGAATCTTCTTGTGAGGAGAAAAAAATCCTTTGTTTTTTGATGAACACTTTTCCGAACCGCTAAATGGTGTGTTTTTTTATAAAAATTTTCTATATAAAAGTTGCTTTAAAATCATATTAATTTATTTTTTAAGTTTAAAATAATTAATACACAATTAATCATATGCTAATGATTTATCTCATTTTGTGTAATCCTTTTTCTCTTTCCTCTTCCTCCACCTTCAAACTATTCCTTAAAGTACTTTTAGTAGAGAAATTGTTAATATATATAAAGCAGCGGCTTGTCCGATATATACGAGTCATATCCCGTGGAGAGTAAAAATCTACTACTAGTCATTGGAGACAATAATCAGACCAAGCCATTACATAAGTCGAATCATGATGTGTGACATAAATAATAACTTTGATTTCTTAGTTCGAACCAATAAACCAAAAATCATACTCATGGGATGCACCGCCTTTAGATTAGCACAATATGGAGCAAGAAGAGCATCCTGCAAGTTCTTAACCACTAGGATCATTGACGGTGGGTCCAATAGGTCCCACCAACACATATATCAACTGAACCATTGATTATGGGTCCATTTTTTTTTTCATAAAATTCAATTTTTCCACCGGAGATGTCTTTGACAATATATGGCATCTACCATTGTACACGCCTAATAAATATTTTTTTTACATCTTTTAGCACTATCTAACTTTCACAATGCTAAGTGACTCTCTTATACACGAGTCACTTGAAATGTAATGTAAGCGAGAGTATATCAATGGTATAAATAGTAAAGGAGATCAAGCTAACAAGAGACACCCTGGTAAGGGGCTATTGGTTATCTATGGTTGGCCTGAAACTCTGTTTCACCCTAGCAAGTGGCTAACAAGAGTCACCCTAACTAGAGTTCGGTTTTGGCAATCAGTAAAAAAAAAACAAGGATCAATTTCACAAGTTAAAACGAAGAGATGGACATTATGATGGCGCAGGTAGATCCGTAGATAATAGGTGGCCATTTCAATTCAACTAAATAAACTAATATCATTTTGAGGGGTCTAAAATTGAAATTTACTTCATTCGGTTAAACTAAGATGAGCCCATGCTCTCTCTGGTGCAAAAGAAATGCCATGCATGCATGGAAAATATACAAGTATTACGACAATACTGTATTGGCTATGGTTGCATAAGATATGAAACTCTCACATACGATAGATTCAGTGAGTTATTACCAATAACTATGGGCGATGTGCCAAAATCATTAAATTGAAGGCCGAAACAAAATAAGCACCTAAGAAAAACTAATCGTAATGGACCTATGTATAATGTTCCCCCTATGAGGTACCACTACTTGATTACTTACAATACCTCAAACATTTGACTGCATTTTTCAATTAAAATAAAAAATAACTACCAAAATGGAACTATACATGCAATATACATGCAAAATAAACCTAAGAAAACATCATCATGTGTATACTTGATATGTTCTCTGAATCCATGCCCATCGCAAAAGGGTAGCAAAAACTAAGGTTTGCTTTATCGGGTATCAAATAGAAACTGCGAACAAATAAAACACCTTTTAAAAATATTAACACAGTCATATGGATTATAAATATATGAACATGATGGACTAAAAATAATCCGTGATTCCTTAGTTGTGCTACCATACCACCTATCATCCAAGAAATCACTAAATGGAAAAATGGTTGATATATAGGAGTACTGCCATACGATACGAAGATTAAAAGGATAAAAAATAGGCGGTGGCAATATGGCGGGAGAAGCATACTGAAGCAACCCCAAATCTGAGGCGGCCTCAGATGGAGCTAGGCACATCAAAACCACCCCAAATCAGCAACTCCAGCACCAAGATAAAGATCCTGAGCACACATTAGAAGGCTCGCTTTGCGATACACACAACTACAAACCCGACCAAAATGTCCGAACAGTGAACACAGTCCACGAGGTAACAATGGTTTAGAGGCTATTCGGTTTGGAGAAATTTTATGAGAATTTTGAAGGAATTAGGTTGTTTTGTATGAAAATCCAGTAAAATTCGTACGTTCCCAAAAAGCCATTAATTCCAACCTCCTTCGAGACAGGCACCACCTCATTCTAGCAAGTGAAAACCAAGGAAATGGAACAGGGATTCCGCTGGCCAATCCAGCAACAAATCTTAGATGCCCTCTCCCTCTAAATCAAACCACCATCCATTTATTTGTGCTGTATGGCGGTGTTGGTGACGGGGGCAGGGTGGGGTGGGGCGCAGGGCCGACCGGTAGCGGTTGCGGCAATGCCAAGCGGTGGCGCTGGCGTCGGCGCCGAGCAGTCGTGGTGGTAGCGTGATGTAAGTACCGATCCTTTTCTTTCGGCGTCGTCTTTTTCCCATCCCTCTTTCTATGTCTGTCACATGGGGCCTCGTCCACTAATCTAGGAAGAAAAAGGAAAAACAAAAGAAATTTCAGAAATAGAGAAAAAGTGAAGAAAGTGGTACAAAATCAAATAATTCATTGCTCCGGTGATATTTTATCAAAAACGTACCAATTGAGTGGTAAAAAAACTAAAGACGTGTGAATTGGACGGTATATTATCAAAAATCACCTTGTGAGAGCCTGCTTGGAAGCTCTCTAGTGCAGATTACGGGTCCATAAAACTTTCCCAGCATACGGACACAAACATGCTTTGATGAGTCATAACCTAACGAATTTATTTTTATTTAATAAAATATTTACAAAACTACATTTTCATTTCAGAAATTCACAAAAATATACTCCCGCTGCCCTTTGGGAGGGCGATATCTCTGAAATCGCCCTCCCAGAGGGTGATTTGATGACGTGGCTGACGGCCATTGGCCGGCGGCCCACGGCCGTTAGCTATTTTGCAGGCGGCCTCCCCGGCCGGATTTTTAGGGCCGGATTTTTACAGGCGGCCCCCTTGCGGCCCTCTCAGAGGACGGTTTTTGGGCAGCCAGGGGGCCACCTGCAAAATAGCCACTTTATTTTTTTTTCTTTTTTTGATTTTTTTTTTCTCAACTAGAAACTCGAAAATAGCAAAACCTCGTGAAGGTGCAACTCAAACCGATGTAAGATATGGCCTCTCAGAGGGCGATTTTTGTGTGGCCGGGAGGCTGCCTGCAAAATGGCTGGCGGCCGCCGGCCAACGGCCGTCAGCCACGTCATTAAATCGCCCTCTGGGAGGGCGATTTCAGATATATCGCCCTCCCAAAGGGCGGCAGGAGTATATTTTTGTAAATTTTTGAAATGAAAATGTAGTTTTGTAAATATTTTATTAAATAAATATAAAAATAAAAAAAATTCTAACCTAACTAAGTTTGCCGCCGTGTTCGGCCCGTTCCGCCAGGAAAAGAAGTGTGTAATTTTTTTGGGCCAACACATTGTTCACTGGCTTAAAAACGAGTGCGCTAAGCTTTTAAATGGGCCAAATGCAGAAATAAAATGGGCTGCACATGCGCTCGTGAGTGCGAAACAAACCCACCCCACACAGGGCCGTGCCTGGGTTGGCGTGAACCCACGGCGGCGTTGCCGCACCTGTCTCGATCTGCAGCACCGCCATTAGATAGGCACCAACTCGCAGCTGCTGTTGTCTATGCACCACCACTGAAGTGAGAAGTTGACGACTGGATGAGGAGTTTAGCTCGAGTTGTGCGGTACGAATGCTTCTGCCAAACATGCCTATACGGGCAATTTTATTTGGGTAATTTAGTACAGTGTTTTTCTCAAAAATTATTCAGACACCTACTAAAAAAATTCATGTTCTGACTAAATCTTGCAATATATAATTGGAGATCGTCAAAGAAGAAGAAGAAGGCCTAATGGCCCGGCCGGTTAACTACTCTCGAGTCCCATCGTTTGTTCAGAGTATACTTTTTTTTAAAAAATAGTTCAACTTATTATTATTTTTTAAAAAGTTAAAATTAAGGTTGAAAAGTGCTTATAATTAATTAGGATGAGAAAGTAGGTGAAGAAATTAAATAGAAAAATATTGTGATTGACTGAGATAGGGAGATAAGTAGAAAAGTAGTAGTATTGTGGGACAAATTTGAATACTAGGAGTAATACTCTCTCCGTACAAGGGATTATGATATTTTTGGCTAAATTAAGGTTGTAACTAAAAGACGCATATATCCCAAAAAGATGGTAGTTGAAGAATAAACTAATACAAAAATTAATAATTAGGAAATAAAGTACTATTTCAGGATTATAAAATTTTTTATATTTTAAAATAAATTTAAAGGACAAGATATTTTATATTATAAGACGGAGGAGCAGTATTTTAAGATGATCGAAGTACTAGACCGGCAGCGGCGTCGTGGACCCACTTGGCAGTGAAACCTGACAACTGCCTCTTGATCCCCAATTCAGTTTTATTTTCGCCAGTCCCCAGACCGTCGCGAAAAAGAAATCCCCAATGTCCGGATTCTTGCCGGCGACGGCGATTTCCAAGGGAGGCGAGGCGATGGACCTGGCGCCCTCGCTGCTTGACGACGTGCTCGTGGCCGTCCTCCGCCGCCTCCCGCTGCGTCTGCAAGGCGTGGCGCCGCGTCGTGGACGCCCACCGCCTGGTGCGCGCGGACCTCCTCCGGCTCTCACTCTGCGGCATCCTCAACCACGACGACTCATGGTTCACGCAGTTCCTCTCCCGCCCACCACGGGCACCGCCGTCTCCTGCCGGCTCGACTACACGGTGCCGCTGCCGCCTCGCGAGCCCGACGCCGTCATGCCCCCCATCTACGTCAAGGATCACTGCAATGGCCTCCTCTTGCTCCACCACTGCGTGGTTAACCCCACCACGCCGCAGTGGGAGCCCTTGCCCTCGCGCCCAACGCCCCCGCCCCAGCCGCCACCTCCAGGCATGGGTTATCGCCAAGACGAGTACCTCGTGTTCGGCCCCACCCTATCGCCCAACTATGAGTTGTCCATAGTGCCCGATGTTCCTTTCAAGCCGGATGACGACGACGAAGAATGCGAAGAACGCAAATGGCCGCCGTCCACATTGATCCTACCTGTGTTTTCATCAAAGACTGGTTCGTGGGAGGAGAGGACATTTGGTCAATGCCATATTGCGATCATCAGTGTGGCTATTGGCGAGGAGCACTTTATATATGCTGCTCCGATTGTTTTGTCATGCATCGTTATTCTGGTTTTGGTTCTGAGCTTTATGATAAGATTATATAATTATGTTTTTGTTTCAGAATATCACCGTCGGACAATAAGTATCGAGTAATTGGAATGCCCATGGAAGATCGAGAAGATCGAAACTTTTATATAGGAAAATCAATCAAGGGGATATATTCTGCATCATTACCTTTATTCCCTGTATGGTCAGACCGAGTGGGTGTTGAAGCATGACATAGAAATATAACTATATGCCTTGTTTTGATGATGATTACTATGCAGATCACGAACCAATGGTGGTAGAGAAATTTGAGAAATTCGAGTGGGACTCTGACAATGATAATGTTCTTGAACCTGGAAGTAGGAGCAAGGATTGCTATATCTATTTCCTTGGATTTCATCCTTATAAAGAGATCGTCTTCTTGAGTGATGAATTTGACAGAGTGCTAGCCTATAATTGGAGTAGCTCGAAGCTTCAGGATTTGGGCAAGATTTTCACAGAATTTTATATTCATCTTGCTACATACATGCACTACCACAAAATGGTACCGTCGTATTTCCCATACACTCCCTGCTGGTTGGGGGAGCTCCCAGAAAAACTAAATTTGTAAGTTCAGCTAGAAGATTTAAATTTCCTTATTTTCCCTGCTGTTGCCTGTACGATTGATCCTGAGTTGCTGCATCGACCACGGCTGAAAGAGCTGGTTGCTTTTCTGTCTCAGCTGCAACGATTTCATATACTCTTGAACCTGGAGAGCTCTTGAGGAATGCATTCTTTTGGTGAGAGTTGAGCCAAACAACAGAGGGTTGGCCTTGGTTGCTCCAAAGATGGATACGCGAACCTAGCTAGAACAGAGCAAGCTACATGAGCTATAGCCGTGCAAATAATATCTCAATGAAGCTATAGCCGTGCAATTAAGTACTGAAATAAGCTACAGATAAGCAGGTAGCAAATACAGATCTTTGGCTGTGTACATCCAACACTGTTGGATGTAGAGACTGGGTTTTTAATCCATTATTAAAAAAAGGTAGCAAATACAGATCAACTGGAATAATATCTCAATGAAGGCTGAACTACATGTGTGAACAGTTAAGTAGTGGTGGTGGTGATCTTTTATTTTATTTAATTAGAGAGCTCAGCTCGCTAGCTAGCACACACCTCAGTCACGGCCTAGCGGCTTTCAGCAGGTCATTAAGGCACCAAAACTGAAGTTGGGATTCCATGAATAATGGTAATGATGCACAATATATCCCCTTAATTGATTTTCCTATATAAAAGTTTCGATCTTCTGTGGGTATTCTAATTACTCCATACTTATTGTCCGACGGTGATATTCTGCAACAAAAACAGAATTATATAATCCTATCACAAAGCTCAAAACGAAAACAAGAATAATGGCGCATGCTTAAGGAATGGAGTTGGTGATATTCGCCAAGGCATGAATTTTCGTCAGACCATGAATTTCATCAGAACATGAATTTGTATTCGGTTTTATTTAACACGTTTTTTTATGAAAAAAAAATCCAGAACCTGCAAATTTCCCGTGCTTATCCTTCGGCCCAAAAATGGGCAAAGAGGGTGCAGTACAGAAGTCGAGACCAAAGCCCCGTGATCCAGGCGTGCAACAAGCGACCTGTTTAAGCTACCGACAGTCGCACGCCAAGCTGCAAATGTATGCCAAGCCGGCCCAGCATCCAGTAAATCTCGGATCAATGTATCCAGGCGAATCGACGGCAGCGGTGAAGCCAGCAGTGACACCGAGTCCTTTCTACTCGCTACCGTTCGACAGTTTCTCATAGCGTTTTTTTAGAAAAGGCAAATCATGGTTCACGGCGCCGGCAAATCTTCCGGAAGGTGACTCTGCCACGACAACGTCCATGACGAGCTAGCCAAAAACAAGCAATCTGATGAAAAAAAGAAGTTCTCTGCGGCTGAACCGCACGCAGACCACAGCGCGTGAGGCTCCATCCTGAATAGTTGTCACCTGTTAACTCACCAATCTCGGAGCATGAGCAGAGGTATAGCGTAATTTTGATTTTTTTTCTCAGCGTATTCCATTAGTATTTCTTTGATGTTCGTATAGTATCGACATCCTGGTCAGAGAGCAGCAATGGAGAAAATCCAATGGAGGAAGCAAACCATAGTACTCTGGCCAGAGAGCAGAAGAACAGTTAGCTGTAAGCCATGGCCCCAAACTTGGCAGCTAACGTGTTGAGCCGAAAATCTTTCGACCATGTCAACAAGTTAAAAAATTGCAGTTATTCCTAAAAAGGAATGTAGACATTGTTCTATACAAGTTAAAGCAGAAACCAAGAAAATGACTTATTGTTTCTTATTTGTACGCTGCGGCAACCATTATTTCTTCCTGAAAGCATTGGCGCGACGATGCTACGGTTCATCGGCTGCGTTGGTGGCGGATGGTACGGCGGCTCCAGGCGTCGAGGTCGTCGGTGTGCGGGTAGAATACGAATATACGATGCACACACCGTACGTTTATCAAAGGAATACGCTAAGGAAAAAAAAAATCAAAATTACGTTACAGCTGTGGCACCCGTCCAGAATGGGCCTTTTTTTTCCAATCTGATGGAAAGTGAAATTACCAACGGCAGAGGCAGAATCATCACAAGCATAATTAACCGATAAAAAAGATCACTCGGTCACTGCAAGCAAATCAACGGCAGCTAGCACGGCAATCAAGCCAGTCGGCGAGCACGGCCAAAAGAAGATGGACGTACGACCGCGCGCATGCGGTGCCCCCAGCCGTCAATCGCGCCGCGCCAGCACGTACGGCGTAAACGACGTGCGCTTTCCGCCTTTCCCCTCGTGTTCCCTGGCCCCCGGTCCGTACGCCCATCGAGAGTACGTGCACCGCGCGGTTGCTCGACAGCCGCGACGCAGGTGGTGGTCAAGTGAAGTGAAGGGAAGCAGACAGCACAACAACCGGATGGAGAAACGTCCCAACAACTCCAAAAGCCATCAGCGAGTCCTTACCTTTTTTTCACCCATCGCGTGCGGAGAAGACCGTGGAGTCGGTGTCCGGCGACCTTGGGCACTATTCAGACTCTCTTCTGGTCATGGTGGTACAGCGGTTGTATATATGTAACTTATTGCATCACCAGCGTTTTTACACGTGCAGGATCGAATCCAATAAACATATTCTATCACACTAATGAATTGGGCTGTACTCACGTCGAAAAGGCTAATACACCTGCCTTGCCCTTCTTTTCTCATCTTAATCGAGAATCTGTACGCAACATCTTAAACTTCCATCAGATCATCGAAACTTTTAATAAATCTCGGCCTTTCAATTGAAATCAAATTTCAATGGAAATCTCCAAGAACTTTCTACTAGAATCTACAAAAACTTTCAACGAATCTCTCAAACTTTCAACTTGAATCAAAACTTGATATTCGAATTAAAAACTTTCATGTAACGACACAAATAATATTATTCCAAAACCTTCAACCTTCTTCTAATTTAAAAAATTTGAACTCAATTTTTTAATACTTTCTACTCAGAACTTTAAACTTTCAACTAAGATCATTAGAAAGTTTCAACTTATGAAACCAAACTCTCAGCACAAATTACAAAACTTTCAAATCACAAATTTCAACCAAAGTATGCATGATCAACACGGTGGACGACGGCGATACGACCGGATCTGAAGATCTCATGCATTGAACTCGTTGGCAAAGAGGACAAAGGGGATGCTACTGTCATACCTAGGAGTAATACGATCTGATAGGTATGGTAGGCTGGTGTCGGCGAAGTGGGACTGGGGGTCCCACGTTCTGCGGGGACGCGTGGATCTCCGGCCACGTCAGCCCCTCCGGGCTCACAATCTGCACAAGTGGCGACCGACAGTTGCTAAGTGCCCGGGGCACGGAAGCTGCCCGGGCCCCGGTTCCGGGAGTGCCTTCCCCGGGTCCGGGAGTGCTCCCCCGGTGCGCTTCCTCTGGCTCGTGGTCCGGCGACATCGCCCAAGACCCGGGCACGGCAGCATCGGCCCCGGGCCCGGGCGCCGAGTTCCCCGGTCCCGGGTCCCCGCTCCCAGTCCTGGGTCCCCGCTCTTGGTCCCGGGCACCGAGTCCCCAGTCCCGGGTCCCCGGTGTCGGCTCCCGAGTGCCGACCGCCTCGGTTCGGGCCCCGGGCACCAAGCCCCCCGGCTCCGGGACCCCGGTGTCGGTCCCGGGTGCCGACCGCCTCGGCTCTCGGGTGCCGACTGCCTCTGTCCCGGGTGCCGGCGCGGAGCACTCCACGCCGGGCACGAGGTTGACTTGAGCGCACCACTCCCCAACTACCTACATTAATGACGAGGCGACAGGCCTGTCGACTCTGTCGTCTGCTCTGCCACGCGTGGGCGCCTCGTCATGGCCCCCCGTGGACACCCTACTATGCAGTCAGAAGCCTTTTTGACTACGGAGGCTCTTTTCACTGTGCAACCGCTGTTCACAGTCAGAGCCTTTTGACTTGGAGGCGTACGCCGTCACGTCTCCACGCTCCAGCCGTCCTCCGCAGCCGACCTACCCGGCGTGGACGCAGCAGACGGCAACAGGCAGAGACGTGCGACAAGACTTTGACAAGACAAATCATACCTAGCTCTCCCATGCACTGGCACTGTGGACTCCCCTGATTTTATAAAGGAGGACCCAAGCCACCGCGAAGGGGGAGACCGAACGGGACAGAGCTTTCCCCGTCTTCTGCTCCCAGGCTCGTTCTCTAGCCACTGTTCCTCTTCTCCGGCTCCGGCCGTGAGCTAGCTTTACCTTGTAACTACCATATTACATTCATCCACCACAGATAGCATACACACAGGAGTAGGGTATTACGCTTCCGAGCGGCCCGAACCTGTATAAATCCTCGCGTCTCCTCTGAGTGTGCTGTTCATCGTCTTCTTCGCGTATCTTTCCGCTACACCTGAAGCCGGCTTCGCCTGAGAACTACTCCCCTGGCCGAATCTCAAAAGGGGGTCTCACGACTTCCCGCCGTCGAGGTTTCATCCTCCGACAGCTGGCCATTGTCTTGCTAGGAGAAAGAAGAGAGGGTACCAACGGGCAGGCCGTCGTCTCGCCGATAGAAGGAATCGGAAGAGAGGGCTTTGCCCTCACTGTATCAGGATAGGGGAATGGCCGTCATAGGGCGACGCGCTTATGCGACTTACTGAGGACGGCTGTTATCTCTTCGGGAGGAGGAACCGTAGCATTAGCGTATCCAGGGGGTGAACTGAGTGGTCCACGTCCCACCCAAAATTTATATGGCCCAAAGGCCTATATATGAAACAACTAAGAAATTATATGTATGGAATTGAATGAAAATTGATATACAAGGTAGAATTAAGAGTTGGGAATATAAAAAGAAAAATTAAAAAACCAAAATATCAAGGTAGACAATCCGTAAACACTGAATTACGGTGGAGAGGAGCAGACACTGAAAGACAAGTATGTCGAGGAAGAGCGGCGTGCCCTTCCTGCCCCCGCATGCCGGCCGCGTGCAACGCGCATGCAACTTGTTCGCGCACGTATACATACACGCACGCGTGCGCGGGGCCAGCGCGCGAGCTTAGCCGGCAAGAGGGCGTAGCGCGTGCATGCATGAATGCGTGCACGCGTCGGCATCGGCACCGCAGCGTCGCGCGGTCTGGCCCCACGGCGGCGGCGGCGTCCGATTGGCTGCGCACGGCCACGCGTTGCGGTGCGCGTATAGTTGTGATGTGGTATGTGTCGGGACGGCGTCATTAACCGTGGGCGCGGCCGCCAGCGTACGTAGGTACTCCGTCTGTTTTGTTTTTGTTTATCTTAAAGTTAATATCAAAAAAGTTTGATTAATAATTAAACTAAATATATATATGTTTAATATTATATATATATATGTATTACTGTATTCTTATTTGATAATATCTTTATATGATTTTAATTTTGTAATTGTTGATGATATATTTAAAAAACTAATGGTTAAAGTGTCAGAGAACGTACAAAAATCTAATACTTCTTCTATCCATTGTTCCATCGATTATTTTCCATTTAATTTTTTTCTATCTTACACACAATCACTCTTTACCCACAAATATCACTTATTTAATGAAGGGCACTAAAGTTTTTTTTCTTTAACCTTAATATCTAATTAAATAATCTACCCCATACATTTCAAAATATAAGTATTTCTAGTATTAAAATCTTATTCTATAATATAAGGATTTTCAGCACTATTCACAATACTACTTATCCCATCAATCACTTCTCATTTAAATTTATTTCTTTCTTGTTCTCGGATACTTTTCCACCTCTATTTATTTTATATTTATTAAGAGGTATTAATTTTTTCCTTTAATTTTAATCTCTACTAAATAATATAATAATTTTTATATTTTTGAATAGAGGGAGGATGGAAGGAGTACGTCTTATAATTTTTAAGCCTAGTGTGTACGCGTGGCAGTAGTCGTACGCCGTGTGTCGGGTGAGTGACGCTGGAGTCAGGTGTGGTGTTTATGGCTGGCCAGGCCAGGCTGGCCGGATCAGGTTGCATGGAGTTGTACACGTGTCTTCGGTCACTTAAGCTCGATCTTGAGTATGTTTGTTCAATCAACGACAAAATGGGCCATACATACATTAATCGCTTCATCCAGTAAAAGAAAAAAAAAATACAAAGAGTTCAGACTCTCTGGTCACGGTGATACAGTAGTTACATAACTTATTGCATCATCGGCGTTTCTTACACGCTGGATCGAATCCAGTAAACGGATTTTATCACACTAATCAATTGGGTTATACTCACGTCGAAAAAGCTAATACGCGAATGATCGTTTGTCACGATCGATTTCCGACAGCCACAAAACTTTCCCTTCAGCCTTTTCCTTTTTTTTTTCTCATCCTAATCGATCGGAAATTTAAACGCAACCTTTAGAACTTCTAACAAATCATCCGAAATTTTTCACTCGAACCAAAACTTATCAATTCGAAATTGAAAATAAAATATACAGGAGTAAGAGTTGGGAATATAAAATAGAAAATAAAAAAACAAAATATTACTCCCTCCGTTCTAAATTATATCAACCTAAGACCGAATTTGATATAATCTAGTCCCCTGTTCAAATTTATAGTACTAGGTTATATCAAATTTGATCCTAAATTACTATATTTTAAAACTAAATTACTATATTTTAGAAAGAATAGAGTAACTTGGATAACCTTTAAACAAAATAAAATTCTGATGCGTCG
The DNA here is from genome assembly GCA_003991445.1 of Oryza meyeriana var. granulata. Classification (NCBI taxonomy): domain Eukaryota; kingdom Viridiplantae; phylum Streptophyta; class Magnoliopsida; order Poales; family Poaceae; genus Oryza; species Oryza meyeriana. Next base: position 54,242 of record RYFJ01002554.1, read on the forward strand.
CTAAATCGTGGTGGAGGTAGGGCTGTCAACGAGCCAAGCTCAAGCGAGCTTGTCTACCTAGGCTCAAGCTCAACTCAAGCTCGAGCCGAGCTCAAGTTGAGCCTACTTTACCTTCGAGCTTTTAAGCAGACTCGGTTCGAGCTCGATCAAGCTCGAGCTTGGTTGTCGAGCTCGGCTGTGAGTAGTATAATATATATTCTAAGAATAATCTCTTGATAAAAATAGTTATTTTTAGTTAATTGCACTAATAAAAGAGAAGAAAAAAGACTAATGTATATATATGATATTAACACATCTTGATTTATTGTGTAAGTATATACTAATGTATATGATCTTTTAGTTTATCAAATAAACAAAATAAATACATAATAAAAATCATATATATTAGAAGCTCGAGCTCAGTTTCATAAAGCGCATGAACTTTGACTTGGGCTTGAGCTCGGCTCGTTTAAAGCCCGAACCAAGCTCGAATTAAGTCAGAACAAGTTAAGCTCGAGCTACTCGCGAACCTCAAGTTATTTTGACAGCCCTAGGTGAAGGGAAGCAGACATCGAAGGACAATTGCGTCGTGAAATAGCGGCAGCTCTTGTCTCACGCGTCGAAGAGGACTACTATGTCCAACCAATGGCTGGGAATAAATGCCACACCCATACTCACGTTGTCATATATAAATCCGTTATTCACCAGTGTGTTTTAACACTAACCGTGAACTGAACCCTACCCACCTAACCACCGTAATATCAATGATACGTAGCGTGTGGAAAGATCAGAACAAAACTTCCTGCCCCGCAGGCGGATGCATCTCGTTCGTGCACGTATTAACATATACACACGTACGCACTCGCATCTCGCGCCGTGCGCGAGCTTGGTGCTGTTAGAACGTGTTTTTTTGTTAAAGATAGTATGTAATCCTCTTTTTTTAGTATTGTTTTTTCTATGTTTGAAGTGCAGGGCTTGTATAGAAAATCCCCAATCATCTCCTATTTATTTGTAAATTTGCCTTGGCTGATTCTAAGTTAATCCATTTAATTGAAATTAGCCTGTGCTGTTAGTTTATGAGCTGAGCCAAAGCATCTTTCTCTTTGTTCGTCTACATGGTATCAGAGCAGCGTTGATCCGCCTGCTCTCTTCTTCTCATCGTCTTCCGCTGTATCCATCCATGGAGAACTCCTCCACCCTACCTTAGCTCGCCGGTGGTGGCGCACCTACTCTTCCTCATGACGCCACCACCAACCTCATCTCAGCGCTCGCGACGGCTCATGCCGCGGCTTCCGCCGGCAACGAGGAAGATCTCCTGACCGCCTTAGCCAACGTATAGGCAACTCAGGATGTCATCATCATGGCGACGCAGGCGCACGCACGGGACACCTCTGCTTCCTCCTCAGCCACGGCGTCGACCCCAACGACCGGCACCCTCAGCATCCCCAGCGTCAAGACCCATATCCCTGTCACCCTCGACATGAAGAGCCAAAACTACACCAAGTGGAGAACATTCTTCCTCGCCTTCCTCGGCAAGTTCGGCCTCCTGGGTCACCTCCTTGATGCCCCTCCTCCAACTGACGTCGCCAGCACTTGGGCACAAGAGGACTTCACCGTCCTCACCGCCCTCTACTGCTCCATCTCCCACGACGTCCTCGACATCGTCATGGAGCCGATGCAGACGGCTCGTGACCTGTGGGTCGCTATCAAACATGTCTTCCGTGACAATCGAGAAACACGGATCATTTACCTGGAAACCGAATTTCGCAGCCTCAATCAAGGAGACATGACGGTGACGGAATATTGCCGGCGCCTGAAGAACCTTGCCGACTCGCTGTGGGACCTCGGCGAACCAGTCTCCGATCACACCCTCGTCCTCAACTTGATCCGTGGCCTCAGCCCCCGCTTCGCCACTCAGGCGGAGTTGCTGCCTCTCCAAGTTCCCTTTCCCACGTTCGCCAGCGCCCGCTCATCGCTTCTTCTGGTGGAGATGCGCCGCCCCGCCACTGGGGTTCCTATCGACAATAACTCCGCTCTCTTTGTCACGCCCACATCCGGTCAAGGCAACTCCAAGGGGAACAACAAGGGTAAGGGCAAGGGCGGCAAGGGGAAGAACGGCGGGGGCGGTGGCGGCGACAGCGGTGGCGGCGGAGGTGGCGGCGGCATGACCGAGGGTGGCGGCGATGAGAGCTCTGGTGGACAGAAGCAGCCACCACCGCTCGGTCCTTGGGTGATGATGGCCCCATGGACCCCTGCGCCATGGGCCGGTCCCCAGCCTTGGACCGCCTCTTGGAGGTCCACCAACGGACCAGGCCTTCTCGGGCCGTGGCCCAACTTCCAACAGCAGCAGGCCTTCCACGTCCAGCATCCTCCTCCGACCTCTGTTGCAGGCTCCGAGGCGATGGTCCAACCCGCTTGGGACCAAGCTGGTTTGGTTGCTGCACTGAATAACCTACACATGCAGGGACAACTCACTGGTGGCTTGGTTATGGACATCCGTGCTACGTCCCATATGGCCTCTTCCGACGGTATACTTCTCTTCTCCCGAGCACCCACCTCTCCTATGTTAGTCACCGTCGGCAATGGTTCGTCAATTCCAGTTTCTCGTATTGGCCACACCACTCTTCCCACTCCTTTTTCCTCATATGCCATTAAAAATGTCCTCATTGTTCCTTCCCTTATACAAAATCTTATTTCTGTCCGCAAATTTACTCGAGACAATTCTTGTTCCATTGAGTTTGACTATTATGGTTTCTCCATTAAGGATTCACGTTCGGGGACCATGATTCTTTGCTTCAATAGCTATGGAGATCTCTACACCATTCTGGCCACCGTCACCTACACTCGCCCTCTTGCCCACAACGACATCTCTAGCAGTGTGGCACCGCCGTTTGGAACACCCCGGTCGGGACGCTATCTTCCACCTACAGAAAAGATTCACTATTCCTAGTGATATTTCTACTTCCAGTTGTCATGCATGTCGTCTAGGCAAACTTGTTAAGCTCCCCTTCGCTCGCTCTCATAGTGTTTCCACTGCACCTTTTCAGCTATTACATTGTGATTTATGGATATCCCCCATTTTGAGTATTTCAGGCTTTCGCTTTTATCTCATTATTGTCGATGACTACTCACATTATTTTTGGACCTTTCCCCTTCGCCAGAAATCTGATGTGTTCTCTATTTTTCAAACCTTTGTTCCATATGTTCACACACAATTCCAACTCCCTCTCCTATGCTTTCAAACTGATAATGGACGCAAGTTCCTCAACTCCGCCGTTCTCTCCTTTTTTAACACTCACGGCATTCTTCTTTGAACTTCCTGCCCATATACCTCGCAACAAAACGGCAAGGCCGAACGTTCTATCTACACCACCAACGATTTCATCCGATGCCTACTTCTTCAAGCTTCCATGCCCTCTTCTTATTGGGTGAGGCCATTTCTGCCAACATATACCTTCTCAACCGTAGGCCCTCCTAGCCAATAGGATTCCTCACACCCTTTGAAAAACTCTTTGGCACCACCTCCGACTTATCCCACCTCCATGTTTTCGTTTGTTTGTGCTATCCTAACCTTTCCGCCACCGCTCCACACAAGCTTGCTTCCCATTCCACCGCCTGTATCTTCCTTGGTTACCCCACCTCTCAAAAAGGATACCGGTGCCTTGATCGATCCTCTAACCGAGTCATCACTTCTTGGCATGTTATTTTCGACAAATCTGTCTTTCCCTTCTCTACAGATACACCGGCGGCGGCATCTTCTGACCTCAACTTCCTGCTCGACGACATCGAACCACCAGCCATGCATTACGGCACACCGTATGTCACGCGCATGATCCCTGGTTTGGCTACGCCCTCATCCTCGACTGAGCTCGCTACGCGCGGCACGGCCGCGTCTTCGCCACCGACTACACCGGCCACACGCGGCTTGGCTGCGTCCTCGCCCTCGACTGGGCCGGCCACGCGCGGCTCAGCCTCTTCCTTGCCCTCGGCTGGGCCGGCCACGTACGACACGGCCTCGCCCTCACCATCTCCTGGGCCGGTTATGCGGAGCGGCTGGGCCATGTCCTCGCCCTCGTCTAAGCCGGCCATGTCCCCGCCTGTAACGCCCAGAAATTCGCACCGAAATTCTGAACATTAATGTGTAATAAATCCCTGCCCAGGAAAGCCAGGGTACACAAACCAAGTTGCCATACAGAGAGTCTTACAAACAGAGTAAACTGTATATTACATAAATGCAGCGGAAAAAGGTAAAACGGAGTCTATAAACATCTGGCCAAGCAGCCGATTCCATTCCCACAGGCACCTTGACGGCGGGGCCAGCCTATTCCTCAGGATGATCTTCATCTGACGCGTCCTCCAACACTGGGGGGGAATTGGAGCAAGGCTGAGTACCACCCACAGTACTCAACAAATCACACCCACAAATATGCATATGCACAGGGTACAAAGATGGGATAGGGTTTATTTGCGGAAAAGCAGTTGCAAAAGGGAAGTAGTTCGCAAACAGTAAAAAGTTGTTTTATTTAACAATATTAACTTCCACTGATTAACGTTACACCACGTTAACCAGGCCCAACCATTCCCAACCGATTGACGCTAAACCACGTCAACCAGTCTCCACTGATAAACGCAACACCACGTTCACCAGACACCTCCGGGTACCGTTACACCACGTTACCCGGACTCCACTGATTAACGCTACACCACGTTAACCAGTCACCACCGGACAACGTACCACGCTGACCAGTTTTTCCCAACCAACGCTAAACCACGTTGACCAGGCCGCGCTGATGGAAGTTACACCACGACCACCAGATGTAACTGATGAGAGTTACACCACACTCACCAGTCTCCACCGATTAGCGTTAAACCACGCTAACCAGTCACCCCCGGTCAACTCAACCACGTCGACCGGACTCACACCTTCCACAACACCGGTTTGATAAAACAGGATTAATTATCTAGGGTGAGACTAATCACGGTGAGTCTTGGCCAATGTGCCCATAACCGCGGGCGTGGCTATTCGAATAGTTTTACTCTGATCAGAGGTGTACAACTGTACCCACAAGACACAGCCCCCACACACGTTCCCGTGTGCCAGTACATCACCACGATGTCCCGTGCGAGGCTGTGACAGGACCGTTCACGCAACCCCTCCCTAACCATCCACACCACGCTGAGGTTGCACCTGCCGACAGGGCACGCCATATTGGCCAGGCTACCCCCCTTGCGCCACGGTGAATCCGGCAGCCGATCAACCCTACCCCGGGCCGACCCAACTCCATCACGCCCACCCTCTTCTTCGGTGCCTAGGAGAGGGAGAAGAAACGCTTCAAGCCCAGCCGTTGCCCACGCTGGCTTGTGGCAAGTACGGGAAGTTGCCCAAGTGGTTCCCGCGAACCGGTCCTTAATTGCCATGGGTGTGACAAGCAAAACCATACACCCACAGCCCACCATTTAGGTCAAAATTTTAGGAATTTAACAATAACCTATCCAAGGTTCCATTTTTCCGACATTGAGTCAAATCATATAAAAAGACATTATTTAATTCCCAGGTGAGCTATGTTGCTAAGCATGGCTAAGCATCCTAGGGATTATATTCTACTCATATTATTACCCAGGTGACAAGGATTTAGTCATCAAAACTAAGGCTTCATCCTGACATTGTATAGGCAATACCAATCCACATGAATTATTAAAATAATACAGTTTATTTGTGTAAACAAAGCAATTTAATGAAAAATGGGTACAAATTGATCAAAGTATCAGTGCGACTTGCCTTGCTCCGGCTCAAGGTATTCGGCTACGATCTCGAAATACGCAGGAGAATTACCGGCGTCGGATTCTACAACAAACAGTGCATAAACAATTAAAAACAGTACATGGGGGTCAACAAACATGGGCTGAAAGTATTTTTAATGGATTCTTGGCATTTTTCTGGATTTAATGAAATTTGAATGGACTTAATCAGAGTTCGCATGAAATAGTTATGATTTATTGAATTTTACTGCTATTTTCAGAGTGAATATAATTAACCAGTGATTTAATGCGTATTAACCGATTTAAAGACGTCACCCGAGAGGGAGGCGACGGCGCACAGAGGCGGGCGCACCACGTGGCGCCACCGCGGGCAACCACGCGGGCGAGCGAGCGGGCGGCCCTGATCTGCCACCCGGCAGATCGGACGGCCCCGGGGAGCGGCGGCCGAAGCCAGCCGTCCCGAGCGGGAGGCGGCGGCGCGCACGCGACCCGATGGTCGACGACGGCGACCACCCGGCGCGGCGGCGACCACACGGAGGGGCGGAAAGGAATGGGAAAACGAAAGGGGTTCTCACCGGCGGCTCGCGACGGCGAGCGACGGCGCGAAGACGACGGTGGCGACGAAAAAGCGGCGGCAGCCTCGGGACGACGTCGGCAACGGAACTTCGACGGCGGGGAACGGGCGAGAGGCAATTGCCGAGGTGTCCTGGAGGATGAGGAGGACGGGAGAGGAGTTAGAGCGGAGAATAGTGACGTGGCGCGGCGGGAATCACCGGCCGGAAAGGAAACGGAGGGCCGATACTCACCGTGCGTGCGGGCGAGGCGGTCCGGCGAGCTTCGGCTTCCACGGAGTGGCGGCCGAGATGCGGCGCGGCGCGACGGAGGTGCTGGCGGTGGCGGGGTGGCCTGACGGCGTCCGGAACGGCGGCGAGCGGCGGCCGGAGGCGGCGAAAAAACGGTGGAGCTCGGGTGCGCGGTGGCGACGGGGTTCTGGGGCACTGGAAAGCTCGGCGTGTTGGGGAAAAGATGGAGGAGAGGGTGGAGATGGTTTTTATACAGTCGGTCGGGAGAGATTGAGGCCGAACGGCCCCAATCGCGCACGGGAGAGTGGACGGCGGCGTGGGCATCGTGTGCGAGATTCTCGGGAGAGAGGGGACGTGGACGCCGGAGAACTCGGGGGAGTGGGGCGGACTCGGTCCGCGACCGTTTGAACGAGTGGAGGGCGCGCGGGATGAGGCGGGAGGCGACGCTGGATCGGACGGCTCCGGGGAATTTCCCCTCCGCCCGATTCGGACGGAGGAGGAAGATGATGCTGACAGGCGGGCCCGGCCTGTCAGCGGGTGCGTGGGCGCGGGTGCGAGCTCGGGCGCGAGGGCACGGGGGCGCGGGCGCGAGGAGCGAGGGCGCGGGCGCGGGCGCGAGGGCGCGGCCGCGGGGCACGGGCGCGAGGAGGAAAAGGCCGGGGAGGGAAAAAAGGACCCGGCACGGTGCTGGGCCGGCGGCCCAGCGATGGAGAAAAAGAGAAAACAGAGAAAACAGAAGGGAAAAGAAAAGGAAAAAGATTTCCAGGACGATTTAAATTCCGATAAGCGTATTTGATTTATTAAAAATAGTTCCTGTGCTCTGTAAATTCCACTAAAAATCCAGTTAATGCATTTTGGCACAGAGAATACAAGAAAAATATTCCCCGCCACGATAATTTATTATCTTACATTTTACACCATCAATTAATTTCTCTATCTTTTTTTAAAATTCCTTTTCTTAGGTATTTTCTCCGGTAAAGTTTCTGTGTGGCTAATCTCAGGGTGTGACACCGCCCCCCACCGGACCGGCCACACATGGCTCGGACTCTTCCTCGCCCTCGGCTGGGCCGCCTTCACTCGGATCGGCCCCGCGCGGCTCGGCCCCATGTACTTCTCCACCTAGGACACTGCGACCTACGACCTTGTCGCCCGGCTGCGAGGCCCTGCCACCACCACTAGCCATCGCTTTGCAGCCGGTCACATGGTCGGCGCCTGGGCCCCACCACATGGCGACACGAGCTAGGGCTGGTATTGTGCAACCAATTAACCGCCTTAATCTATCTGCATCATGTTCTTCAGCTACTTCCCCTATCTCGAAGACGTACCGCACGGCCCTTCAAGATCCCCAGTGGCTCCAGGCTAAGCGCGACGAGTATGAGGCACTTGTCCACAACAAAACATGGATGCTCGTGCCTCGTCCTCCTGGTGCAAACGTCGTCTCTGGCAAGTGGGTCTACAAGCACAAGTTCCATGCAGATGGCTCCCTCGCTCGTCATAAGGCCCGCTAGGTTGTTCGCGGCTACTCCCAGCAACCCAAAATAGACTACAACGAGACATTCAATCCCGTCGTCAAGCCATCTACTATCTGGGTCGTCCTTAGCATGGCCATCTGCAAGTCTTGGCCCATTCACCAGTTTGACGTTAAGAACGCCTTCCTCCACGGCACCCTCGACGAGGCAGTCTATTGCCAACAACCGTTCGGCTTCATCGATCCCAACCACCCCGACTACGTCTGTCATCTCGACAAGTCTCTATACGGCCTTAAGCAAGTGCCTCGAGCGTGGTATCATCGCTTCCTTGCCTACGCCCGCTCCATCGGCTTCATCCTGTCCGTCTCCGACACATTGCTATTTGTCTACCGTAACGACATCAACATCGTGTATCTTCTCCTCTACGTCGACGACATCATCTTGACAGCCTCATCACCACGCCTTCTCCAACACCTCTCGAGCCGTCTCCATGATGAGTTCGCGATGACTAACTTAGGCGATCTTCACTACTTCCTCGGCGTCTCTGTAAAGCGAACCGCAACTGGTCTTCATCTCTCCCAGCACCAGTATGCGGTTGATCTCCTTCAACACGCTGGCATGTCTGAGTGTCATCCCACGGCGACACCTGTCGACACCAAGTCCAAGCTCTCTGCCATGGACGGTGTTCCGCTTCATGACTCGGAGGCCACCGAGTACCCCAGTCTTGCTAGAGCGCTGCGGTATCTCACCCTCACCCGACTAGACCTCTCCTACGCCGTTCAGCAGGTGTGCCTCCACATGCACGCGCCGCGTGACGTCCACATGGCCTTGATCAAGTGTACTTTGCACTATATCAAGGGATCGCTGGATCATGGTCTCCTCTTACAACCATCTTCATTCTCTTTGCTTATGGCCTACACTAACGCAGATTGTGTCGGTTGTCCAAACACTCGGCGATCTACCTCCGGATATTGTGTCTTTTTTGGCGACAACCTGGTCTCCTGGTCCGCGAAACACCAGGCCACTGTCTCTCGCTCCAGCGCCGAGGCAGAGTACCGGGCGGTCGCTCATACCGTCGCCGAGACTTGCTAGCTTTGTCAACTCCTTGGGGGAACTTCATGTCCCTCTCACCTCCATGACTGTGGTGTTCTGTGACAACGTCAGTGCCGTCTATCTCTCGGCCAACCCCGTCCAGCATAAGTGCACGAAGCACATTGAGATCGACATCCACTTCATTCGTGAAAAGGTGGCTCTTGGTCAAGTCCGTGTTCTCCATGTCCTGTCCACACATCAGTTCACTGACATAATGACCAAGGGACTGCCAATTCAGCTCTTCACGGATTTTCGGTCCAGTCTCTGCGTATGGGAACTTCACGCTATGACTGCGGCGGGGAGGGGGGGGGGCGGGGGTGTTAAAGATAATATGTAATCCTCGCTTTTTGGCATTGTTTCTTCCATGTTTGGAGTGTAGGGCTTGTATAGAAAGTCCCCAATCATCTCCCATTCATTTGTAAACTTGCCTTGGCTGATTCTAAGTCAATCCATTTAATTAAAATTGGCCCGCACTATTAGTGCGTGAACTGAGCCAAAGCATCTCCTTCTCTGTTCGTCTACACTTTTGTTTGTGGCTTATAAGCCACATGTAAAATAAGAAATATTATGGAAACATCTAATCAAACGTTTAAAAAAAAGAATCCATCAAACAATTTTTTCTACATTCAAAGACCAAGTTCGAACTATTAGATGTAGTTGCACATATTTATGACTGAATTGCACAAATTTATAACTAAAGTTATATAAATTGATAATGGCAACTACAACAAGTTCAAAGTACAACTACAACAAGTTAAAAGTGTAACTTAGAACTTACTTCCTCAATTCCGAATCTCACAATTCTATCCAACAACCAATGTCGTTGTTTGATAGAATAAAAAATCAAACATTTGATAAATAGCAAATTTGAAATATTATTAACATATGATTAATGAAGAATTAACTATTAAAACTTAAAAATAGATCTATTTGATTTTTTAAGTTACTTATTTTTTTAAAAAAATATATTATTTTATATTTTAGAAAAATATGCTAATAAAAATCGGGAGAGTAAGCAGAAACCACCCAGACGAACGCCACCTTAGCCGGCAGGGGGGCGCAGCGCGTGCATGCATGCGTGCACGCATCGGCACCGTGCGTCTGATTGGCTGCGCGTTGCGGTGCTTGCATATATGTGTCGGCAGGCACCATTAACCGTGGGCCGCTGCCGCCAGCGTACGTAGGTAGTACGTGGCAGTGGTTGTACGCCGTGTGTCGGATGAGATGGCGACGCGCCGACGTGATGCGAGCATTGGAGTCTGAAGAGTTTGACGAGCTCGCCGGTTCGAGCAGAACCACGCCTACGCTGACCTAGCAGAACCACGCCTACGCTGACCTTGTCCTCTCGCCACCCTCGCCGGTTGCCGTGGGCACAGGCAATCTCGTCCTCCCGCCGCCCTCGGCTGCTGCGGCCAACAGCAATCTCATCCTAAGCAAGCGTTCGAAAGTGTTGGTTAGCGGAAAAGTTTTCAGTTTTTTATGAGTACTAAATAATATGTTTTTTAAAAATTTTTATATAAAAGTTGCTTTAAAAATTTATGTTAATTTATTTTTTTAAGTTTAAAATAATTAATACTTAATTAATTATGTGCTAATAGCTTATATCATTTTACATGATTCTCTTTCTCTTTCCTCTTTCCTCACTTCCAAACTAATTCCAAACTACGCCTAACAGTATATACGTGATCTTTGCTGGGCTGCTCGCCGAGCTGCCCTGCTGAAACCTGATGACGCCAGTGGCTACTGCCTCGCCATCGCCGGCCGCCGCGAACACCACACATAAGTGTAGGAATACATGGGCGGTACAAACTGTGGCGTGCTTCTACCATAGGGGATCTCTCGTGGCTGCACGTGCATCTGTTCTGGGAATCTCCTGTGGCTATGGTGGCTGTGAATGGCGGTGGCCATGGCGGAGGAGCTCGCCGCTCGCGAACCTGCACAGCGCTCGCGAGTAAGCCGTGGTGCATCGTCAAGACGACGGTCTGTTGGAGTTGATGGGATCCATGGGTTCAACCCGAACTTACACTATGGACTGAATCCATTCCAATCCAAAAATTATCTACCCATTCTACTCTAAGGTGCTCTTTGAATTTGGCTGGCTTACGAGCCATAGTAAAACGAGAAACGTTATTAGTGTATAATTAATTAAGTATTAGTTATTATAAATTTAAAAAATAAATCTATTTAATTTTAAGATATTTTTATATAATTTTTTAAAAAACATATAATTTAATAGTTTAAAAAACATGCTTAAAAAACGAGAAAAGAAGAAAGAAGTCAAGCTAACAAATTGTTTCGTACAACACCTAACCCAACCTTCTTCTTGGCAAAACCCAATCCAATCTAATCATAACAAAATAAATATGCTTACTTAAATTTTTTTAATAAGACAAAGTACTATCTTCGGTTTTTTAAGTAAGACGAATGGTTAAACGCTACGATAAAAATCAACAATATTATTTATTAAAAATCGGAGATAGCAGTGACTAGTTTTCTACTAACATGGTAAAATAGGTCTTTATGACAATTAATTACACCTAAGTATATATTAAACTTTGTTTGTAGATGTTCTCTAGTACTGATGCGTGAACACACCACAAACTCCATGCCGTAGGCTCTATCTAAAAGCCTACACTTGGTTTCGAAAAAAAAAAGAAAAAGGAAAAAAAGGCCTAGCTACACTTGATTTATATAGCAGCGTTGAGACACGTACGTACTCACCCACAGGTATAAAATCGATCTGGCCCTTTTGTCGATCGGCCAGCATGTACGCATGATGGTGTCTTGTCTTTTGGGAAAAAGGAGGCACAGCAATGTCACAGCCAAGTTTATGTATGCATGCATTCAAATATGCCCGTGACAGCGAGACGGCTGCCAAAAGGCCCGACCTAATTAGCCACCCTGATGATCATCATCCGGCATATTGCTTAGACCCTATTCTAAACAGATTATTAATATAGATTATCTAATTAATTATAAAAATAAATTAAATATTTTTTAAAATAAACTTAATAAGTAGCTTAAAATAAGTAATGTAAACACTACAGTAGAAAATTTCTTTTAAGAAAATATATTTTTAAAAGTTTAGAGTAAATATTAAGTTTTAATAATCTGATGAATTATCTAAAAAGATCATAGCCTTAGCTACCAGCCAGGCCCGTTGATTTTTCTACCTCCCATCGAATGCTAATTTGGACGATATGCTCCTACATGTAACTGACAGCTACGCACATTCATGCGTGGTTAGCTCGCACGTACGTATAATTAAAAGAAGTGTACGTGTTCTTATTTTGTTCTCACTGTGCAAGAGGGGACAAACTATTATCGTTCGTGTTTGTATGCATGCTAGTTGAAACCCTATTTAATTACTAATTGAATCAAATCCTCATTGGGAAAAAATGTGTTCTCCCCTTAAAAGAAGGGAAGAATTGTCACAGTAGTAGATCGACTAATGATGCTGCCTTTGGATGTTTGTGTAACTATAAGATAAATTTAATTTGCTAGCTGCATTTTTTGCTCGTGCTCTTTTGTAAAGTTTGTATATGCATCAACTTGCGATTCCTTCTAATCGTCAATTAATTGGTTCCTTTCGGCTAGCTAGCCTTTTATATACAGAAACTAATTAACTAAGCAATGTTTGCTAAAAAAAACTTCTAGTGCAAAAGAAAAGGCAAACATAATTTGGGGGAAATGATCATGCATGGATTTGATGATGGGTGTACCAGAATGGTTGGAGCCTGCATATGCACACGCAAAGGCCAAATAAAGGGCCAAAGGGCACTGATGAACATGACCATATTCCGTGCGTGCGAAGGATATGTGTGGCATGAGTCCAAAGTTGCATAATGTTGTAGACGAATTGTAGTGGAAAAAGCCTATTCTATACTTAAAATACTTTGTCGAAGCATTTAACCATTAAACTACTAAAAAAGGCTTATTTTACTTCATAATGATGTTTTTTTTCCTTTTTTCTCTTTATACGAGTTGTATTGAAGTTCAAATTTGTGAAATGGTAGATAGCATTAGGCTTATATCTTTCTTTTGAAATTTTTAGTCACTATTTCAATATATTGAAAGCATGCAAGAATGAAAGAAACACACAAACTATCATGGAAAATTTTGAAAATAATTCTTAATCAACATATTTATGTTGTACGAAATTTGGACATGTTTTTATGAAAGAGAGAAAATGATAGACACCAGCAGGAAGTAAATTAATCTGCTTTAAAGTAGTTCAGGCTGTAAAATAAGCTGATAAACATTTGGCATCGTTTAAAAAAGCTTGTGGTTTTAGCTTATCAGTGACAAGCAAAATAAAATGAATCGGTAGTGCATAATTAATTAAGTATTAACTATTATAAATTTAAAAAATAGATTTATTTGATTTTTAAAGAAACTTTTATATATAAAGTATTTAAAAACACATTGTTTAATAGTTCGAGAAGTATGATAATGAAAAACGAGACAATAAGTTTAGGATATAAGCTAATTCAAACGGTAAGCGCTATGCATGTTTAATTTTCGACCAAAAATTAATTCGAGTGAATCAAGTATACCTTTTACTTCCTGTTATAATAATTCGACCTCCCTACATTCAATATAGTATATATTATTATCAACTTGTAACTAGCCATCAGTTCTCCGAAGCAGCATCTAACTAAAAATTTGGCATGATATTTCATCAAGTAGAGGAATAAAATACAAGCCCATACTGTGTGTGCCATGATGAACACCGCGTCCAATCACAAAATCGAATAATCACTATTAAATGAGCCACATGTAGGCATACAGGGAAACTCCGAGCATCTAACTGTATTTTCCGTGTCGATTCCCTGTCCGCATCATTTGACTAAACTTTGATTAAAACTAACACAAAGCACTGCACTAACACAGCATCATAATTAAAAAGATTTAAAATAAACCGAACCGAAAACAATTTTAAAAACAGCGTCACGAACCCGCACGCGCGAGCCGCACCCACGCCGCCACGTGTGCCCCGGCGATTGGGCCGCAGGGCCCCGACCGCACGCGTGACGCATGGGCCCACCTGGCCGTCACATGGGCGGCTTCTCTCCGCGAACCAACCAGCCAACCCGACCCGGCAGGGAATCCCGCCACCACCCATCTCACCCAAAGCCGCGGGCCACCTGTCGGCCGTGCCCCACCCGTCCCGCCTGTCGCGTGGGCCCCACCGCCCCCCGACCGCGCGACATGTACCTGCGCGCCACCATTTAAAACCATCCTCCCTCCCTCCACAAGCCTTCGTCCTCATCTTCTTCTCCAATTCCTCTTCCTCCTCCTCCTCTCGTTCTCTGTGAAGAAACAGTAGCTTGCTACCTAGCTAGCCATGGCTTCTTCTCTCAGGAGCACCAGCTGCCTCGCCTCGGAGACCGACGCCGACAACCTCTGCGCCACCGAGCTCCGCCTCGGCCCGCCCGGCATCACCAGCGGCGGCGAGCCGGCGAAGAAGTCCATCGGGGCGAAGCGCGCGCTGGAGAGCACGACGGACAGCGTGGCCTCTGGCACCGGGCCGTCCGCCGGCGACGAGCACGACGACACCACCGCGCCTGCCAAGTAAGCTCACAACCGCTCAACCCCCTTGCTCCCTGCACAAACACATGTAACAAACTAACAACACACAACTAACCATGGTTAAATTTTTTCTTGGTTAATTCAGGGCACAGGTGGTAGGGTGGCCACCAGTGAGGGCATACAGGAGGAACACCTTCCATCAGACAGCTGCCGCCGCCACGGCAGCAGCCAAGAAGGATGGTGATGAGCATCAGCATCAACAGCAGCAGCAGGGAGGAGGGCTGTATGTGAAGGTGAGCATGGATGGAGCACCATACCTGAGAAAAGTTGATCTCAAGATGTATAAGGGGTACAGGGAGCTGAGGGAGGCACTGGATCTACTCTTCACCAAGTGCTTCTCTACCACCCCTGAGGGATGCAGTGATGGCCAGTTCGCCATTGCCTATGAGGACAAGGATGGTGACCTCATGCTTGTTGGAGATGTGCCCTGGGAGTAAGTGCCATCAGTCATCACATATTCAGAATATTCACATAACATGTAATCTGTTCTTCAGATCTATGGATATATGCATGAACATGTGTGTCTAACTACAGGTTGCTCTGTATCTTTGCAGGATGTTCATCTCTTCCTGCAAGAAGCTGAGGATCATGAAGGGTTCTGAAGCCAGGTGATGGTCTGATGGATGATCAAGGGGACAATCACAGGCTAAGACACCACATGAGAAAATGGATGATGAATCAGAGACCATAAATCACATGGCATGAGATGAATGGGGGTCAAGAAGGGACCAGGAATAGAGGAGCCCTGATGGCTTGTGCTCTTCGTTGATGTACAGAGTTTGGGCACTGCCTGTTTCAGTGTTTCTGAATCCACGAGGGACAAGATCTATGAACTGTGTATATAGTCTTTTAGTTAGGATCTTTTTTCAGTTTGAGTTTTTGTATCAATGAAGGCTGGAAAAAAATATAAAAAAAAGAGAAATTTGACTTAAGCTTGGTCATTTCTCTACCAAAAGATTTCCTGTGTATCCATATCGTAAATACTATGCCAAGCCAGTATTTTGTCAGATCAGGCTACTAGTACAACATTATGTATTCTAGTTTTATAGTTACTCCGTTTTTTCCTCTGTTGATTGCTTGTGAATTTTCATTATAAGCACAATTATTCAGATCTGAACAAGATCAAAGACATCTCAAGGCAATATACCTGATCTGAATGAACATACACGCACACACACGATTTCACAAATCCATTTATTAGCGATCAATTCAAAGAAGCAAATTTCAGCAAGATTTTTGCCATTAAGGACCAATCAAATGTGCAACCTGCAGGCCATTGGTTCAAACTCTGAAGAAGATAAGGCGCTTGCCTGGCTGCCTGCCCACTGCCAAGCAAATGCAGAGGGCACGAATGAATCAGCACAAACTCCATAGAAGAATCCAAACGCACAGAAAGCCACGCATGCTGCCTGCTGCTGCTGCTTCCTCAGGGGAACAGTTCATGGCACACCATATGCAGAATGCAGTGCACCAGGAAGAGAAGGAAAAGGACACAAATTCTGTCAAAAATACTCGCAGCTGATGATTCAGAGGACATGATGATACGTATGCATGGCTGGCTGGTGCCCCACCTTCCAGGAATTCTCCTGCAGCCAGAATATCACTCTGCCCAAGCCATGGCCTGCAGCTGCCGCAGCAGCACAGTTGAAATGTACTGAAAATAACGACAGCCGACCACCTGCTATCATATGATCAGAAATTCAGAGGTTAAGAGCCATGTGATGTGATCAGCCTGGGGAAGCAAACAATAATGGCAGTGTTAAACCTTCTGAAAAGCAGGGTACATATGATGGCAACGTGAAGGTGAAAATGTTTCCCATGTTACTGGTATTGCAATGCTTTTTTGATAGAGACAATCTGTCATTAGACCCACAAATGTTAGTGTATTGGCGCAAAAACGTGTCACGCCACACACGTCAGTATCTTGTATGCAACCCGTAGCGGCATCTAGAGACACGCCACCACAGGGGTAGATGCTGCCGAAAGATCACCCGAGAGGGGCCCCGTCAGGGTGAACGTATGCCGGTTTGTACTAGACTTGGCAGGCTAGCTAGGACGTCCTCAAACGCCATAGAGACGAGAGACGGCAAGCAATTGGAGGATTGAAGGTTAATAGACTTGGGATACAGGAAGAAAGAAAGAGGGAGATGTAGAATATAGAGGATATGGGTAATAGATTGATTTTGACGATTGATTGATTGTTGTTTCAATCGGCCTTGTCCCCGTATATTTATAGGAGGGAATGTCTTGCATCTACAGAGCCTTTTCCACGTCCAATTAGGCTTAGGAAAGCGTTAGGATTCAGGAAACCTCGGCCTACAAGCAAGGAAACTAAAAAATAGCCAAATTGGACTCGGACTGGGAATTTGTCGGTCAGATCATTGGGACAATGCCAGTCAGATTGCCATAGGGTCCCCGTTCGGACCGGCCCATATAGCCCGGTCAGACCGCCGGGGGTCCGGTTAGACCGCGAGTTGAATGTCGGTCCGACCGACCTTTGCGAGAAGTCTTTGTCTTTTCCCAAACTTAGCCTAAATTTGGCATTAGGCCAAATTTGGTTGTCAACATAGTTGTCGATGTTTTGTATCAGCAATAATGAATATGAGGTTATGCGCCGGACCTAAAGCTTGATGTTGACACAAGGCAAGAAGATTTATACAGGTTTAGGCTCTCGGGAAGACGTAATACCCTACTCCTGTTTGGCGGATTGTATTGCTCTATTGACTTGCATCAGTTTGGCTGTGTATTGTACGAGGCTTCTCCCCTAATCGGGATCCCCTACTCCCCTTATATACCACGGAGGCTGGGTTACATAGTAGGTAACCGGTCCGAGTATGACTTGGTTTCTTATCTTCTATATAGTAATTTACATGAGGGTGTTCGTATAGGACTCTATCCCGTGCCTTGAGAGGCGCGTCAGGGTGGGCCTGTAGCTAAGAGAATTAGAGCACGCTGCTTTTCTGGAACGGCATCTGCGTCTATGTTTCCGAGTTCTATTCAATCTATAACTCTATGGCTTGACCCACCTCCTCTCCATCTAGTCGGATAGGCCTCCCATGTGGGTACCCGGGGCCCATGTCTTCCACAGTAGCCCTCAAGTCCTTCGCAGTCGAGCTGTAGTTTTGTTAGTTACTCCTCAGTCAAGTCATGCCTCATGCCAAGTGCTTCAACTTTCTTGTGAAACTTCCCAAGTGCATTCCTCTTGGGACCGCCTATTGATTGCTTGCAGGTGGAGGGCTCTGTTGAAGAAAAAAATAGTGTGCACCTATTAGGTGGAGCCCTCGACTCTATACTTAGTTGAATATCAACTAAGTAGAGAGTCAGGAACAAGAATTCCTGTGTTTAGGAAGAATAGTGTGCATCGAAAATGTGCACTTATTAGGTATAGCCCCTGACTATTGAATTAATTGGAATACCAATTAATGTGAGAGTCAAAAGCATAATACCCAATGGGTTTTGGTATCCAAATCCCAACTGGCACAATATCTGGCGTTGGCCCATCATACCATGTATCAAATCCGGTATGTCCGAGTGGTATCTCCATCCCGCTTTGCGGTGGCCAGCTGTCGGCTCACACAGAGCATACCCTCACAACCTGAGTTTGAATTTGTATCTTACAACACTCAACCTCGACTAATGTGGTGGCAGACTTTTGGCCCATCGTAGGGCACGGTGTGTTTTGGCCAAATAGGTACCTGAACGCTACACTGGCACAGAATTCGGCTGGCGACTCTCATGGGGCGCACCCAACCTGGCAGAGTTGTGGCCAAATAAGGTACACGAACCATGCATTAGCATAGGATTCGGCAAACGACCCTCATAGGGCATACCCTACCCAGCAGAGTGGTACCCGAACCCCGATTGGTGCCTGTGGTTGGCTGTCGGCCCTCATGGGGAGTAGTGAAGCAAAGATGGTATTTGAGTCATGACTGGTGCGAAGACTCAGCTGGAGGTCCACATAGGGCATATCGAGTGGTTGTTGTAGTACTCAATCTTCGAATGGTGTCAATTCGATAGTCCAAAAGAAACTTGAATGGTTAAGATCCATTTGTTTGACCATCCTGGCCGACTGGTCCAATTCCCAAGCGTAGGAGATAGGCTCATGGCCTGAGTTCCTGTTACGCGTATCCGGATCTGGACCTTGCATTATAAACATGTAAGATGAGTAGTATCTTATTAAAAAATAATCACTCGAGGAAAATCTAAGTATATATGTATTCCTCCTCTTTATGATTTTAATTTTTCCGAGTAGTTGACTCCTTACGTTTAAGCACTCTGCCCAACTAGTCATAGCCCCCGAGCACCAGGAGTTGGCTCATGGCTCTTTCGCAGACACACGTTTTGGGTGACTTGAGTTTGTCTTTCATGGGGGCAAAGCTTCACGGATCAGAATTCGTACTACTCGGGTACTTTCGTAATCGTTAAGAGCAAAAAGAGATAGTGTAGCATGTGCTCCTATTAGGTGTAGCTCCCGACCTACTGCTAAGTTGGATTTCCAACTAAATAGTAAGTCAGGAATGAATTAAACCACTCGGATGAGAACATCATATAAAGGAGAAAATAAAAAAGCGACTTAGTTGTTCGGTATTCCACGAATTAGGAAGAAGGGTGCCATCCTTACATCTGAGCTTATGAGCCCCCAGGTGTGTCACTTGTCCTTCTGTTGTGATCGATCTTCATCCTACTCGGCTAGGGGAACAACTTTTGAAGCAACTCTCCGACTACATGGCCGGGCCGAAAAGGTGGAAAAGTTCGGTGTCATGGAGAAGTCCGGCATCAAGAAGATCTGTCGCGATGATCATCATGGTCGTAGTGAATGCCAAAATGGTCCCGCTCGTCGTTGCGTTGGCGTCGTTCTTGTTCTTCTCGCTCGTGATGATAATTGTTGATGTCATTACGAAGGTTGTGCATGTGATCACGCGCGTCACCATTGGACAGTAGCCGACTGGATCCCGCGGCCCTTGACGGCAACCGACTTGCGACAGATCGTGAAGATACCACTCGGGATCCAGAGGGAACGATTTCAGTTGTAGGCTCTTTGTGTTGCTGGACTGTTGCCGCTGTCACCATAGCCTTGATCTTGACGATTGTTGGGGTAGCGACATGATTTTTCTCTAGTATTAGTTGTAAGTTGTCCAAGAGTGCCACAACAGCTATGACGTTCTGCTGCGGTGTGATGAAGACGAGTGCTCTCCCATTTGGGTTTGCAAGATATCTTGTTGATCCTCTCGGCCCTTTTGACGCAATTCCTGCTCGTGCCTTTCTTGTTCTTCATGCAGTTGGCGTTCCTCCTCCTATTTCTGTCTAGTTTCCTCCTCTGCATTAGTTGAGACCATAGGTGTGATTGGTTTTGACGCCATAAATACCACTCTGGTGGAGAAAAGCTTCTCGTGCTGCTCTCCGAGTCGGGTTCTGAGTCGGAGAAGCAGATAAAAGAGTTGATGACGCCAGCCATCCTGAATCTAAACTCCACTGGCTCTTGGCTGAGTCCGATCTGAGATCTAGAGAGCTAACACCTTGCTAGCTGGAAGAGCATGGTGGAATTCATCAATTTGAGGGGGGAGTCGGAGATCGAATTCCTGTCTGACTGCATGCTAAGAGATGACCACCGCCGTATTCCTCAATCCAAGTGGGAGTCAGCTGTGGCATGGTTGTTCCCGTCTAATCGATCTATGACTGACTCGGAGAGGGTCAGATTGCCAAAGTTGTCGACGATGAAATCCAAGCTCCCAAAGCGAAGAAGTTGACCAGGAGCGAGAGATTCGCTGGGAAATTCAGCGACTGTATCCATCAAACTCGACGATGTAGATCTTGGCGTTTTTCCCCCTACCTGGCACGCCAATTGTCAATGTTTTGTATCGGCAATAATGAATATGGGCAGTGGTGAATCCAGGATAAAAAAGGAGGGTGGGCTCAAAGCTTTAACTCTTAACTCTAGTCAATAGAACTAAACTGAACTACATATCCTTACGCAACTCAATTCAATGCATACATGGTCAAATATAAAAACACACAAAAAAATAATGGAGTACCTTGCCAATACAAAATGCATACTCTTAGACCTTATCAATTTCTACTCGAAGCCTATATGCTTGATTTGTGCTCTCATCAGTTTGGGGGTGTCAGTTGAATTGCTTGTAAAGTAATGAAGCAATGTCATTTTCTTCTCCATTTGTAATTTGCAAATCTACCGACAAATCAAAAGGTATGAAACATAAAGCTCTGTTTATCATAAATCACAATATTTTCTCTATCTTATGCAATAGATAAATAGGAGTAGATTAGAGATTTAGAGACTATAAATAAGTAAAAAAATACTCACAGGTTTTATTTCTTCCCCCTGCTGGCTACTCCCGTGCTGCACTTCCAAGCCATCATAGTACAGTTGCGTCAGCGCCCCGCTGCTTGCCGCCGCGGGCCGGGCCGCGCCTACTGCTGCTTGCCGCCCGCATTGCTTGCCGCCACCGCTGCTTCCTGCAAACGCACACGCAATGCAAGGGGAGTCTCCAACCCTAAATGAGTCAATATCTTAATGGGCTAAGTGACAAGTTTTCCAAATGGGGCTTAATCACTTAATCCGGCCCAATCACGATCGCTGCCCCTGTTCTTCTTCTTCCTCGAGCTCCCGACGGGCGACGGCTCCTTTCTACCTCCTCCATCCATCTACAACATATATACTTCAAAATTTTTTGCAAAAATCGAAGGGTAGGCTAGAACCTGATGAAGCCTACCCCTTTGATCCGCCCCTGAATATGGGGTTATACGCCAGACCTAAAGCTTGATGGTGACATAAGACAAGGAGATTTATACAGGTTTAGGCCCTCAGGAAGAGGTAATACACTACTTCTATTTGGCAGATTAGGATCCGTTGGATTGTATTGCTCTGTTGACTTGCGTCGGTTTGGTTGTGTATTGTATAAGGCTTCTTGTGGTTTTCTATCTCCTATACAGTAATTTATATGAGAGCGTCCATATAGAACTCTATCTCGTGTCTTGAGAGGCGCGTCTTCATGTCTTTGAGTTCTATTCAATATATAATTCTATGGCTTCCATCCCCTCTCCATCTAGTTGGATTGGTCTCTCATGTGGTTAACCGAGGCCCATACCTTCTACAATAGTGTGAATCAGACATCAAGAAGACAGCACGATGATCACATATGGTTTACAGGTCATGGAGTTATGAAGTAGGGAACTAATTCCTGTTCCATGATGCTTGCACAAAGTCTCATGAAATGAGTTCGCAGGGCAAAGAAAATAATTTGCATGTTTATGAAAACTTAAGTTGATGTGAAATGAGAACAGAGCCAAATGATAAAATTTAACCATGGGTTCAGATAAAAACGAAGACTAGTACTTCAACTGCTAACACAAAAATGATGATTATTTTGACTAGTAACTGTAAATAAATTAAGGGATGTACATAAACAGATATCTCAAGAGCAATTCTAATTTGAAGTTAAGGAGAGAATCAGCATAATTTCGGGCAGTTGCCATTCACATATGCTTTTGCTTTTCGTCGTGCCATCTGCCATGTATCACAGGCTGCAACTATTTTCTGTTGAAAGAATCACAATCTGCAACTTTCTTGTGAAGGAATCACAAGCTGCAACTGGACATGAAGAATATCATGGGCAGTGATGGAATTTGTGTTCCTCAACTCACTGACCCAAAATACTATTCATACACAACAAACTCTGCATGAATGTGCCAATCTGGAGCCGTTAAATACTCTGAATAGTGAAAACAAAAAGATTCAGTCGAGCGCTTCAGAAGTTCACATCAAAAGTATCAAGCTTCACGGGATGTCGTTCGGTTCGGCATGCCGCCGAAGTGCGCCGCTCTCCTGGGAGCCCGGCGTAGCCATCCCATCGGCACCGACGACGCCGGGAGAGAACTAGAGAAGCAGCCGTACTTACGTGTCGCAGAATGCACGGGCGAGGATGGCTCAAGGAGAAAGTAGAGCGGTGCGAGGGAGGCGCGTGGCGAACGCCTGCGCAGATCCAGCGGACAGCAGCGCCGGAGGCCGGTGAGGCGAGGCGGAGAAGCCGCCGGATCACGACGACATCCGACACGTGGGCCCGGACATGTCAGTGGGAGCTCTCTTCTGTTTGCAATGCACTTTCACATTTAAACCCTTCAATTATTCCATATTATGATCTCCACCTCGCCTTTGCTTTGATCGCAACCAACGACCAAAACCTGGCTGGCCTCACCTTAGGCCTTGGATCAACCATGCACGCTTCAGATTATCGTAGGATCCAATACTTTTCAAAATATCAATCTGGTTCTTTAATTCATCTATGTCCTATGTGTTCTTACAAATTACAAACTGGTCCTCATGTCTCGGCTCCTTTTTTTTAACTAAACCGGCAGGAAAATTGCCAATTATATTTCAACTAGTAAAGTGCCTGTGCGTTGCAATACGTAAAACTACATGTTTAAGATCGTGACATATTGCATGTGTAGTATTTGGGCATAACGAATCGAGACGTTCGCTCACGTGGATGACATCTCATCACGCTCGCGTTAGCTCGATTACAAAAATCACTTCACACTCAATGGCACAAGAAATAATATGTTAGAGAGGAACCCGGCAGACACATTTCGACCACAATGACGACGGCGATGGCTATGACTACCTCCCTGTCCCCCTGCTCGATAGCTGGGAGCTCCCGTCCCCGCGACGTGTCCTCCGCAACGTCGTCCGCCGCCTCCTATGCAACCTCGACTTCAACGGTGTCACCTTTCTTTTCAACCCTAGCTCAAGTTCCCCTGCGACAACCCCAAGGTGATCAACGAATTGCAGTGGCTCATGCCTGGGCTATTGCTTTCGGATGAGCAGACGTTCGACCCTGCCACCCGTCGCTTCATCAACCTTGTTGATGAGCACCTCCATGACATCGTGTTCCCCCATGTTCGTGGTGTGCACTACGTTGGGAGCTCTAGTAGTTGGCTCATATTCTCATAAAGGGTCTAGACAACATCGCTGGTACCACAAGCACCGCCACCATCCACATCGTTATCATACAACCGCTGCTTCTACACTTGGAATTCCGCCTCCATGACAAGTTCTCCATGTTTGAGATCCAGGCCGACACAAATGAGGAACGCCACCCCCTACTTCACCGCTCTATGGACGACGTGTGTCGCCTTGGCCTCCCTATTGACATGGACTCCACCGCGTGCACAAGGGCGAGTAGACAGGTTCATGCTACCCCTACATCACTGAGGCCACATTCTCATGTAGCCCTACAGGCTCCTATGACCACATCACACTCTGTGTCTATCGGTGGGGTGAATACCTGACTCATATTGATAAATGCCAGTTGTTTGCTTGCCTCTACCACCACAACATCAAGCAGAGGATTTGAGTAGAAAAGCACCATCAGAGTTACAGAGATGGACACTTTGGATAATTAGACTGTCTAGGGATCAAATAGGATATTTCTTCTGCCATCTCTCTCTTCAATGATATGAAAATAATATAATAATGCTAGCGGTGTTCTAAGCAAACCCTTGGTTTTGTGATATCTTTCAACAAAATACCATGTTTTTTGGCCTATAGTAAATTTTACTGTTAATTTTTGTACTAAAAGAAACTGATAAATGTTTAGCTTGTTCTTCCCATCACCGAAAAAAAACGTTTTACTTCTCAATGTTGCACAATATTTATCCCAATTCCCAACTCCTGCATGGCTGCGTGCCTGCGTCCATCCCATGGACCTGTTGAGCGTTCTTTTGGGTGGACCCACTGACAAACTACAAAAATTATAGCCGGTGGCCTCCTTCCTCCCCAAGGAACAATGGCACGCACACAAGGGAGATGGATGGATGAGGCAGAAGGGGATTAGGGGAGTCGTTGGCGGTGGGTGACTAGATGCTGAGCACGGGATAGGTGGGAGATGAGGTCGGATAGGACGTTGGCTGCTATGATAAGGGCATGGCCGAGAAGGTAGGGGTGGGATTTGAGGGTGAGGCTGCGGAGGCGGACTCGTCATCAATCTTGGTGACAAAGCCAGCCGGAATGCCGCTAGAGAGAATGTGGTTGACATCAAGGCAGCCAAGGGGGAGCTTGGCAGCGTGGGGAAGGGAAGGAGTAGGAGGGGGTTCTCCACACGCGGTTCTTACTGGCTATAAGAGGAGGCAGCAGCAGTGGACGGATGCGTGGCCACCGCCAGCAGCAACGCTGGTGAGCTCGCCAAGGTTTGGGGGTTCTTTTGGTTCTACAATTTGGGTTTGATTTGATTGGGTTCAGTTTTGGGTCAACCTCTCTGTTTTGGAATAAGTATTTGTTTGAGTCCAATCTGGTGTTTCTATTCTGGTCTGGTGTATCTGGTTAGGCAAATAGGAATCTATTGGACTCACGTGGGGTGCACCGTGCGGGCAAGACGGCAGGAGACACGAGGAAAAAGCTCATGGCGTGCATGACTTGAGTTGCACATTTTGGATTGACTGATGACGGAAACACATACAGGTTACAAGAAAGGAAAAAAAACCATCCCTCGATGAGAAAAGCCTCACCAAACACCTCGACTAGCAGCCGGCTGGACAACCAAACTGGCAACACCAGCACGCCAAGATGATCCAGTAGCTCTGACTTCCTATGGTGGACATCAACCAAAGCCACCAAAGCGCCACTTCCTCACGCTATGAGCACCAACACACCTAGAAGGAGACTGCAGCGTGTAATCGTTGCTAAGCTTCACCGCACCCTAACAACGAAGCAATTCCGACTTCACTGAGCAAAAACAAACGAAGATTGCTAGTTGCCCGCTACAATAAAAAGCGAAAACCAAGGAGACAAAGGCCTCATCGAACCTCCTAAACCTGCAGAGCTTGGAATGAAATCGGTTCGGGTAGTTTCCAAGATTTAGACATCTTTTCGAAAACGGATAGTGTCGAACAGATATTTTTCGGATAGTCTCGGAAACGGAAACTGTCGATGGATTGGTACCCGACCGTAGTATGCGTGTTTATACGGTATTTGAGGACGTATAGGGTAAGGCTGATATGAAGATGCAAGGAGATATGGATTTTTATACAGGTTCGGACCCCTTAGAGGTAATAGCCCTACTCCTGTTTGGCCGTTAGGCCGGTGCTTTCCACGATATCAATCTCATAAGTACAAAGTATGGGGGAAGAAACCGTAATATAGTTTTCCACTATATTGTCGTAGAGCTCGGGCATGGTGATCATGTAACGCTCAGAAATTCTCACCCAGAATTTTGAACATTCTTGTGTATTAAATCCCTGTCTAGGAAAGCCAGGGTACACAAATAACAAGTGGCCATACAGAGTACGTCTTGCAAACAGAATAAAAATTGTCAAACAGAAATGCAGTGGAAAACGATAAATAAACCTATAAACAACTAAGCCGCGCAGAGGCTTCCACTCCTCAAGCAGCTTGACAGCAGATCCAACCTACTCCTCTAGACGATCCTCGTTGGAGTAGAACTCCATCTCTGAGAGGAGAAAAGGGAGCAAGACTGAGTACCACCCACAGTACTCAGCAAGTCACACCGGCAATTATGCACAATGCACGAGAGATAATGAGAGGCTTTGGATTCATTTGCGTAAAAGCAGTTGCAAATAGTAGTAATTCGCAAATGAGTAAAAAGGTTATTTAATTAAGCCGTATTAATCCATCACTGATCAACGCTACACCATGTTGACTAGGCCCAACCGGCACCACGTTGACCAGGCCCAACCAGCCATCCTATCCCTACTACATATTTTAAGTTAATTTATTAAAGTGGGACTAATCACGGTGAGTCTTGACCAAACGCCCATATCCGCGGGCACGACTATTCAAATAGATTTTAACTCTGGCCAGAGGTGTACAATTGTACCCACAAGACACAGCCCCATACACGTTACCGTGTGCCGGCGTGTCACCACGACACCCCGCAAGAGGCTGTGATAGGACCGTTCACGCAACTCCTCCCCAACCATCCACACCACGCTAAGGTTGCACCTGCCGATAGGGCACACCATATTGGCCAGGCTACCCCCCTTGCGCTATAACGGATCCGGAAGCCGATCAACCCGACCCTGAACCGACCCAACTCCATCATGCCCATTCTCACCAACAGTGCCTAGGAGAGGGAGAAGCTACGCTGGCTTGTGATATGTACGGATAACTGCTCAAGGGGTTTCCACGAACCGGTCCTTAATTGCCATGGGTGCGACTAGCAAAACCATACACCCACGGTCCACCATTAAGGTCATATTTTAGTTATAGAAGTGTCCATGTCCAAAGTTCCATCCTCCGACACAAAGTCGAACAATAGATGTAAAAATGAGTATTTATCCCCAGGGAGAGCTAGTTCATTCTAAGCATGGCTAAGCAACCCTAAATCATGATCTAGTCATATTATTACCTAGGTTACAAGGAATAAAGGGTTTATCAAGCTATGGTCATCATGCGATATACATAGGTTAAGTACCTTCCCACATGAAATGAGAAAAACATGCACATTTATTTATTCAAAATAAATAATTTGCATAAAGTAGGCACAATATGATCAAGAATAGTGATGTAACTTACCTTGCTCAGGCTCTGCAACTTCTGCGACCACCTCGTAGTACACATGAGAATTGGAAACATTGGGTTCTATACCATTCAAAGCACAAACAAATAAAAACAGTACATGAGAGCATAGAAACATGAGCTAAAACTATTTTTAATGGATTCTTAGCATTTTTTGAATTTAACGAAATTTGAATGGAATTAACCGGAGCTCGTATGAATTAGCTATGAATTTTCAAAGATTCTTTGTGTTTTACTATACAAAAATAAATCGTAAACGAATTATTGCGCATTTAAACCAAATTTATGGCGTCAGTAGACCCGGGAACCAGCGCCGATAGGCGGGGCCCATGGGTCAGTGACCCACGGGTCGGCGGCGCACGGCGGACTAGGTCCACACATGTGCGACCGCGGACGCAGGCGCGCAGACGGCCATGATCTGCCGAGGCAGATCCGACAGCCTAGAGCGGTGCCCCGCCGGTGACCATCCAGTGCGGCCGAGGGCAGCGGCGAGCGGCGAGAGAGATAGGGAAGTGAGTGGGATCCTTACCGAGGGGCGGTGACGACGGGAAGGCAACCAACGGCGGCGAACAGAAGCAAGAGGCGGCGGTGAGGTTTGGGAAGACGATGGTGACGGTGTTCCGGCAGCGTATGATGGCAGCGGAGGGGTGAACGTCGACGTGGGGGTCCTGTCGAAAGTGTAGAAGGGAGTTAGGGGAAAAATGGCTGGGCGGATCGGTGGAATTTTGCGGCCGGAGGCTGGCAGCGGCCCATACCAACAACCTCGACGGGGAGAATGGGTCTCCGACGGGGATGAGGCTCGCGGAGGTTGTGGCCTGGGTGCTTCGGCGCACGATAGAGCTAGCGGTGGCGAGAGATGAGCTCGGCGACGACTATAGCTAGAGTCGGTGGAGCATGGCGGCGGTTCGGGAATACAGCGTTGAGAGGGTTAGGGTGCACGAGAAAGAGGAGGCGACGGGGAGCGCTTATATAGCAACAGCAACGGAAGATCGAGGCTGAGGCTCATGGAATTTGACGAAGACACGCGTGGCGGCTGTGGCATCGTGGGGGAAATTCTCCAGGGGTCGTGAGCGATAGGAGCGGGGAGCATGAGGGAAATGCGTGGGGACCTGGTCCGCATTGTTTGAATCGAGGGTGAGGACACGCAGAGGCCGGGTGAGGCGGAATCGCACGACGAGGAGGGATTCGATCCCCTTCGACCGATTCAGCTGGAGGTTAGGGACGAGCCCAACATCTGGGGCCCGGTTCCACATGTCTGGGGAGGGAGAAAGGGGGAGAGACGCAGGGGCTGACGGGCGTGGCCCGGCGGTTAGCGAGAGAAGGAGAGAGGAGGCGTGCAGGGCGCACGGGCCGCGGTAGTAGGCCGGCACAGGAGTGGGCCGTGGCCCAGGAGAGAAAAGAAAAAGAGAAAATGAGGAAAAGGAGAAAAGAAAAGGGAAAAAAGAATTCCCAGGAGGTTTTTAATTCTGATAATGCTTTCCGATTTATTAAAAATACTTCCAATGCTCTAAAAATTCTAGTAAAAACATTGTTAGTGTATTTTGGCAAGGGGAACACAAGAAAAATACTCCAGCCATGATGGATTTTTATTTTGTATTTTCACCATTAATTAAATTCTATAGCTTTAATTAAACATTATTTTGGGACATTTTCTTGGTATATTTTTGTGTGGCTTTGTTAAGGGGTAAAATTCAGGGTGTGACAGATTGATAGCTAGTCGTTGTCGGGCTCCTCCAATATTGACTCAATGAGATTGGCGGGTGTCTTTTGTTATTTCTCCTTGGGTTTTGGTTACTTGTCCGTCCCCCATAGGGGCTCTTGTATTTATACTCTCGGATGCCCTCTTATTCAAGTAGAACTAGGGAGACATATTAGGATACGACCCGAACAGTCCTAAAAGGGCCCGAGTAGGACTCTGTATTTCTTTGTTTATCGGGGACTCCTTCCTTATCTGCTCCGGACTCTATCCGTATGCATGGGGTTTGTTTCCATATAGATATTGGTATGTTGTACTTTATCGAGGTATGTGCACGTATGTGGGGTATCCCATATTTAGTACACTAACAGAAACTAATTCGGATATTTTTTTTCTCGGAAACAGAAACAAATATGGTAAGGTTGGTATCCGGCGGAAATCGAAATCAGTTGAAAACTATCCGAGTACCTATCCAGATAGTTTCTGGATAGCCCATATTACCTTCAACTTTAGGCCCATATCTCTAGCTCAACTCATTTCTCAAATATTTTTATTTTAGAAATGTTATGTAGCTATCATCATATGTTATATTTACTAGTTCCAAACCATAAATGTATTGGGCACTTGTCAGACACCCAGGATTTATACCTAGTTTGAATCTTGCCACGTCAACACTAACTATGGTGGGGTCTCGAATAAAACCAATAAGTATTGTAACCAATACACCTCAAAGTAGATTTGACGTCATGGAAAACAAATGCGGTACAAATTAAAAGTGTTGAACTCGAAAAAATTGAGATACTCGATAAAACAGCCTCCACCAATCCTTCCCGAGATATGTATTGCTTGACGTCCACTTGATGGCATCGCCCAAAGTCTCATACCACAGAGGACTCGATCTACAACAGCTAGTAAGCAAATATCTCACTTGTCGCAAGTCCATACTTGTGAAGAACTAGCCCTAGGAAGTTGCTAGCCCTCACTTTCATCTCCAACTTTGACATCCAAAATTAAACACAGGGCATAAACATAAAGTTAAATTAGTGACTTATTTACAACTAACTATAAATAGACCGACCGGTCAAATAGTTAGTGGTTCAATGGTAAGCATATCTATCTATTTCACATAGGCAAACCGGCTAGGGATAGACCCCTAATTAGAACCATCTTGGAAATCCGCTTCACCCACATAGCACTCAACCTAAGCAATAAAATAACCTACAATGGCATATAACAAAACAAATATCAATACATTAATAAGTTAGTGTATTGGCAAGGCCAAACCTACACACTACATGCAAACTCTAACTCAAGGAAGGCTATTTGTGGTTTTATTTTGCATAAAGCTAATTTTAGTTCACAAGCATTTGCAACGGTATTTAATGAAACATTTCAAACATGTACATAATGTAAATCATGGTGTCCATCATGACCATATCATAATAATACCCCTGCTGTCCTCCATGGCAACAAGTCACCATAAGCATCATCGTAAGCATAATAATCATCATTTCCACATCCCTTTTTATAAACACATTTAGAAAGTGTACAACTATACTCATGACAATTCACTATGCCGCTCATGACCACGAGCATGGCTAATCGATTAGTTTTGACTCTTCAGAGTTTGTACAACTTTACCCATATGATATGGATCCTCTAGTGTTTCCGATACCCGTCGGTACCACCACTCTACATATTGAATACGGTCTAGAGGTCACAACGAAGCCATTACATTGTCTACTTATCTAACCTTACACAAGCACAGTGAGCATTACTCCACACTAAGTTTGAATCCTTAATGCCGTCACGGTGGTTAGCACCATGTCGCCGTGATGAAACAATCCACGTGACACTCACAATTGTATTGGATATGCCCAGACCCCCATGCTGTAAGTGGTAAAACAACCCACTCACAGAACACACAAAAGGATGAATCAGGTTCCATCATAATACACACACATGGATAGCTCCTATAGATAGCCCACAGTCCACTCGTGAATGCTATCTCTACTACGATGGCCTCCCGAATGCAAGGTTAGACAAATATACAACTTAATTAGATAAGGCCATTCCATACTAGTACATGTGATTGTACGGTAAACAATAAATCATGACATAGAGTCCGATCCTTAATTAACCCAGGCGAACACTCCTCCGATCGGTGTGCAACTAGTATCATATGCACACCACTTGTCGCCCAAGTCTAAAAACAAGTTCTCTTTCATTTTATTCCACAAATAATAGAGAATTCACCTTTGTCCAGAAGTAACGTAATGCCCAAAGTTTTATTTAGAAATTGACCATAATGTTTAATTACATAGTTCTAAGCATGGCTAAGCATTTGGCATATAAATAAGCAATAATAGACTCATTTGAGCACAAGTACTCCAACCAATCCTAAGGTTACAAACAACAAAGAATACAAGGTTTCAAAGGTAGTTCATGCAACAATTTGGTCATAGTTACCATTTGCCACAATTAAATTATCCGTAGTCACAAATACACATATAATTTTATAATAAACAATTTTTTATTTCTCAAATCATAGGATTCAATATGTTCAAAAGGTGAGGGGAGCACTTTCCCTACACCTCTTCACCTTGGTCAGCAACTAAGCATTCTTTTTCACTGTCAACGAGTTTGCTATGTATACAGAATTAACATATAACAAATAAATGCCAAATATGCAAAAAAACCCAAAATACTCTAATATGTATGAAGTTTACAGAGTGGGTTGGTACTAGTATAAAATGAATTTATGTGAAATAATTTCTATTTTATCACTTTGTATTTGTGAGTTATGAATTCTACAATTTTTACACTAGATTATGTCATTTATTTCTTAGGCAAATATTAAGAATATTTTTAGGAGGTAGTTTTGTCAAATTCTTCTTTACTATTATAAAAACTATTATTTTTTATGAAGGATAGCGAAATAAAATTTAATTTAGTGTTTGGGATTTGAGATATACAGTATTTAGAATCTTTTATACGTGAATACATCTAACTACGAAATAATGCTAAATATCCAATTTATTCTAATATGTGCG
The DNA here is from genome assembly GCA_003991445.1 of Oryza meyeriana var. granulata. Classification (NCBI taxonomy): domain Eukaryota; kingdom Viridiplantae; phylum Streptophyta; class Magnoliopsida; order Poales; family Poaceae; genus Oryza; species Oryza meyeriana. The sequence goes on from RYFJ01002554.1 coordinate 86,236, forward strand.
TAACCTAGGCAGTGGATTGGTGTTGGTTTTAGATGAATCTTGGTGAATAAAGTTCCATTTTATCAACTTTTATTAGGAGATATAAATTTTTGCAAGTTCTAGACATATATACGGTATTTATACATGTATTCTAATATACATGCATTTTGAGACCAAGTGCTGTGAAATTTTTAACCCTACAGGATTAAATAGGAATATGTTATGAATCTACTGCAATTTGGTTCATCTCATTTGGAGCTAAGACAAATTTTTTTTGATTTTTAGAAGTTTTTATACATTTTATACACTAAATAAAGTAATTTACCATTATACAAATTTTAGGGGTGTATTCTGTACAAATTTTGTCAAATTTTAGTTTACAGAAATAAAGAGCATAATTTTGTGATTCCAACAAATTTTGGTTCAACTCATTTGGAGCTAAAATGACTTTTCTATGAATTTTACAAGTTTGCATAATTTTCAGTTGAACAGAAAACATTATAAACTATTTTCTCTATTTCTACAGACTTTAAATATGCAGGCCCACATGTAAGTGAGAGTCAATATGCAACAAGGCCCTCGGTTCCTAGGAAACCAACCCACCGTCCTCACACGTGGTCAAACGTGTTTCCATTATGAGTCCTTGAGATTATAGTTACTACAAACAAGTCCATGGCCCACATGTCATTCTCTTAAGGCTCTCACTAAACCATACCTAAAGTTTTAAACAATCGCAAACTAAGGCCCTCGTGCCCTAATCACTCTACTAATTGCATGGGGCCTCACATGTCATTGACACGACGGCGAAGTAGGCAGCAAGGGAAGTCGGCCGACGGCCTTCGCGGCGTTGCCGGCGGCGAATGGTGGCAAATCTCAGGCAATAGCCAAAAGATGAATCGTAGCCCGGACCCTAGCGAACCTATCAGTGGTCGTGGCTTCAGCTGGGGTGGTCGGAGGCGCTGCCGGTGACATCGTAAGCGGCAGCAGGATTCGGCCGGCAGGTGAAGGTGGAGCTACGGCTCGATTCGAAGCAAACCAAAACATGCACTTGGGTCCTAGGGGCTCCAGGAGGCCTACCGTGTGATGTGCAAGGCTCGGCGGTGGTGGAAAGCTTCGGGTCCACGACGATAGCATCACTCGGTTATCGAGCTGCTAAGCAGAGGTAGACCTGGGGTTCGTAAGGTCCTAGGGCGGCTACATGAATGTGCAATGAATCGGACGGGGGCTCATCAGTAATGGAGGATTTGGCGGCGGCGACGGGTTATCGGGGAGGAAGAAGACGATCCCGATCTCCACGTCTGCAGTGTCTCGGCCTAATTCCTTGGGGTTTCTAGCTCAGCGTGCGAAGGCGGTCTTGGTGGCGTGGCCGCTCGACCGGCGGTGTTCCGAAGCAACGGGAACGGCGGTGCAAACAGTGCCACGCCCCAGAGCCGACGGCGAGGAAGACGACGATGCCGAGACCTCGACCAAAGTGACCTAGGGAGAAAAGCCCCAAGATGGGTTAGGAGAAGGAAGGTGATCGTGTTCCAGAGATCAAGTTGCGGCAAAGCTCACCCGAGCGATGGAAACAGCGGTCGAGCACTTATCAGCGTTGGGAATGACGCCTCCGTTCCCAGACAACCCGAGGCGAAACTCCTCGTTTCGTCCGCGGAACAGATAAGAGCAAGGCTAATAATACAGCCAGCTGCTGGCTGTAAGGATTCTTACAGCCTACCTCTCAGCCCACCAATATAATAGTTGCATCTTCACAATTAATACATGGCCCACTTGTCACTCTCACAGAGTTTTTTGGTTCTTGTGCTAAAGCCGGCTGTAAACTTACAGCCCGCTTCTTCTCTCTCTCATCTCCTCTCTCCTCCACCTAGGCATTTAGCCTTCTTGCAGCCTGTTACTATACTTGCTCTAAGAGGGAGAGAGCGAGAGAGTGTTGGCGAGAGGAGGGGATAAATGGGCGAGCTCTCCTCGGTGATGTCGCGGTGAGGTGTGGCCCGACGACGTCGACATGTGGAGGAGGCCGTGTCACGCGTTCCTGGGTGTGGGGGCAAGCTGGCTTGTGTTCTGGGTATGATAGATAGGTGGGTCTCTTGGCCTTTGGGGCCCACTGGCACTGATACAAGAGGAGAACTCTAGGAGAGACTTAGGGGGTGTTTATTTTAACTTCTTGTGATGGCTTATAAGCCACACGTCAAACAAGAAATATTATTAATACGTAATTAATTAAGTATTAACTATTATAAACTTAAAAAATAGATCTATTTGATTTTTTATAGATACTTTCATATAGAAAGTTTTTTTACAAAAAATACACTGTTTTATGTTTTAGAAAGCGTGCTAATAAAAACCGAGATAGAAGCCACAAACAGTAAACTAAATCAAACATGCCCTTAAGTGTGGAAACTGTGCCAACTAGCTAGCTGTCTTCAACCCTTACGTTTACCTACCTACAAAGGGTTTTAAATTGGGGCAAATTCACATAGAGTAGTATGTGTGGTCTCCCAATTAAGCCAAGTTCCATGGCTGGAAGTCTTATATTTTTTCTGTAGCAAAAATGTGAAGTAGGCATGGTAACATAGGTTTCTGCAGTTAATTAATGTTTAGGGTTTTTGCACTTATTATTTTACGTGGTCTCTTTGTCAATTAAATTAAGCCAAAATTTCTGGAGATAGACTACATCTTGGTCAACACTCTGCCCAAAAGGCATTGCAAGATTAGCTATGGTATTGAAAAATAACGAGAGTGTTTAATTAGTTAGCATCCTTGCCAAAGTTTAATTTATTTGGTTAGTGCTTCCATCAAAACATTGCTAGGTCATGTTTTGCACCCCAAAAGGTTTTACTTGAGATGATTTGTCCTTAAGACAGCGAGAAACATTTATTAGCTTAATTCTTCTTTTTCTGAGCTAATTATTTATTAAGTCTACCGTGCTAAAGAAATTCAAAAGGTCAGGATAAAATTACCAGATGGTCATTTTATTGTTGATTGAAATCTCTCGACTTGGAATAATTAGGGCTACGCGTTTTACTTCCATCGTGCCAAGAAAAAGCTCTAGAATGTTCTTTAAGGTCTTTTAATAAAAATTTTAATCCAAACTTGAGTTTCCATTCTAATTAATTTTTTTCTAAGTGAATTTCCGGGTATGTTACAACACTATTGCTTGATATTATAAATATTAAATAAAAATTTAATAATATATTAAATAAATTGATTATTTTTTAATGTAACAACTTATTCTTTTTAAAAAAGGTCCATATCAATTACATTTGTTAACTATTAATTTTAAAAATAAATAAATAAAATTCTAAATTAATATTCTAATATGGATACAACCTCATATTTATTAATTCTTTTATTTTTAAATTTTAGAAAAACTAACGAGTCTATAATATTTACAATAGCATATTATATTTAACACTAATTTAATATATTCTTTTGGATAAAAGAACTACTTATATCTCTTCGTTGATTTTAGAAGCACGGTCTAAGGGGTATTCATGTTCCGATAAATATCTGTAACCGTATTTGTTTCAATTTGTATTCGCTCCATATCTATATTCGATAATATTCATTTCCATTTTCATTTTCGAGTTATCAGTATACATTTCCGATTCCAAAAAAAATAAGAAAACAAAAACAATATAGCTAGTTTTCTTCCATATCCAATCCATTTTCATCCCTATGTAGAGCTTCGGAGCTGACGCATGAGGCCACCAGCGGCCACCACTACACGATGAAGTTCTCTAAAGCAGCACCCCATGGAGGACACGGGGTGAAATGCCACCACCGCTCATCTATAAGTCGGATTAAGGTTTTCACCTAGAGATCAGTGTGGGTGAAAAGGGAACAAATGCCATAACGACTCCTTCAAGGAGGGGAACGGCGCCCAAGAGTGTTGCCATCGTCAAGTCATCTCATGGTAAGGCAAGGTTTTTACTCGTGATTCCCCATCAAGCCCCACACAACCAACCCGCACAACGACCGCCGCCGCTAGCCCCCTACACCTATAGATGGCCAAACGGGCGTGCCAGGCCAACCCGGCTTATGGCACGGCATGGCACGGTCCGATTAGGCACGACCTGCTAGGCATGGCTCGTCTAACGGGTCGTGCCGTGCCGGCTCACGTGCCGAGGCCGAAGCCTAGGCATGACCCACTGGATAGCCGGTTCGTGCCGAGCCGACATAGGCTCTGTTCGTTCCTGCTTATTCTAGTTGGCTTAACTCCTCGTTTTCCGCACGCACGCTTTCCAAAACGATCAACGGTGTGTTTTTTGCAAAAATTCTCTATATGAAAGTAGCTCTAAAAAAGCAAATAGATCCATTTTCTAACTTTTTAATAATAAATACTTAATTAATCACGTGCTAATAACATTTCTCGTTTTGCGTGCGGCTTAAATAAGCCACTCAATAAGCCCAAAAGAACACTACCATAGGCACGCTAGATGCCCATGGGCTGGTGTCGGCTCACTGGTAGAAATGGCCTAAAAAAATTGAAATATGTGGCAAAAAAAAGAAAAATATAAAAAGTCTGGAAAAAAATATTAGAAGAAAATAAGGAAAATAAGGAAAAATAGAAAAATTTGGAAAATTGAGAAAAAATATGTGAAAAATAGATAGATCGGTCAGGCCGTGCTCGTACTCAAGACTGTGCCACGCCGGCTCGCTACAGCAATTGAACTGTGCCGTACCAGCCTACTAGCATTTGTGCCCAGACCGTGCTATAGTTTTATGCTCGAACCGATTCACTGAGACAGGACCATTTGGCTATCTATACCCACACCGTCCCTTGGGGTGCCAGGTCTAGGCCATCACCCCACAGCTCAGCAGGCTCACAGGGCAGCTCCGATTTGCCACCACGTCGTTGCTGTCCCTACTGCGCTGCAAATCACCGCCTCCACCCTTCTCCCGACGACAAGAACAGAGAATCCGGCCATAGCATGGGGGAGTTCCAGGAAAGGAGGATGCTCGGCCGGTAAAGAGGAGATGAGCCGCCGTCTACGCCGCGCGAAGCCAGGGAGAGACGGCCAGGGAGAGGCCGCTTCCTCCCCCTGCTCGGCCGCCTGCGCCGTCCGTGGCCGGCCCACCAGTCGCGAGGGCCAGGCCAAATCTGAACGGCGGAACGCCGGAGGTCGCTCTCCGCGAGGGAGCTCCCCCACTGCGCCGTTGCTGCTGCCTTCTCCGTGTCAGATGGGTGCCAGAGACGGCTTCGCCGCTGGAATTTCGGCCCCGCCGCCACCATTCAGGCTTGCCGCGTGGTTAGCCGGTGGCTTGCTACGGCGGCGGCGGGACGAAGGACAGAATGGAGGGGTGCGGCGCGTCGCGCCGTCGCCGCCGCGATTTCCTTGCGCGCCCCTTCTCCGCGCCAGATAGGTGCCAAAGACGGCTTCGCTGCCGGGATTTGGCCCCGCCGCCGCCATCCTGGCTTGCCGCGCGGTTGGCCGACAGCTTGCTCCGGTGGCGGCTGGACAAAGGATAGAATGGATGGAGGGCGGCGGTGGCTAGGGTTTTCACCCCCGAGCCGCCCACCCAGGGGACGACGCGGGGGTCACCTCACCTAGCACATTAAAAAAGATGCTTGGATGGGGACTTGAACACATGGCCCCTTGGGAGAGAGGAAGAGATTCTACCACTGCACCACACTCGCCATGCTCCGCTCCCTGAGTTGTCGCTCGATTTCTCCCCATTTGCTCTCCCCGTCTTCAAGGCCGAGCTGTTTAGCCCGCGCTGCACTCGTCGCCGATCCCCGCAACAGCCGCCCCCATCGGCGACCGTGGAGGAAAGTGTGTTAAAGGATGCCGGTGAAGATTGGAGTTCAGTCTCGTTGATGACATTGCTCTGAATATGCTCGATTGTATGCCTGAGAGGAATTTTGTCACATACAGTGCTGTTTTGACTGGGTTTACTTTAACCAGAACAACTAAGGTGTTGGGATTAGTTTTTGGAGAATGTCCAGGCTGCGAGTATTGGGGGATTGGATTGTGCTATTGCTGCAGACAGGAAGAAGAGTGACCAGGTTCATGCATTTCTGATTAAGTGTCGTTGTGGCTCAACTCCTTGGATTGATGCTGCATTGATAGACATGTACTACATCAAGTGTGGCAAGTCACCATGTCCGGTCCGGAGACGTGCATTTACTGTTTAAGCAATGGTGCCATGAGGTGAGTTTTCACATTGCTTGGAATTCTTTGCTAGTGGAAAGTTTCAGTGATGGGAGTATGAGAAAGCACTTTCTACTTCTCTTCAGATTTTTAGAAGCAATGATGCTCACTTAATCGAAGAAAACGCCTTGACTACTGTTCTTGGAGTATGTGGAAGCCTAGGTTTCTCTGAATTTGGAAAGCAAATGCATTACTTTGCTGCAAAATCTGGGTTTCTTAGTGTATCACTTCTGTTCTTGGAGTCTGTGGGATATGTACTGCAATTGGAAACTGCAGTCCATGTCTCCAAGTGAATTACTTGTCAAGACTGGAATGCTCTGATCACTTCTCATCTTATTCATTGCCAGGGACATGAGATACTGGACCTGTGGTCACAGATGGAGATATTAGTCATGATACCTGATTCTATTACCTTTCTTCTGGTCATATCATCTTGCAGCTACACAAGCTCAAACTCTGCATAAATGTGGGACCCTTTTGTTTCTATGTCAAGCCAATATGGGGGAAAATATATGGTGGAAACCCCAACTTAGGTGAAAACTCGTGTAAAACATGACCGAAAAGTTGTCTAAAATCACACAACAAATCCCACATGTAGATAAGATGATGATGATGAACAGCTGTGTAGAAAATCTTGTCCAAATTCGACTTCATTTGTGAGATACAAAAATGACAAATGTAAAACAAATCGACAAGATTGTTTTCTGGTTCGAAATTGTCATTTTTATATCTCACAAACGAAATCGAATTTGGATAAGATTTTTTGCACATCTGTTCATCATCATGTTATCTACATGTGGGATTTTTTTGTGTGATTTTAGACGACTTTTCGGTCATGATTTACACGAGTTTTCACCTAGACTGGGAGAGCCAGAGTCGAAAAGAGGACTTCTTTCTCTCGTGCGAAACCGTGCATGAGACTTTCATCTTGCACGGCTCCGAAGTGATAAAAGAAAGAACTAATCTTTTTTCTCTATGACATCGAGGAGTACCAAAAGAGGCACTAATCTTTTTTCTCTATGACATCGAGGAGTACCAAAAGAGGCATTTCCTGATGTACTGCACGAAGCTAGCTGCCATGTGTGGCCTTCTGATGTCAGGCCCTGGGAAAACCATCTGCGTCATGAAGAACATCCGCATGTATGGTGAATGGCACTCATTCCTGTAGTATGTGTCTGCAGGTACTGGTAAAGAGATATCAGATATGGATCCAAGACTCGAGTGGGTTTTATATTTTTCGCGAGTGGAATGTCCTTGTAAGAGACTACCGATTTTGATATCTTTCCACTCCCTCTAAATAGCAATTAATTTAGAACTATAGAAGCCAGCCTTGTAATCCTGTACTAACGTCTTGTTCGGAGAACTGCTGCTGGCATCATACGCGACCAGCATTGTTTTTGGGTGCAAACTCTTCCGGCAGTGTAAATAGGGACAGCCGGTTCATTTTTTATGTGTTTCACTTCAACTTACCATACACCATTAGGTTTCTTCTTTTTTGCACACATTGTTTATTTACTCGTGTTTATTTTGCACACATTGTTTCTTTCTGGAAGCTACAGTACCCACAAATATAATGTTACCGCACATTGGCGATGTGTCTTCTTTGCTTAATATTCCCCCTTCTCATAGTGCCAAAAATATATTTGAATATATTTGGAAATTGCCTTATGTGGGTGTCCAAGTCCAAAAAAAAATAGTTTTATTTGGGGCAGTGCATTATATTGATCAATTTGGCGTTGCCGAAATGATATAGTCTTTGATAATAAAAAAATTAGCTGATTCTATACAGTTTATCTTCATGTCTATCAGCTAGCTCCATACTTTGTCTTTGATGCTATCACAGGAGGAGTAGAATACTATGTGGAGTGGTGTTACACTCTTGAAATTGACACCCAAGGGTCTTTCGTTTTGCTTTAGATTGCATAGTACCTACAAATTTACTTACTAGAATCGATATGATTTGTGGTCATCTTGTAAGAGAACTTAGGGACTTGTCTTATCACTTGATATTTTTTATTTTTTTTAGCAATAATACTTATTTGCTGTGTCGCAGAGGCAGGAGATGTAAACCATTTCTATTATAAAAAAGGTTGACATAACTCTATTAGGGGCAAAAGATCCCAAGCCAGGCCCTATTTTTTGTGTAATCACAAACTAATGTTAAGACTTCAGAGGATACCAGTATCTGCTTGCTACTGCATTGTACGTAATTTTCTCAGCAATATAATTGATGGGATTTTGAGAAAGAAAAATTTCATCCGACAAAACGAGTGTGTGCATAGGCTGAGGAAACCGTGCACTAAGCAGGTATGTGTATCTTCAATATTGTACAGTTGACAAGCGATGAGGAATCTAGGTCGTATTGTTTTTAGAGAACAGAGATCATTATATTGAGCCGGATTTTGGGAGAAACCCCAGAGTAGTAACAAAGTCTTACACATTAGTGCTGTACTAATCTACGTACGCCGTACTAATTGCTCCTGATTGCGTATCTGAGATCTCAGCAATTTAGCACAAATATTGAGACGAGGAATGGCTAAACCTTGATGATCCATATTGCCACGCCGGCCTCCAGCAGGAGGAAGATGACGATTGACAAGGCCTGCGGGCTCTCTCTTCCGTATTAATAAATTTACCTTGTCGATAACTTTAAGAACCTGCTATTAATTAGTGTTATATATGCTCTTATATACTTCCTCCAGTTTACGAATATTTGTTGTTTTAGATAAGACTGGTGTCAAAATTTAGACACAATATATAATATCTAATTAATTACACACAAATCATTTGGCTAATCGACCGAGCTTATCGACTCAACTGTGAGGAACACACCCTTATATACTTAAGTAGAATCAAGAAGGGGTATAGTTATCCAACAAAATACGAGCATGGGAGGGCAAAATTGTAAGTAGACCGAGCCCCCTACCCTCCTATTCTTGACCTACCGAACTGGAGGAGGTGTCAACAGCGTGGGTATAATAGTATGATGAGGTCGTAAGGATGGTGATCAATCGTGTCATAAAGATGGTGACCAAGCACGGCCCATGAGGGCTTGTTTGGCTCATGTAGACTGTGTTGATCCCCTTCTACCATCTCATCCTCTCTAATCCTCATGTACCATGCGGTTGGCATCTTGACTATTTGGAAGGAGTGTTTGGTGGACTAGTGGGGGTAATTCTTATGTAAAATTTTGGAATTTAAATAGCAATTTTGAAGTTCAAAGATAGCTTTTACCTAAAATTTCAAATATTGTACAGAAAAAATTGGAATTTAAACAATAGCAACAAGGTCTGGAGATAGCATTACAGAAAATTTGAAATAATGTTAAAAATCGAAATTTGTAGAGAAAACCAGAAAAATTCTAAAAACTACCCCAAAAAATCCCCAAAAATCTAAAAGAATAAAAATGCACTGAAAAACAACCGCAGAATTCAGTTAGTAAATTGTTACAATAGTACAGAAAAACATGATAAATTCTTAAAACAAGTAACTAGTGTATGCTATCCACAACATTTTACTTCAATTTAACAACACAGCCTTTGGTCGATGATGACAATAAGGTGGACTAAATCTCTAGCAATTGACACCAAACACTAAGTACGTACACATTGTTCTATAGAAAAACAAAACGTCACATAAATTTGATTCCTCTCAAAGTTAAGTAATTCCTGCCATCCCATCTCCATCCAATTAGCACCTTCAACACTGCTAGAGGAAAGTTGATCAGAGTTAAGAAACACTAAGTTAATGCATTCTGTAACACTAAGTTAATGTAGCACAAGACAAAAGCCCTGATTATAGCAAAATTCGGTGCCTAATTCTCTCATGATCCATGAACTGTTCTTGTGACTACTAACTTGGATTTTTTTTTTGCTTAGTTTTGGAGCCTAACTCTCTCATGATCCATTGAAAATGTTGCATGAAAAAATTGAAAGCGTAAAGTTTGGGGCTATAAGATGTACAAGAAAACAACGTCGGGTGATCAGAATAAGTTTTTGAGAGTGCCATCAAAGGAATCAAAAGGACCATTTTGATAATTAGATCAAAACTACCATCGTGCCAGGATGCTTTGGTTCAACAACAGCAATAGAGCATAGCACATTTCTAACCAAACCATTTTATCATCCTATGTATTTTGTGCCAAAACTAATCATTGTATTATAGATATAAAACATTTTACTTTTTGTACCAAACATTTACAAAACATTGTACGAGCAAAAGTTGCAGTCCCCATTCCATGATTCTCATAATTATGTAATGGCCATGAATAGTTCATATTCTGAGAACTGAAGTATTACCTCTGGTTTTTAATGTTTAATGTCGTTAACTTTTAAACATACATTTGACCATTTGTTTTATTTTAAAAAGCTATGTAATTATTATTTATTTTGTTGTGATTTATTTTATAACTAAAGGTACTTTAAGTATGACTTATATTTTTATATATTTATATAATATTTTTGAATAAGACGAATGATCAAACTTATGTTTAAAAGTTAACAGCGTTAAATATTAAAAACCGGGGAGCAGCTTAACTAGCAGCAGTCAAAATCCAGGCTATACATCTAGATGCCAAATTTGCTTCCCGATGTTTAACTTGGACTACATGCACCTGGCTGCTAGCTGCACATCTCTAACCAAACATGGCACTTATAAAAGAGAAGTCAAAGAGGACATCACCTATAAAAGAGAGTGATGAATTTATACCACGTTCCAACTTATTTCAGACTTGAAATGCAACGCTCCATAAGGGATGGCTGTACTATATGTTTGCAAGAATAATCATACATATTATTGCCCACCAAGTTCTGCACAAACAGAAAGAGACATACAAATATACAATGAAGCAAACAACCCCATATTGATATCAGTTTTTGCAAAATACTGGAATTAAGTGCACAATTTTTGCAAAATACTGGAATTAAGTGCACAATTCAGAAGAGTTCTGTTTCACACTTAAATCACATGGAAGTTAAAATAATACTGGATATAAAGTTGAGGCAATCACATAATAGAAAATTTGGGAAATACAATAGTAGGGCTAAATATATGGGAATAATAGAATGCATATTATGATAGACAAAACAGGATTTTGCCATTGCACATCATACAAACGAAACTATGCAGCTTGTTAATCGTTGTTAACACAATTGATTTGGCAGAATTTTATAGGATTCAAACCAGTGGGATTTTACGTTGTTAAACCAGTGGGAAATATAACTCGATTCAAAGTCAATGATGGAGTGCAGATTAATAGAGGGGAACTTGCCTTGGATTCATTCATTCATAGTCAGGAGGGACGGACCTGCACACTCAGACATGGCAGCATTTAGATGCAGGAATTAGTCATCAAGATGGGGAACCAGATGTAGTTACCAGCTTTGGAGCCATCAATTTACGCCTTTGCATTTTGTCGCCGGAGCACGGAAGCTGTTGACGACGTAGGAATCTGGCAATCTGCTTGAAGCCTGCCTTGAGCTGGTTGATCGGCGGGCCTCCTTTGGTTGATTTATAGACAGTACGTAGGGCAAAGCCAAATGAAAACTGAAGGCAGTAGTGTACATTATTAATTTTGAAGAGGAGACGACGGGAGAGAGACGAAGAGGTGTCGTTCACATGCTTCCAATGGTAAGCGTTTGACATAAGTTCTTGGCTAGAATAACATCCTCCTTTTGCATTCATCAGGAACCGTGAAATTCTTTGCCTGATTTCTTCCAGCTTAATACTCAATTTACAAAGCTAAATCGCATGATACGTATACTTCATAGTTCTGGCCATGACAACTACTGCACGAAAACAGGGGAACAATGATTGTGCAAGGATGAAATTTGGTGTAACTTTCAGGGAGTGGAGGCGGCGGCTGCAGATGCGGCAGGAGGTGCCGGCGCTGGCGTTAACAGCCAGAGGAGGAAAGGCGCCTGTGAGTCGCATGGGCTGGGGGTGTTCCACGGGCTAGAGTAGTGGATCGATTTCCTTGGGTTTGAGGGGTATTGGGTCGAGAAACCTACCTTTCCGGGCCAAGCCAAATGGCTTTCGGGGATTTTGTCTCCACATGGTGGGCTTGGCTTTTCCTGCGGGACTGGGAAATAGACCTCAAACGAAGCCTAAGGAGGTGTGCTTACTGTTTTTGAAAAAAAGGGGTTTGGCTGCCGGCTCAAATGGGAGGGTTGCATGGGAATTTTTTTATTTTTATTTTTTTAATAAAATATTTATAAAAGTATACCTCTATTTTAAAAATTTACAAAAATATACTCCCAACATCTTTTGGGAGGGCGTTTTTTAAAAATCGCCCTCCCAAAGGACAATTTAATAACGTGACAGACGGCCGTCGGCCGGGCGTTTTGTAGGCGGCCCCCTTGCCGCCCTCCTAGAGGGCGGTTTTTGGGCGGCCAGGAGGCCACCTGCAAAATGGCCACTTTGTTTTTTTTTGATATTTTTTTCTCAACTAGGAACTCGAGAATAGCAAAACCTCGTGAAGGTGCAACTCAAACCGATGTAAGATGTGGCCTGTAAAAAATTGTGAGCGTGCTTTAAAAACCGTGCTGAAACTTCAGACCTCGAAAACTCAATCTTCCTGGCCAAATTTCGCAAAAAAATTTTGGACAAACCCGACAAAGTGGGGAGAAGCGGATGCAAATTTTTTTGTAGATGTCTGCAGAGTACTTATTCGCCCGATTCCAAAACCGTATACGAAAGTTATAACTGTTTTAAGATAGGTAGCGCGCGTTAGGGAGAGATAGGCACAACTTTCAAGTGGTTCTGTACCCGACCGGTCCGGCCGGGTTGAGGCAGGCGGTCCGACCGCCCCCATTTTGCAGACGGCCCCCTGGTTGCCTAAAAACCATCCTCCCAGAGGGCGGCAAGGGGGGCCACCTGCAAAATAGCCGACCCACGGATCAGCCATTTTGCAGACGGCCCTCTAGCCGCCCAAAAACCGCCCTCTAGGAGGGCGGCAAGGGGGCTGTCTGTAAAATGGCTGGCCCTCCGGCCGGCGTTCCGCCTGTAAAAGTGTTGATGGCCGTCGGCCGCCCGGCTAATGGCCGTCAGCCACGTCATAAAATCGTCATGGTAGAGCGATTTTTAAAAAATTGTCCTCCCAGAGAATGGTAGGGGTATATTTTTGTAAATTTTTGAAACAAAAATATACTTTTGTAAATATTTTATTAAATAAATATAAAAATAAAAAAATTCGGTTGCATGGTGTGTTTGATCCCCTCACCATGGATCCAGCTCAAACATGGCCCAGCTTTAGGGCTCTTTTGGAACACATAATTTTTAAAACATAGGAATAGGAAAAATATGGAAATTGGATGCCTTACACAATAGAATCATACGGTAGGATTTCAAAACATAAAAATATTAGAAACAATGCCTTTGCATAGTTTGCATAATATAACACCAAAGTAATTTTCGAGGAATAGGAGAGTGTGTAGAGAGAAAAGGTGCACTGAACTTCTCAAAGGAAATAAAAACATAAGCTATGACTTCATTTTTGCTTTCCTATGAAATAAGGGCATGAGAAACTAATGTACATGGTTTTGAAAATTTTATTCTTTTATCCCAAAGGACCTTATAAAAAATAGTGCACAAGAAGGGAGAATAGTCGATGTGGTCCCTGAAGTTACATTCTCAGGTCGATTTAGGTGCTGTTGGTTCCAGCTACTTGACCGGCTTATTTAAGTGGCACGTAAAACGAGAAACATCATTAGCACGTGATTAATTAAGTATTTATTATTAAAAACTTGAAAAATAGATCTATTTACTTTTTTTAAGCTAATTTCATATAGAAATTTTTTAAAAAAATACACCGTTGATCGTTTTAGGAAGCGTGCGCGCGGAAAACAAAAAAAAAGAAGTTGGGGAAAGTAGTGGAAAAGAACAGAGCTTAGTCCTTGACCATTCATATTGTCCAAATAAGCCATTAAAATTTGTCGTACTGTCCAATATAGTTGTTGGGTTCACCAAAATCGCTACATAGATATGTCATGCCATCTTTCATGCAAAATCTATGCTAAATTGTCCAATTTACCCTTGAATATATCATGGGAAAAGAAAAAAAGAAAGAAAGAGAAAAATAAAAATAGAAAGATAAATGTAAGGGTGAATTCACGGCGGATCGTCCGCAATCTCCGCCAGTCGAATCGATCAGATCCTCTCGCCGCCGCCGCCCATGGAAACCCAACCGACGCCGACGACGCTGCCTTCCGGCGGTCGGACGGCGAGCGGAGGCGTCTTCTGCTACGACCCACGGTGGGTGTTGCTCAAGCCCGACATCCGACGCAACTACGAGAAAGAGAACGAGGGAGGAGACGACTCCCAACACCTGCCGCAACTCCGCCGGCCATGTCGTTCGCGTCTCCTTGTGCCACGAGGCGCCCCCGGCGTCGTCGCGCCTGTGCTGCAGCTGCTCCTCGAGCCACGACGAAGGAGGGCCCCTGATGACCGTCATCGCCGCCCACGGCGACTCCGTGCTCCTCCATATCCATTATCAAAAAGGAAGCGCACAACAACGAGTACGGGCTCGATTACTTCGTCTACAGTGCAGGCGCCGCTGACCCGCCACAGCCGCCATTGTTGTCGCTGCTCCCAACTCACCGGATCACAACTGGCTGGACGCCGCGGCCGAACCGGCTGCATTACGCTAGCACCGGCCTCCTGCGTCGCCGCGGCGGCGACAACGATCCCGTGGTGGCGGAGCTCACCGTGATGGAGGGCGACGAACCCAAGGATGCCGAGCTCCCGTGCTCCGTTCCGGCGAGTGGAGCGTCACGAGCACGGAGATCACCCACCACTACGGCAAGGCCGAGGAGCTGTCCGCGTGGAAGGCCAGATTACCCTGAACAATATACTACTACGTGTAGTCACCTGGAATTGACTTACTTTAATTAAGGGTAACTGTCGGCTGAGCCACTCCATTAGTTGAGAGCTTCTCATCTTTTGTCCTTTATTTGACTTGTAATATGTTAGTGTTATCGTTATGGTGATATTTAATAATTATAATATATTTTAAAGAAAGTGTTTTTTGATGAAAGAAAATTGTTGTCATATTATAAGCAAACTTATGAAGCATAATAAACATGCTCATTTTCCTTCCTCTATTTTTACGTTGATCTGCATATACTGAATAATCCTAACATGCTTGTAGCAATGTGCGGATATCTGTTCAAATGTAATCCTCAACTACCACTCAGAAATCACATCTTGATTTTTCAACCAGTAAACATAACAATAAATCGCATACCCCAAATTTTTTATTAGTAAAATCAACTACAGAAATCACAAATGCCTACAACACTTCCGCAGGAAAACAAAGAGCATGTGCAACCAGTGCTATTGCCCATAGAAAGGAGGCTTCTCATCTGTATCATAGGACTGTTTTGTTTTAGCAACAAGAAACTTGCTGATTAGGGACTTAGTATTAATAAATAAACTACTCTCAAAAGACCGACCAAGACTCCCTGCTTAGACTACCAGTTGAGGCAGCTTGGCCCCAGCAGGTACCCACAGTCATGCTTCTTCCACAATGGTTACTATCAGCTGCGTGCAGTTCTTGTTTATCCAATTAAAGACTCGATTATTTTGTTCCTTCCAGATTACACAAGGATCACAATTGTATCAAAAGTCTATTTGTTGAGAATCTTGAAATCCCTTTCGCGCGCCTACAATTCAAATATGACAACAATGAATAAGAAAATTAAGCTGAAGGAAGCATAAAAGATACTACCTTGTATCTGAAGGAAGCATAATGGTACTGATCTTGGTATAGAACCATAATTGTGTTTCTGTAACATCTAATTGTGAGTAGTTTGGCAAACAAAGAACTAAATAAGCATTATATATATTGGGTAGTTGGGCATATGTGCATTGTATATAAAAAATATTTATACTTATTGAATTGGAATTGCATATAATTTTGCGGAATTATTTGTTCTTCTGGATGATTACGATCTAAGAGTACTTGCCTCTTCCTATAATTCATCACCTTGACTCTGCTCTCTCCAGGTGTCAAGATATTTTTAGTACATATATTGTTATAATTGAATAATCTTGTTGCTCTTTCATCCCACAACAAAAATGTACAGAAATATTATTGACAAGTGGCCATAACAATAGCCTAAATGCCGGATGGTAAAAATAATCTGTAGTGAAACAGGAGAAGTAGACAGCAAAATTAATTTCAAAAACAAAAATGAGCAACATTAAATACCAAGATTATTGCTTTAGTTTTATTATCACCCAAACTGAAAGTAAACTGATAAGCAAAATGCTGGATAAAAAGGTGACTCGCACACACTAGCAGGTCAAGCCAATATTGTGTAAAGCTCGCCACATTGATTTTATGATCATGTAATTTGCAGTCCAAAAGAAATCAAGGACAACCTTAACTATTCTCCTTGGGTTCTGAAGCTCCCCTAGAAGTTCTTATCTACACATCTGCGCATGCTGCATGCCTTCAGAAGTCAAAACACAAACTGGAAAAGGTCTTCCGAGCACACCCCGCCCTTGGCTCCTTAACTTGCCTAGGGGTGAACACTCTACCTATGACCTAAAATATTTATGCAAGGGGGAATACTTCATATAGCAAACAGAAAGGATGAATGGTTTAATCATGTAGTCAAAATAAAAACTTGAGGAAGAGAATACTAACCTTTTTGTTTTCAAAAAGAGAAATTTATTCCTTGAACTAGCTGAGGCCTTCACTTATAGGCATTTCTCCTTTCACAATTGAAAGCAGCAAAATGAATCACTGAACATAAAAAAACTGCTTACTCCATCTACGGACAAAATAGGGAGCATTCGATATTTCTTTAATCTATGCATGTACTCCAACCGGATGATCACTACTGCAGAGCAAAATAAGCAGAACATCACAAAAATGGTGCTAACCCAAGGCGCTGGGTGGAGGCTGCAGCACGAGGTCGAAGTGAATATTATGTAGTGAATCAGCCATCAGGCAAAAGGATCAGCCAAAGTTAATCAGAAGGTTAAAAAATAGTACATACCTTGTGAATTTGGCCGTAATTCAGATATTCTTTGAGAGATTGCTCCGTCGGCTATTTTAAGGTCAATATTCTCAATCTTCTTGGGATCGCTCCAATAATTGAAGAACAACATGCAACGTTGTTGATTATACTTGTTCTTTAATCCCCCTTTCTGCCTATTATCTGTGAGAATCCACAATGATTTCTAACATCAATGCTATATACATCTAAAGAAGGGGCCCTTTTAAGATCATAAGCCACCAAACCACTATTGGGATCATCAGATAAACCTTTTATCAGCCTTGCTTTAGCTTTATCCACCTGAAAAATTATGCTATCTCATGCTGCCAGCGACCACCCAGAGGAGGCTCTATCAGGTATTATATATAAAACTAAAATGCTACCTAATTCTCACTGCCATCCATTGACAGAACCCAAGTAGTGTCACAGAAACAGATATATAGCTCTAAATTAGAGCGACCAGAGAATTATTGAGAAAACACAAAAGTATTATGTTTACTATAAACCTTAAAGATCCAAGAGACTCCTAATCAAGCATACCATAGCTTGCCCTTACAAGAGAAAAAAAAACTCAGAATATTCTAGACCAAAAGCTTTCTAAATCAGCATATTTGGCACAAACCATTTTCATTTTCTAAAAAAAAAAACTGGTTTGTTGCAGTATAGTAGTACCATTCTCATACGAGTTGGAGCATCAAAATTCACTTGCTTCACTACAGTAGTATCATTGCTCTTTCTCTTGAAGTACCTCTGTGTATGATGCCAAATACCAGAACTTGGTAGATATGAACCAACATGAGATCTTCCCACCTACATGGTATAAAGGCAGGATGTTATATTCCATGTCAATTATGGGGCGCTACACAATTCCAACCAAATTCTCAGCAGCCAATGAAGAATACTGAAGGGAAGTCTTCAAAAATAAAAAGAACAAGAAGGCACTATTACTTTTTTTTCTCCCAAATCAAGAGCTTCAGAAGAAAGACCCTCAAGCCAAAGTACAATCCACAGACATAACTATGTCGTAAGGTTTGTTGCAACTAAGCAGCCATCATCTTGATTGGAAGTAGTCGGTGCCTATCAACAAAGATAATGCAGACTTTAGGTGATTTTGCAGTTCTGATTTCCGAGGTCAAAGTATGCAGATAAATGAACTTAGTACATTAGCCGTTATATATGTCTATTGTTGGTTATTTTATCGGCTTAGAGATAAGATAACGAATAGAATCCGTGATCGGTGGATTCAACCGAACCTCCTAAACCGAAGGAAACCCCCGAGCCCCACTAGTGCACATATAAAAGAGAAATTGGAGAAGAACGGGACGCCGCTCGGTCTCCGACTACAAACCCTAATTGTGTCCGATCCACAAACGCACTAGAAGGGGTTCGTGAGGTCTTCATCAATCCATCCGTCGGCACACACACGCAGAGAAGCATCAAGAAGAAGAGGAAGCAGAGAAGAAGAAGAAATCAAGTCAAGATGGCTTCACAAGCAGGTCAGTGATTAGAATTAATTTTCCGCATAGGTGATTGAATTTCTAAGGGGATTAATCTCAATGAATCAATTTTATTCAACACTGTAATTTAGTTTCTCCAACATCTATCTCTTACCACAAACAGCTCTCCATGAAGCTCCTCATTTCCTGTCATATAGCAGATGAAATTTTATGGAGGGCACAATGAAATGATTACTTAAAAGAATATTGATCTACAATTTCCATTATTGCAAGGGAAAAAACAGGTCTAGAGAACAATATATTTAAGTGGATTTGAAACTATTACCTATCCCATAGAGGTACCAAAGAAGTGACCAAGAAGCAGCTTCATCCTGTAACAATTGTGCATTTTGCTACATATCACTGTCCTCCACGGTACGAAGCTTTCCTGTGCCAGCAGAACTGAATATTGTATAGCATTGTCCATATAACAAAGATTAGGCATGTGTCATAAACTATAATTGATCACAAATGACCAAAGCATTTATTGCCCTCCTGTTTTTAAGCTGAATTTGAGACTATTTGAGTTTTCCCTCAGAAGAAAATGTAAGAATACATACAAATCAACAATCCTGGAAATAAATTAAGATTAGCATATTGCTTCACTATATTACGTTTAAACACATAATCATATTTCGTAAACATTTATCTGACTTTTTCTTCCGTGTCCCATTACTCCAGTTGATAGGATGATTAAGCAATACAAATGCCAAGATCTACTGCACTATTTCCACATGCTTTTCTACATGGGTCATAAACTTGTAAGAGCAGCATACGACATGAAAGCATAGACACCATGGGTCCTGGATTCCCAAATTGCCACTTGCCGTCTTCTGCACCCCCTTTATTTCCATGGATGGCTAGTACAATACATAAATAGTTCAGGGTGACAAGATGAACCATATCACAAACACATATCCATCCCCCCACATCATCAGATATTAAGAATGCAAACTTTTGATGTGAACATACAGGCAGTTGGATCATAGATTCATAGTCATTTAAACAGATTATTCATGCAAATTAATTATCAAAGTATAATGCTGGAGACTGTGTGAAAACCTAATATGCCTTATATTTTTAAAGTACTACAATAAAAATCATTTCATTTGCAGTTTAGAAGAAAACTCAGACATGAAGTATCTCTTTTTGTTAACAAAATGCAGTCCCTGGTACTCCAAATGAGCAACCTCAGTTCAGGTACGGCTTGAAACTGTTCCTCTGCACTGCTCACTCGCATGGCTGTATCCAAAATATATGTGACGTCGGGGTGCGACAAGCACAAGCTGCAAGATGACGCAAGCGGCGGCGGCGGCGCGCAGCAGCGGGTACTGTTGTTTGGGTCACCAGAGCTTAGACACGACGAAAGCATGTGTGAACACCATGAGAGCTCGCCATGAGTGACCTTTAGGGCAAACTGGGGATATCCTTTTTCAGTTCCCTACGGAACTTTAACCAATTTGTGGGTAAATTCTACAAATTATTTCGAGTTTTACATCTGAATTATACCACATAATCGCCGGTTACTGATTTTAAACCTTTTCTCATAAGTATTATAATTGACATTGTAGTTTCCTTCACGTTATTTATACAGATACAATGAAAAATATCAGTACACCACATTGCCCATGCAATTCTTGAAAGATTCAGAATGTAGAAAAAAGCTCTAAGCTGGCTGATAGGAGGCTCAAGTTCAAAGCAATGCTAAATCAACCACCTTTTCCAGGCCCAACTCATTAGTGTTGTAGTATACCATAGCACCACCACCACCAACCACTGCTCAACAAATTAAAGCTCCCCCATTTGCTTTTTACAACAAAGGGAGCAAAAAGCTGAGCATGATTACCAAAGTATTAACACATGATATTGTTGTCTTGTTGAGCATGCCATGAGAAGCAGCACAGCCACAGATTAAACACAAAGTGCATGTCAAAAGATTAATACAGCACCAGCATACTGGAACCAGCAATGGAATTTAACATCTGGAGATTTGGACCACCAAACAGCACTAGAACCAGGTATAGTGTTATCTTTCTCCAACATAATTCAAAAGAAGTTTGCATGCGCAAATGGCGGCAAATATGCAATAGCAATCTGGAAAGGTACAGAAAGGCACCAGTATTTTCACTTGTTTCAGACAAGTAGAATATACACTGGATACAATTTTTTTCAATGGTAATACAAGTAGTACAAATAATTGTGCCAAACAATTCAGGCCTTTTGTAAAGTAAGGCTTAAGGTATTAGGAAAAAGAGGGGCAACATATTTAAACATCCCTTTATGACCTGCCTATGATCTATGATCTATCCAGCAGTGGAATCCTGACATGGTTCTCAAACAGTAAGTCAATAACCCGGAAACATCCATCAACGTTCAAGTATCCATGATTGGTGACAACCACACTGGCAAGTAAACTCAAAAGAGCAAACTTGGAAATTCCGTGTGATCGCCGGCAATGTACAGTGCAAGAACAGCTGTAACCCACAACAAAGATGGCAGTACAAATCCTTAACACATGTTAAGTCAGCACATATGATATGTATATAGTTTCATGAGTGAACCAATAATACAAGAGAGGCTAAAACTTTAAGAGGGCGGGTTCTTATCAAGACTATGACTTGCAGACAGAAAAGTAAAGCACACAAGGAGCACGCTCCCACTAGCAACCAGATTAATACACGCTTGGCCTCCATTGACTAAAACATCCATTGCCGCTTTGGAAAAATAGACAAGAAATAGCACCAACATTCACCATCAACATCATCTTCCACCTGAACAATCTTTTAAATTGTGTCAACCATTTGTGCAGACTTACACACATACATCAGCCTCTTTTCATTAGTCCAAACGTCCACTACCAAAAGACTGACCGACCCCACCACAAAGTGTATGGCTAGTGCACTACAGACCCAAAAGGAAACGATATGAGAGCATGCCAGACTCTTTGGTAGCTCTACCCATCACTCACACTCGATAGGGTCATTGAAAGACGTAGGAGCATGAGAACATCGCTTACCATATCTTTGTAATCAAAGCACCTTTGAAGAAAAGAAGAAAAGAGGAGACGACATCATATACCATGGGTACTACTTTGAGAGGAGAGGATCCTTAGGCCTTTTCCAGTTAGCAAATCAAAATGTCCAGTATATCCTACACTTTAGATAGGTCGACACCTAGTAGTAGCAGGTGTGCATGCTAGTGTTTTTGTTACTATACTACGAAGGAGTGTTTGGTTCGGGCTTCACTGAGCGGCCGTCCTGCGAATGTTGTGTGTCATAGATCGCCATTGCAAGAGAGATTGGCATCATGCATAGTGCTTTGGATTGGAGGAATTGCATCGCTGCTCCGATGTCTTCTTCCATCAGCTTTGCTACCTGCTTTTCTGTGCCATCGGTTGACCACTTTTCCCAAATCTGTTGTTTGCTCCCACTGTCACTTGCCTCCCCCTAATGCCATTCAAGCAAGATTTAGTTTAAAGATCAACGATTGGTGTGAGTGATGGACAAGGGCATGCAAACAACGTGGCACAAGACAAGGCAATGAGACATGATTATTCAAGCAAGAATTACTGTCATGTTGTATTGTAGTATCATTTAGTAGTCTCCAGTGTTAAGTAATCCATGCTTTGAAGGTGTAAAATTGTTGGACAGCTACTTTCAAGTTTGGTTGCTCACAAATGGTGCATCTAACAATAAAAACGAAATGGCTATTCCCTTGGTACATCTACAAAATATAGCTAAATATTTAAACTGCTCAACTCATTAGTAAATGTAAAGTACTTGTTAGTGCAAGCAAAAGAGTATGCTTGTTGCCGACAGTCAGAAAACCCTAACAAAGTATACTGACTCTGACACATATGAACAAATAATCGAACAAAAGTAAGCACAACAAAAAAGAAAATAAGATGGCAAGACGATAAGATGCAAAGAAACTACTCAACAGCAGAATATTGACATCTAGAGGAAATAAGATGGCAGAAAGAAGGTAAGAAGAGCAAATAAACTATGCATAACAGAACATTGACATTAGTAAAAGACTTCTAAAACATAGTGATCACGTGTTATGTTTTATATAAGAAACAAAAATATACAATTTGTCATAACTAGCCCACGTATCTTAATTAAAATGAGCAACATAAGCTACTGGTGCAAAAGTCCATAATCATCAGAAGGCTACCTTACATCTAAAAAAGAGAAGGTTACCTTAACTGCGATTGGAATATCAGCAACCAGCTGCGCAACTGCACCAGCACCACCCAGTCTGCTCATACTTAGAACCTAACATTGTACAACAATGATCCATGTCAAAAACATATAAACATTAGATGTTAGTTATATATGTGCTGTTACAAGAAATAGTACAGTAAAAACATATATACCTTTACTTGAAGCCGAAGAAACTTAACATAATCAAGGATTTCATCTAGCATAGCTGCCCTGTCTGTCTGTATAGTTCAAAATAATACATCAAATTTTAATTTGAATTCTTTTGCATCAGAAGAGTGACACTCTATCTAGTAGTTAGGAGATCATATGCAGTTTTCAAATAACTAGACTATCACAGGGCACACAGAAGTGACCCCAAGGGCAAGTATTTTTGTTATTTCAAGCAACACATTAATGTTGCAAATGGACATATAATCAGCTCTGAAGATATTCCTGTTCACTAGCTGAAAGAATTAGAAAAACAATGAAAAAACTCTGCTATCAGGACATCATAACCCTGGAGACCACTTTCTGAAAATTCCATCGATGGCAGGCACTGAAACTTGCAAGTCTTTGGCTTATAATGTCAATAAAAAATGTGATGCATCATTACCTTGTTTGTGTTGGGGACCAAGTCCTGCAGGGCCCTCATCCTTTCGGCTATTCTCTCTCTCCTTAGCTGCATTGAACAGATAGAAGTTAAAGAAACAGCAAAAATACCTAGAAGAATATGGAAAATAACTTCTAGGAAAAATAGAATGCAGCTAAAAAAAGCATGGTCCTCTAAACTTAGAAGGGACCAGCAAGAGGTTAGCCTTTCCATTTTTAATGACTACTAGTAATATAGTAATGAACCTACATGGAGTATACACCCTCAACCACAATTATTAGATACCTTAGAGACAATCATAGCACATTAACTACAAAACAAGGTTCCAATTTGATATAACAATTGCCAAAAGTTTGTGACTTCCAATACACTACAACATCATGGTTGTAGTAGCCTATGATGATCCTTAAACCACACACCATGCAACTCCACTGCAATATCTGCCCAACACTTGGCTAAGAAGGCAACCTTTTCCCTTAAAATCTCCAATTACTTGCACCATAACAGCCGCTAATGTAACTCGCAACTGCAAAATTTTGGTTGCAAGCTATCTTCTTTACGGCAGAAAAGGCGCCAAAGTTAACTTGGTTGATACCACAATCGCAAGCATTCATGAATATATGTGCAACGACAGGGTCGAATTTCCCATAGCTACACAGTTCTCGATAGCCAGGATGGTGAGTGAGTTCATTACCCTCTCAGCGATACTGTGGGGATCAGTGGCCTGTCCACGGCGTGCCCGCACCTTTGGCCGGGGCGCCGGTGGCTGCTGCGGCTGTGGCGCCGCCATGGCACCCTCACCGGGCTTTGGTTGGGCGTGGAACACCTGCACATTAGACACGAATTATCGCGAAAGAATTAGTATTCCTTCCAAGTGAAGTACACGGCTTCCACTCAATTCAGGCGCAGGATTTATCCTATGTGTTGACTTCTCCGACCTGGGGAGGCGGCGGGGCGCGGAGGTGCGGCGGCTGGACCCCGCCGGCACTGCCGAACACCGGCGCGAAGAGGCCGGCGAGCTGCACGGGGTCTCGGTCCTGCAAGAATCAAAGCCACAGGAAACAAATTCAGTCCACTTCTCCCACCACAGCACAGCACGACGGCCAATTTGGAGAGAGAAAGCGGGGCGGAATTAGCGCTCACCGTCCTGCCGCCGGCGGCGCCCTCAGCGGCGGCGGCGTCGAGGCTGAGCGCGAGAGGGAAGGGGTGGTCAGCCGACCCGATACCACCTCCGCCGCCGCCACTGGCCGCCGAGGGGATGCTGAAGAAGTGGTCGAAGAAGTCGTCCTCGGCTCCTCCGGGCGGCGGCTGCTGCCCCGCCATGGATACCAACCAAACCAAACCACCACCACCTCCTCCTCCGCGCACCGGGGCCCACCCGTCCTCGGCGAAACCACACGCGCGCGGGAAGAGGAGCGAGAGAGAGTGGGGCTTCTTCCTCGGGGAGCGTGGGGGGAGAAGTGAGGAGAGAGGAGGGAGGGTTCGGTTTGGCGTTGTCTTCTCTTCTTTAGTAGAGGTCGGAGGAGAGAGAAAGAAGCAGAGAGTAAGAGCGAGGAGAGAGGAGAGAGAAAGAGGGGTCCTGGGCTGTGGGCCGCTGATAAGGCCCAGGTAGGAGATGAGAATATGAGATACCCCTTGGGGTGGAATATGCAAATATTCCTTTCAAGGAAGGCCTTTCTTGTCATAAATTATTACACTGTCTCTTTTGAGAGTTTTTTTCTCTATCTGAAAAAAAGGGAGAATGCCTTTTCCACGAGGGAACGCCGTATATTTAGGATTTGAAATTAAACCCATGCTGTAAAACATTGCTAGTAGAACTCTTTTGAAAAACCTGCTTTTCTTGCTAGGATCATAAACTTTCTTTTTTAAGAACATTGAAAAAGGACGAGCACTTCCTGCAAATTGCTATAGAAGAATGCAGTTGAAACTCGCAATACATAATCATTATCTTATCTTATTTTGTAAAAGTTAGTCGATATAGTGAAACGACAACAAACCTCCCTGATCTTATCAGCCATTGATCAACCATAAACACACCAGATGATGACACAAGAACACACGATATTTATTCATGAGGTTCAGCCGAAGCCTAATCACCAGGGCTCTGATTATGGCGCTACTCCCCAATCAACATAGCACACCTAGCCGCTACGAGTCCATTGTCTCGCTGCCATCCTCTCCCTGTTTGCCTGCGCTACATCGTTGTCACCATTGGTTACATTATGGAACCCTTGCCGGGTTACAGAGTTCGACGCTAACTCTAATTCCTACCACCTAATACAACTGTAAGTCCAACTATAACCTAATAGGACTAGTATATTCAATACATATTCTAACAAACTCCATCTTAACGAATATACGCCACCTAGAAGTAGTAGAATCACCGTGTCGATCAACCAGTCCTCCAGACTTGGGTTGTTCTCTTTGTAGCTTTACCACGAGCCACCCGACGAGCCTACCCTAGACTTGTTGCTATCAAAAGCAATAGCTATCCCAGTAACAGATTTCTCCTGGACTCCATCTGTAATAGTGCACCCTCGCAACTTATAAAGATGCGCCTCCAACTTCTCTCCAGTCATTATAGTTGTCTTACCTTTCATGATCTTCATGGTCTTCCTATTCCGATTAGCTCGAAATACTAATCCTTCTTCATGCAAGATTCCAAGCGAAATCAGACTCCTCTTTAGCCCTAGCACATGTTTGACTCCCTGAAGAACATGTTCACCTCCATCTTCCATCTTGATTTTAACTTCATCTACTTCCACGGCCGGATAACCTGTGTCATCGCCTAAGTAGACAAAACCAAACTCACTAGACTGGTATGAAGAGAATCACTCCTTCCTTGGTGTCACATGAAACGAGCTAACCGAATCCAATATACATGCTTCCGTATCCGTAGATTGTACACTTGACATACAAGAAGTTCACCATCACTATCCGAGCCACTTGAAGTAGTTACCACATTAGCCTTAGCTTTTTCTTTCAGTGTTGGGCACTCCTTACAAATATGTCCCCACTCATCACATCTGAAGCACTGCACCATCTTCTTCTTCTTGTTCTTCTTTACCTTACGCCCTACATGATTTTCTTTGACTAGCAAACCTTTCGTTTGAGATGTTTCACCTTACCTGTTCTTTCTCATCTGATCACGAGCCAACAACGCAGAAGTGATATCTTTAGTTTGGATGGTCTCCTTGTCGTACGTCAAAGTAGTCACCACATGCTCATATGATTCAGGTAACGGACACAAAAGAACTATGACCATGTCCTTATCGTCAACTTTCACATCCATCTTCGCAAGATCTGTGACCAGTTGATTGAAGACATTCACGTGTTTTGTCAGATCTGCCCCTTCCTGCATCTTCAGCCTATACAATTTCCGCTTCAAATACAACTTATTAGTCAGAGTCTTGGACATAAATTGAGCTTCCAACTTCTCCTAAATTATCTTTGGTGAGGTCTCCTCCATCACATGGTACATGACCTGATCTGAGAGACATAATCGTATCGTCGCAGCCGCCTTCAATTGCATCTCCTCCCAATCATCATCCTCCAAAGTCTAATCCTCAGGGCTCTGATTATGGGCGCTTCTCTCCAATCAACATAGCACACCTAGCCGCTACGAGTTTATTGCCTCGCCACCATCCTCTCCCTGCTCGCCTGCGCTACATTGTCGTCACCATTGGTTACATTATGGCGCCTCTTCTCTATTTAAAGGGTTACCGGGTTACATAGTCCGACGCTAACTCTAACCTCTACCACCTAATACAACTCCAAGTCCAATTATAACATAATAGAACTAGTATATTCGACACATATTCTAACACTTATAATGGCTATAATCTTTTTGCAAGAATCATTATCTTATCTTGTACTAATATAGTAAAAGAAGATTCATCCGTCCACGCCTTTCCTCTTGCGCACAATGCTTTATACTAGATCCATACTCTCAGTCTATTCTCAACCATATTGGCACGTTTTAAATACACGGATATGTTAATATTAACCTGAAAGAAAGTTACACAGCACGAAACATATACCGTGCCACGTGGACGTACAAGTGAAGTAGCGAACCAGGAGTCCAGGAGCAGCTTGCACTATGCCGTGTGTTCAGGCAAAAATGCTTCTTGTCGCACGTCCAACGGAAGAAAAAATATTAGACGCTCCTAGCCACTTGTTTCTTATCTACCACCTTGCAGACTTATTTGCAAACCAACAGGGCATAGGGGTATCCATCTCACCGTGAGCTCCATCGGTGGGCGCGCGACGCGGGTGTCCGCGGCAGCATTGTGGTCTGGCGCATATGGAGTTCGTGTCGTCTAGACCCAAGTTATTAGGACCGAACCGGTAATCGAACCGGCGAGGCCGTCGGTTCACTGGTTTACTGGTCCAACCGTTTAGAACCGGTTAAACCGCCAGTTCAATTGTTTTGGACCGGACGAATTGAACCGGTCACAAATACTTTGAACCGGTATATATATATGCCATAATTAATAATTGACAGACGGTAAACAACACAATTTAATTGTACAACCATAAGGTTCATACATATGTATATATAAAATGACATGTTCTTAAATTCAAAACATCAAGTGCGTGATAACAATGACATAAGGTTCATCTTTATAGTTCATACATAGTTCATACATCATAGAAATTAGAATCACAGGCTCACAGCGAGTCAGCAACGCAACCTCGCAGGTTT
Organism: Oryza meyeriana var. granulata; assembly: GCA_003991445.1. NCBI lineage: Eukaryota > Viridiplantae > Streptophyta > Magnoliopsida > Poales > Poaceae > Oryza > Oryza meyeriana. Next base: position 114,386 of record RYFJ01002554.1, read on the forward strand.
CTTTAATACAAATATCAAGTGCGTGATAACATACTGACATGCTAAAAGCTCCAAACAAGTTCGTGCTAAAAAGATTCAAAGTTACAAACACACAACAAAACACATGGTAGATGGTACTCAATAAAAATTCAGGGGATCCCATTCATCTTCAGGTGCAGCTCCACCAACATTAAGTACAATACCACCATAATGAAATGCATCTTCCTGCCTTTCATAATTCTGATTGTCCAAAATCTCATCACTTTCTTCTATGGCATCAGCATCAAGAGCATCCAAGTCTAGCACCAATTCTGAAATTTTTTTTATCAATTTAGATATGATGTTAAATAAGCAAAACTTGTATATGTTGAATTGATTTCACAATTGACAATAGACATTACCATCACTGCATTGTATACTCAGTGCGGACAGTTCACCGTGAAAGGCGTTCAGCTCTTCCGAGTTAAGGCGAGGTGGATTGTCTTCTAAGATCCAAGCTTCATTTCCCTTTCCAATTTCTTCCAAACTTATTGGGTCATAATTTCTAGTACACAATTTGGACCTAATGTTCAAACATTTCAAATGAGAAGACAATATATTATTTATGCAAACAGTTCAAATAAGAAACAATGAAGACTATTATCAGTTGACAATATTTGATAGTAACAACAATCCTAAAGTGAGGTTGCTACCTACAGCTAATATATGCTCCTATAGTCGGCCCATATAGCAAAAATAGGCTAGCTGCTAGCTGTCCAAGTTCAGCCTTTCAGGTTACAGAACAGACAATGAATGTACAAAACTAGAGAAGGGTACCTTTGACGCAGTCTCAGGTTACAATGAATATACACAATATCATTTAGCTTTGATGCTCTAATCTGTTTCTTTTTTTAGAGTGCACATGCTCAAAGTAAGCTCCAGCTCCTCTCATCCAGAAGCACTACAAGTTTGGCTCAACACACGCAGGGCAAGCTTCTGTAAATTTGGTGCGCTGCAGCATAAGTTTTCCACCACTCATCTGTGTCACAAAACAGAAGTTGATGATACTGAAATGAACTGGAAAAGTTAAAAAACAGCAATGTAGAAAACGTGAGTTACCAGCAAGCATGTGTGTGCGATCATTTATATGCAGTTGGACGCCCAAAATCACCTTCTCATTTCTAAAAATCTTCATTTCTCTTGTCAAAGCACTTCTAAGGGCAATATCTTTGCCAGCATATTTCTCTATGACATTAAGAACTCCAGAAGTAGTGAAGTTGTACTTCTAAGGGCAATATCTTTGCCAGCATATTCCAATCTTCAATGTTTTGAAACATTGCATGCTCAACCTCAGGATCAACCTTTTTACATGCAGCCACATTACCACCATATTTGGCTAAATGCTCCTTGAAACGATGGATCCCTCCTCCTGCAAACAGCATGTTACAGAACATGCATTTTATCTTCTTTTTACCTCCTTCAGTGATCTGTGTACAATATCCCCATGCTGGATCACTTTTCCTTCTTGTCTTTACTTCTGTGGCTGCCTCTTCAGTAGAAGGTGTTGAATTCTGGTTACTGTCAACTGGAGTTGGAGTTTCAATCGGAGTTGGAGTTTCCGAAGAATCCACTGTGTGAAAAAAAATTACACAGTGAGGTGAGGTTATCATATTGACACTTTGACAGATAACAGACAAAGAAAAGAAAAAACCTAGGATGAAATATAATTTGCTAAACAAACAAAGCATCAGATTATAAATGTTTTCTAGCAATCAATTTGTCAGATTCACAAATGCCTAATATTGACACTTTGACAGATAGCAGCAAAAGAAGAGAAAACAGAATATATCAGCCATGCTGATGGAGTATCAACATAAACATGGAGCTGAATATATCAGTGCATGAATAACCTTATGTTTCTATCACATTAATCAAGAATCAGAGCCATGTTTCTAATTTCTATCACTTTATTTCTATCACAATAAACAGGGAGCTGAATATATCAGTGCATTGACACCCAAAAATCTTACTGGATAAATACCAAAGCGATGCAATTAAAAAGGTGTGTCTTTTAAACTTCTCATACTGAAATTAACACTAATGCAATCAGCAAAAAACATTGGAACTTCTCAATTTCTCATACTACAATGGATCTGGTCAACACATACAGTTTAACACAAGCTCGCTGCTCAGTGCTCACCATTAGCGGCCATGTCGTGGTCTCGTGGAGCTGTGGACGTGGAGTGGAGGTGGTCTGCAGCTTGACGAAGATGAAGCAGAGCAGCAGAACCAGCCTGCAGCCGTCTGGAAGCTGGATCCGCCTGCTACTCCTGGCCCAGGCCCGCCGCTCGCTGATGCAGGAAGCAAGATCCGCCCACCGAGGCCGCTCCTTGCCCGCCGCTCGCCACGGCCGCTGCAGGATCCGCTCGCCGCCCGCCGAGGCCGCCCCTTGCCCGCCGCGGCCGCCCCTTGCCCTTGTCCACTGCCCGCTGCGGCCGCCCCTTGCTCGCCGTGGCCGCGCCTTGCCCGCTGCGGCCGCCCCTTGCCCTTGCCCACCGCCCGCTACGACCGCCCCTTGCTAGCCGTGGCCGCGCCTTGCCCGCTGCGGCCGCCCCTTGCCCTTGCCCGCCGTCCGCCGCCTGGTTCGCGCCTCCGCGGCCCCAGCCCGCCAGCGCCGGTAGCAGCCAACCCTAAAGGACCCATTTTCACCAATTTACATCAATACCCTTAAGTAGATAAGGTCGTCCTCAGTGCACCGAGGGGCAAATTTGGAAAAAAATCAAAAACTCACCGGTTCGCAAGGAACCGGCCGGTTCACCGGTTCGACAAAAAACCGGCCGATTCAACCGGTTTATAGCGGTTCGATTGCACAGACGGTTTTTTAACCGAACCGGACCGGTTTAGGCTCTGGTTCGGTCTTTTACCGGTCAGACCGTCGGTCCGGTCCGGTTCCAATAACTATGGTCTAGACTCAGCTTTGGCACGATGGCGCTCGGCCGCGTGGTATCTGTCGCCGTCACCTGGCCCTGCTCCTAGACCTGGTTTTCGGCTTGCGGCGCCAGGCCAGTACTCCTCCCTATCTAACCTCTTCGCCGGTATGATGGATAAATAGCATAAGTAGCTAGTTTGCTGTGATGTCCGTGCTCTGATAGAATATGACAAGATGATAGTGGTGATTGCTCAACTAAGTGATATCCGTGCTCTCGTATCCTAATGGAGCTCGTACCGAGGTGTATAGGGGTAGCGGAGGGGAAGAGGGATAAGGTACACTTTGTAATTCTTTATGTTTCAATAGTTGAAATTTGATGTTTTGTCTGTGAGAAGTAAATATTTAAGTTGAAATTCAACTTTATTGTGTATTTTAAGTTTTGATTTTATGAATTTGTTCCATGTTTTGGTCATTGGAACTAAATGTTTTATATAGTGATGTGTCGATGTTTCAATTGGTATGTTTAGAATGTTATATCTCTTTGAAATATTTGATTAGATGAATTGAAACATTTTACCTAGGGGTGAAATATTATTTTCTGTGTGATGAAACAGCGTTTGATTTTTGGCTTTAGATCGAATGTCCGATTTATACTCACGTCCGTGTTTAAGAGTTAGAGCTCGGACAAACAGGTTGCAGTAACTATGAACCGGCTAAGATTGGGCCTAATTCGTGGGCCACGAGATAGGCCAGGCTAGATTTGTGCAGTGCGACCCACTGGGCGGGCCTCTTGTCTCGTCGTCGGCCAGCTGCCGTCGCCGCCGTTCTTCACCAACCGCTGGCGATCGGGACCCTGGGAATGAACTAACAGTTCAACCGGAGATCAGTCAAACGAGCAGCTAGCTGCCGGACGACGTCGCTGACCTGCCAAGTTTAACAGATCAAGTCTCGATTGAACTGGGTGGAAGACGAGGCCAAGCTTCTTCCTCCGTTTCCCTCCGTTTTTCGCATCAGTCAGAGGCTGCGACCATCAAACAGAACACAGCTCCATCCGATGGTTTTCCTTTCCAAAAAGAGGATTTTTACAAGTTTGACAAGTACTCCACCAAAGTAGAAAAGGAGGAGATCTACAACTTTAAACGAAGTCATTCTCCTTCCGTCCTTTTCTCACACTACGCGTACATCCATTCACTCCTTCCCACATCGTACGTAACCATTATAAGATATAGTGCTTTATTCTTAATCTATCCTCCTAGCCTATCCCTAATCGTATGGACCTGGTCCATTGTAGCGCACGAATATATTACTAGTCTACTATCGTAAAAGCGAAGTTGTCCTTCTCTTCTCACCATAGTACTTTCCAAATGTAAAAAAAATCAGTGTTTCCATGAGAAAATCAGCCCAGCGGAAAAAACTAAAACCCCATGAAACCATTTATCTGTATTCCTCCAAATCTCGTTGTAACATACGATATGGCACTAGAAGCAGAGTGGTCATCCTTCCCTCTCCAGCATCATACTTCCCCCAACTTAAAAGAACTACCTACTCAAAAATCCCCTATGACCAACTTAAAAGAACTACCTACTCAAAAATCCCATATATAAAAAAAAACCACTCTCCTAAAACCACTAATAAAACATTTTGTAGCACATGCATCACGGCGGACACCTATGAATTTTTTATTTAAAATTTAAACCCTCCCGAAACTTATTTTTAAGTCTAAACTTTTTGATCATGCCATTTCATTTGGTGTGACCAATAATACTGTCACGTCATAAACAATGGAAGTCGCAGTGTTATTTTATCACGCCAGACTAGCACTCTTGGCACGTCAGTTTGGCTAAAAGATTTAAATTTAAAAAAAAATCCTAGAGAATTTATTTTAAAAAATAAAAAATAAAAAGTTTAAATAATAAAAAAAATCGACACCTGCACTGCACGGCAGCACGGCGTCGTCATCGTCCATCTCACTTTCTCTGCTCTTTCCTCGACAGCGGAAGCGAGCCGGCATCCTCTCTAGTTGTTTTTTAACTCTCATTTTTATCCCGTGGAATGGAGCTTGTCTTACGTGCGATCGACTGTTGAAATTTAGAGCATCCACACACTGGACATAAAAAAAAAAAAAAACTCGTGCAAGCTCACTAGGTTCCTATGAAAATGCATCTCATGCACATATCGTGTCAGTTACCCCGAGTCTTACACAATATCGTGCATAACGGAAAGGGTTGTTGAACTGAAAAAATAAACTATCTATATATTGGAGTATTGATTTGTAGTACTACCTCGGTTTTCTAATATACGACATAGTTGACATTTGTGATTCATTCGACTATTGATCTTTTCTAGAAATATTTGTGTAAATAGACAAACATATAAGATATGTTTAAGTATTCTAGATGGTAAATTAAGTGGTACTTTTTTCATCTTACTTAACTATGTAATTCAATAAATACTGTTGATCAAAATTTGAGGAAAAAATCAACTACATTATATATTACTACCTTCGTTTTTAATAAATAACGTTGTTAACTTTTTATTGTGACGTTTAACCATTTTTCTTATAAAAAATAGTGTAAATATGATAAAAATACGAGTTATGCTAAAGTTTCTTTAATGATAAACCAAATCAAAATAAAAAATTATGAATAAGATGAATGGTTAAATGTTAAGTTAAAAGTCAACGGCGTCGTCTATTAAAAAACGGAGGGAGTAAAAATATGGAGATAGTATTAAACTTTGACATAGTAATGATCCCTCCCATCATATGATTGCAATAATTATGGAAATTGCGACAGTTGATTTTCAGTCATGTAGAGAGATAGTACTTGTGATTAGGGGTGAAAACGGATCAGAAACGGTCGGAAACTAGATATACCATATTTGTTTTCATATTTTTTTCGAAATCGAAAACCTCGGATACAAAAACGGAATCGAATATTATCGGATACAGATACGGAACGAATATGAATTGGAACGAATACGGTAACGAATATTTATTCGAATATAAAAATCCCTCAAACCGATGGTAGAGTGCGGCGGCAGCGGGCGCCGGTGGCGGCCGCGGGAGGCACGAGGCCGGGTGGCGCCGGAGGCCGATGGGGGCGTGCGGCCCGACGGGGGAGGCGGCCATGGGGGCTCGGGGCCCGCCGGTGGTGGCGGCGGGAATGGCGGGCAAGATCGGCGACAGGGGCGACGCGCGACGGGGGCGGCGACGCGACGGTGGGACGACGGCCGACTGGCGGCGGCGTGACGGGGGCGACGGCCGCAGGCTGTGGCTGTGTGTGTGGAGGATGTATATGGAAAGTTATGGTTAGGTTAGGAGTAAAGGGCTAGTGGGCTGGGCCAAGTAATACATAGTACTGGGCTTTTTGATGTGGATATCCGAAAATTTATCCGGATAGTTTCCGACCGATTCTAAAATCTACCGAATAATATCTTTACCGTATCCGTATCCGAAAAAAATTATCCGTTTCCGAATCCGAGATTATCCGAAAATTATCCGACCAATTCTATCCGTATTTGAAATTTCGAACGATTAGCGGATAATATCCGAACCGTTTTCAAGCCTACTTGTGATACTAGTAGTAATACCATATACTCCTACCCATCACATGACACAATTCCAAAATTGCAACTTTGACAGGTAATTTTCATTAGTGCAATAAACGCCAGGTTAAATGGCACTGTCGTTTTTTAGATAAGATCTATATATGTAATTTTATAGATCGGCGCTAAAGCATCCTTACGGATGTTAATATGGAGATTTATAATATTCGACAGTCTCTTCCTTTTTCTTTTAACAAAATGAATTAAATTCGGGTCTCTATATCCAAAACGAACATACATAGCCAACGATGGTTTATACCTGGAACCAACTTTTAATTTGACGACCAAAAGATTGCCCCCGCTTTCTTTTTTTAATGAAAATGTGATGCTATTAGCACAGTAATAACAAAGAAGAACCAGCAAAGATCGACCAACAAACTCATGTTTGCATACTGCACGTGCTACAAAAACAATATCCCCATGAGTTAGACTGCAGAGCCACTGACATGTGGGCCCAAAAGGAGGCGCCGGTCCGGCTCGGCCACTCCTGCCACACACACACCAACCCTCCTCCCCCGTCGCTAGCCAACACCTCGTATTAATACCGAACCCAACACTGGCTCACACACTCGCCGCCTCCCCTCTCCTCCCTCTATCCCGACCCGTCCATCCGACGACCACGCGCGCCGACGCCGTCGACCACCCATGGCGTTCGCGCTCAAGGCCTCCGCTGCGTCGGCAGCGGCGGCGGCCACGCCCTCGGCCTCGTCGCTCTCCGTCGCCGCGGCGCCCGGGAGGCGCGGCGGCGCGGCGGAGAGGGTCTCGTTCCGTGGGGGCCCTCTTCCCAAGGTTGCAATCAGGGCGGAGGCAGCTGCCGTGGGTGAGGACGAGCGCGTCATCTCCGGCACCTTCGCCAAGCTCAGGGAGCAGGGGAAGGTGAGCTCTCCTTTTCGTGCGTATTTCCGTTTGTTTTTTTTTTTCGCACCCCTCATCGATTCGGTGCGTGCGATGCGCCGATTTGTCATCTCCGCGCGTGTTGGGTGGGCGTGGGCTCTCGTGGTGTAATCCTCTCCCGTTTTCTTGCGATGAATTTGTTTCGTCGCCGTTGTGCATTGATTAGGTTGATGGGGATTAGGGCGAGGTATCGTTGAGTCGTTCCGCGGTTGCATACTTGCATTTCAGAGTCTCTTCGCGTACTATTGGATGGATTGCATCCGGTGGTACGGGCCACGGCGAATGGATAGCCTTATCCAGTTTTTGCATCGTTCCATCTCGGTCTAGATTTCTGATGGTTTAGAATCATCTGGAAGATAAAAGTTGAATGGTTGTGATTAGTGTTGGATGAACCCAATCACCTTCCCTATGTTATTTGTGATGTTATACTATGTACAGTAGGACTATGTAGTGGTGTTCTCATTTAAAAAAATGGATTTCATAATTTTACCATGTTTCATTTCCTCTGCAATTTGTAGCACATGTCTCGGTCCCTCCATTTGTACATATTGTAGTATTTGTACTCAAGCTCATGAGAAGTGATATTTGTGTATCCTAAGTTGTGATATACTGATATGCATCCATCTCAGCATTGAGTTCATACCTTGCCTTTTTCCCCTTCTTTAATCCACTTGATGTTTGTTTATTCTCTTATATGTTTGAAAACCTTCAGACTGCATTCATTCCATTCATCACTGCTGGTGATCCTGACTTAGCGACTACGGCGAAAGCACTGAAGATTCTTGATGCCTGTGGTTCTGATCTGATCGAATTGGGTGTGCCTTACTCTGATCCATTAGCTGATGGCCCTGTCATTCAGGTATACGATGAAAACTCTCTGCTATTGCTCTATTATATTTGATAGTGTTTGTGCATCTTGGGTATGGGTTTTTACCAACTCATTGAATCATTTCAGGCTTCTGCTACACGTGCACTAGCAAAAGGCACCACATTTGAGGATGTTATCTCTATGGTAAAGGAGGTGATACCTGAGATGTCCTGCCCTGTTGCGCTTTTCACATATTACAACCCGATTCTGAAGCGTGGCATCGCAAACTTCATGACTGTTGTAAAAGAAGCCGGTGTGCATGGTAATGTCTTAGATATTTTCTGACATGAATTTACAAATGCTATTTTACATAAAATGCCATTCTACTCAATAAACCCACCTAATTAACTAGAGGGGGTATTCCATTTCATCTCTTGTATTTCAATTTGGACTAACATTAATTTAGGCATTCAGAAAATTAAACCTTGTATAACAACATAGACAAATTTACACCACTGATATTTGTAAACAGTGCCATCGGACTCCCACTTTTAGGTTGTTATGTGTACATTCTTTCACTTCAATGTATAGACTATAGAGTAAACCTTTTCTTTTTGAGATGGACTATAGAGTAAACCTAACAATATGTTACTGTTTCACTGTTTGTAAAGGTACTTTTTTTGTTGTGGCTAACAAGTTTCTTATGGACTACTGTGTTGCAGGTCTTGTGGTACCTGATGTTCCTCTGGAAGAGACAGATGTTTTGAGGAGTGAAGCTGCCAAGAACAACCTAGAGCTGGTAGGTCCTATCTCATGCTATGAACCTTTTAAAAAAACACTAATACTGTTCTGTCAGTAGCAACTGTGCATAACTGAGTAATTAATTTTTGAGTACATGGGTCCTGACTCCTGAACTTCCATAATTCCATTCTTCGGTTTATAGATACTCCCTCCGTCCCAAAATATAAGGGATTTTGGCTATGCACCTAGACAAGTGCATGTCCAGATTCATAGCTAAAATCCCTTATATTTTGGGACGTGGGTAGTACAAGTTTTTTGTTTCCATGTGGTAGTAGCAAACTTACATACCGCCAGTTATTTGAATTTTGGTGCTGATTAGCAAAGAACAATGTGTCTTTTGTCTATGTCTATGTAACTTGAGCTCACATCATTTTGGTTATGCCATTTCAGTTAATGAATATGATCTATTTTGCATGGATGCCTGCAGGTTCTACTGACAACACCAACTACACCAACAGAAAGAATGGAGAAAATTACAAAAGCTTCTGAAGGATTTATTTATCTTGTGAGCTTCTATATCCTTTTAACTAATTCCCAAAATCTATGACCCTGTTCTCATATAGCATTTATTCATGATGGTCAGTCAGTAATTTTGCACCAAAGACCTGAACGTTCTAAATATAAACTGAATGCTCATGCAGCTGTACTGACATTCTAGAATTGAAAGATATCCTGGAAAGTAAAGTATAATTTGAAAAGATGAGGAACCTCAATTTTTTGCCTTCCACTTCCTATCCAGATCTTTTATTATAGCTAATTGGATTCACACTGCACTGCTGGAAATTTATTATTATCGAATCTCAAGATGGGGCTTGTTGCTAACTCCTATGTTATACAGGTAAGCACTGTTGGAGTTACAGGTGCACGCGCAAATGTCAGTGGCAAGGTGCAATCTCTTCTCCAGGATATCAAGCAGGTATGCATCATTTATTATCAGTGAATTGGTGTTACCATCTCCTAAATAAAATAGGATATAATATTCAAGGATGCTTATTGAACCTCTTGTTCTTTTCTAGGTCACGGATAAAGCTGTGGCTGTTGGGTTCGGTATATCAACTCCAGAGCATGTGAAGCAGGTAAATCATACTCAAGAACTTTATGCTCAAAACAATGTATGTTTTACCCCCCAATTCTTTGCATGACCTTTATCGCTTCATTTTTGCAATACAGATTGCAGGATGGGGTGCAGATGGTGTGATCATCGGGAGCGCTATGGTGAGGCAATTGGGCGAAGCTGCTTCTCCTGAAGAAGGATTGAAGAAGCTAGAAGAGCTAGCCAAGAGCCTGAAGGCCGCATTGCCCTGAACAATCAGTTCCATGAGGAAAGAAAATACAGACCATTTTTTCGTAGTCCGGGTTGAAGCTTAGTATTGGGAGCATGACTTTTCCTATTAGGTTTTCGGGGGTTACTATTTTCTGTGAAAATAATTAAATCCTTGTGTTAGATGTTTGAATGAATAAATCAAGGTAAGAATGATAAATGTTGCAAAAGGTGCCTAGCCCTATTTTCTTTTGCATGAAAAATTGGTGCAAATATCGAAGAGTGGAGTGGATATAAATTTTTGGTAAAAAGTAGTGGATATAAATAGAGAAAATAAGGTCGTGGTCACATATGGCTCAACTGACTGATATATGTCACATTGAAACCCAGCAATTTAACGAGATGAGCCCATTTTGTCAATGGATGAGGCGGCACGATATTGGTTCTGAAAATGACGTTGCCCTTGGCTGTATTTTCTTGCTCTAATCCGCTGGAATTAATACCAGGTCCAAGTATCAATTTTATCTTCACAGATGCTCCTTCGTGTTTATCATTGTGTTTTTTTGGATTGCGTTTATCATTTTACTTGTGACTTGTCAACATCACTTGGCTGAAACTGAAATGTACATTTCTGAAGACCTGCACTAAAGGCTCTTGGATTGTACAGCTACAGCCTACATATCAGATAATAACCTTTGTGTTTATGTGCTACTACAATTGGATGCTAATTACTTGCTGAATTTAATAAAATATAGACAATCTAGGTAGACATACCAATCAATTCTATAGTCAAATGAAAAGTCAATCGCTTGTCAAGTTAAACCTCGGATTTGTGGCGACACCTGAACTCCGTCCAACAAGCAAAGCAAAAGGTCCATGCTATGACACATATTAGTAGTCTATGTGTTGCAAAGCAAATTTCTCCTTTGCATCCGTGTTCTTTCCACTGTTATTAACGCCTTGAAATGACAATAATGCCCTCAAAAGAATACCGTAAGGTTTATGCCAAAGTTACATACACATGATCCCAAACATGTACTACATGACAAAACAGATGGTATTGAAGTACAAATATAAGAATAATTCTTCCATGCTAGTTCCTACTCACAACCCACCACCACAGCCTGAGGAGGCTGAGGAGTTAGGACAGGTGGTAGAAAGATTTGATTTGCACAAATCTTTTTCAAGAAAAAGGAACCATTGGCTTTATCCTTCCTTTTTGTTGTTGGATAGGGGGACATTTTAGGGGAAACGAGGAGGTTCTCCTCACACTCCACCACACAAGGCCAGGAACAAGCTACGATATTCCCCATTTCGAAAAATATGAAGTGCAAAAAGAGGGAGAATTTAGAGATCTATGTCTTGGCTTTGGTCACAAAACCCTTATCGGATAAGTGTCGTAGTCTGTCCTTGAAAGATTCCAAATATGCCATGTGCTCGTTGCGTGGGTTTATTGAATTGAGTAATCGTCATGATCACAAGAGAAACACATCACCAGAATTAATAATTATTGATTAGAAATATTTGTGAGATAAATTGACAATTAGATATAACATTTCTTGTTTCCTTATAGGGTAAGAGCACATAGATTAGTTGTTACCTATCTAGGGGTGGAAAAAAATCCGGCTCAACTCGAAAGCAAACGAGCCAAGCCCAAGCCTCCTTCCTAGCTCGTTTTTGAAACGAGCTGTAACACCCAAAAATTCACCACCGAAATTCTAAACATTCATATGTATTAAATCCCTGTCCAGAAAAGCTAGAGTACACAATTCCAAGTTGTCATATAGAGTGCGTCTTACAAACAGAATAAAATTATATTACATAAGTGCAGCGGTAAAAACAAATAAAGCCTATACACAGATAGTCAAGTGGAGGCTTCCAATCTATAGGCATCTTGACGGTGGATCCAGCCTAGTCCTCATGACGATTCTCGTCGGATAGGTACTCCACCACTGAGAGGGGAAAAAGGAGCAAGACTGAGTACCACCCACAGAACTCAGCAAATCACACCCACAAATATGCTCAATGCACAGGGGCAAGGATAGGCTAGATGTTTATTTGCATAAAAACAGTTGTAAATAGTAGTAATTCACAAACGGTAAAAAGATTGATTAATTGAACAATATTAACTCTCCACTAATCAACGTTACACCACGTTAACCAAGCCCAACCATTCATTTGAACTACACCAATTCTATTAAATCAAGTTGATTAAGTGAGGGTGAGACTAATCATGGTGAGTTTTGACCAACATGTCCATAACTGCGGGTGCGGCTATTCGAATAGATTTAACTCTGATAAGAGGTATACAACTGTACCCACAAGACACAGTCCCACATACGTTCCCGTGCGCCAACGTGTCATCGCGACACCCCGTGAGAGGCTGTGACAGGACCGTTCACGCAACTTCTCCCTAACCATCCACACCATGCTGAGGTTGCACCTGCCGACAGAGCACACCATATCGGCCATGCTACCCCCCTTGTGCCACAATGGATCCGGAAGCCGATCAACCCATCCTCGGGCCGACCCAACTCCATCACGCACATTCTCACCATCGGTGCCTAGGAGAGGGAGAAGAGACGCTACAAGCCCAGCCGTTGCTCACGCTGGCTTGTGGAAAGTACGATTAATTGTCCAAGGGGTTCCCGCGAACCGATCCTTAATTGCCATGGGTGCGACTAGCAAAAACATGCACCCACAGCCCACCATTCGAGTTAGATTTTAGTAATTTAATAGTAACATATCCAAAGTTCTATTTTCCGACATTGAGTCGAACCAAGAATGTAAATGATAATATTTAATTCCCAGGTGAACTAATAGTTTCTGAGCATGACTAAACATCATAAGAATAGAATTCTAAACATGTTGTTACCCAGGTAACAAGGGACAAGGTTCAATAACTAGGGCATAGTCTTATCTATATAAAGGTTATAATCCACACCACATGAAATAATAAAACATACAGATTTATTTAAATAAACAAAGCATTTTAGCAAAAAGGTAGGTACAAAATGATCAAAATTACAGTGTAACTTGCCTTGCTCCGGCTCGACGTACTGGGCTACAATCTCGTAGTAAACGGGAGGGTCGACTGCGTCGGATCCTATAACAGACAACGCACAAACAATTAAAACAGTACGTGCGGGTGGTCAAATATGAGCTGAAAATATTTTTAATGAATTCTTGGCATTTTTCTGGATTTAATAAAATTTGAATGGACTTAATCGGAGTTCGTATGAATTAGTTATGAATTTATGAAGTTTTACTGCGATTTCCAAAGTAAAATCAATTACTAAGCGATTTATTGCGCAATGAAATGAATTATTGCGTCACCGGACCAGGGAAGCCGGCGTTGATGGTAGGCCCCACCGACCAATGACCCTAGGGGGAGTGGCGCATGGTGGACCAAGTCCACCGCGGCCCAGTGGGGAATGGCCACGTGGCTGCCACGCAGCGGCCACGGCGGCCAACGGGCCGACGCGGCGCCCAGGTGGCGCCGATGTGGCGGGGAAGCGGGTGCCTGCAGGTGCGCCACGCAGCCGGTCCGGATCTGCCCAGAGGCCGATCGGACGACCCCGGACGAAAGGGGGCTCGCCCCCGTGCAAGCGGCCCGATGGTCGCCGCCGGCGACCATCCGGCCCCTGGAGAATGGCGGCGAGCTGCGGGATGGAGCGAGGAAGACGAGGGGGTGCTTACCGAGGGGTTGCGATGATCGGAATGCGGCAAACAGCGGTGAACCGAGGTGATAGGCGGCGGCGGAGGTACGGGACGACGGCGAAAACGGCGTTTCGGCGAAGATCTCCGGCGATGGAGGTGTGGACGAGGTTGAGGGGGTCCTAGCGAAGATTTAGGAAGGAATTAGGGCCAAAATGGCCAAGTGAATTGACGGGGAGGGGCGGCCAAAAGCCGGCGGAACGGCCTACCGAGGAGGACGACGGCGAAAACGGACCTCCGGCGGCGTAGAAGCCCACAGATGCGGCGACCTGGCTTCGCACGAGTGCGGCGGAGCTGGTGGTGGCGAGCGCACGGTCTGGCGGTGGCTACAGCGGCGGTGTCAGACGACTGGACATGGCGGCGGCTCTGGATCACGTGGCACGGGGTGCTAGGGAGCTCGGGAAGCGTCGGCGTTAGAGGGAAAAGAAAGAGGAGGGGACGGCGACGGTTTTTAAGAGCTTGGGCGGGTGAGATCGTGGCCGTAGCGGCACCATTTTCACGGGCTTGAGGGCGGTGGCCGCGGCGTCGTGCGCGTGATTCTCGTGTGAAAGAGGGTGGCGGCGCCAGAGATCGTGGGGGAGTGGGTAAGGACCAAGTCCACTACCATTTGAACCAAGGACGGGCGCGTGGGGAGCTGAGGCGAGGCGCTGATTGAACGGCGGAGGGGAAATTTCCCCTCCGCCCTATCCGGATGGAGGAAGACGAAGGAGCTGACAGGCGGGCCCAGCCTGTTAGTGGGAGGGCTAGAGAGCAAGGCGGCTAGGGTCTGATGGGCGGGCCCCACAGGTCAGCGAGAGAGGGTGCGGGGCGAGCGGCCGATAGGTGGGCTCCACAGGATAGCGCGCGGGCCACGAGCGGAGCCGGCACAGTGCTGGGCCGGCGGCCCAGCGGGAGGAGAGAGAAAAGAAAAGGAAAAAGAGAAAGAAAAGAAAAGGAAAAATATTTTTCGGTGCAATTTAATTCCGATAATGGTTTTCGATTTATTAAAAATACTTCCTATGCTCTAAAAGTCCAATAAAAATCCTGCTAACATATTTTGGCAAAAGGAATATAAGAAAAATATTTCCATCCACAGTAATTTATTATTTTGTATTTTCTCATTTAATTAATTCATTTGGCCTATTTAAATTATTTTTCTTGGGATATTTTCTTAGGTATTATTTTTATATGGCTCTATTTAAGAGGAAAAAAATTTAGGGTGTGACACGAGCCAAGCCTATGCTGGCTCGTGAGCCGCTCGTTTGGCTTGTGAGCCTGAGCTGTCATGTACTCGTGTGGTCTTGTGGATTATCTTATTGTCTAGTTAGGTTCTCATTTGTCGACCTGTGATTTATTATATGGATTGTGGAGAATTGGATATGTGAACTTGTTTTAGTTTTGCGTCTTGATATTTTATTCTTTTTTTACAAGTTATATCTGAAGAGGTACTTTCTTGGAAGTTTCGTGAGCCAACTCAAGCGAGGAATCGAGCCAAGCCGAGCTCATATTTTAGCTCGTTTCCTTAACCAAGCCGAGCCAAAGCATGTGTTCTTTTGAGCCATCACGAGGCAAGCCGACTTGGCTCGGCTCATTTCCACCCCTATACTTTTTTTTTGCGAAACATGATAGTATCTACTTAATTTATGTGTAACTAAACCTTGGATCGATCAAATCTCTGATCCATCTAAAAAAGGCAAGAAGACTTTCAACGAATTCAAATAAAGAACTCACAAACACATGTTTGCCTTTTCTGCTAACAATTTACCCTCCCTGTTTACAAACACTTGTCAGCTTTGTCTCCATATCTAACGCAAGACTGGTATACTTTTCTATTCTCTAAAGATTTTCTAAACAAAGATGTGTGGTTGTGTATAAAAATGTGGGCTAACTAATCTATACTGAGAGGACCAAATGCGTTAAAGTACATACACGGGAGAAAATAATAAACTTATAAAATTATTGCAATAGTCACATGCCCCAGCTGCACATACTTGTATGTTGCATAACCGAATTCTTTGACTTCCCGTATTCTATAAAGATTCAAACTTGCAAATGTGAATGTGCGGTTGAATACACAATAATGCATGACAATGAACACATAAAGCATGTAGTGAGAAAAATAAAATTGGGAGAGTGGATAGTACGTACACATTTAACAATTTTGTTTATTTTGAGAAAACAACATGTGCATATTATTGTTGCATTTAAGTCCAGAATATACATTTTTTTTCCTTTTTATACTTTCTAAAGATTAAGATCTAGATCTAAATCTAAATGTAAAGTGGAGGAATAAAATTTAGCTAATGTGGAAATAGCATGAAGTTAATGTTCTGTATTTGATCCTAATGTTTAAAGTTAAAAATACATGTGTGCTTGAGTTGTTAATAATATATCTAAAAGACTATAATGCTATCTAATAAATTATGCTAGATAACAGAAGAAAACTGAAAAAAAGCGGATCACATTAGGACGCGAGGCTTAAGCAACATACATTGCACTTTCAGTTAACCTTTTTATTATGCTTTTTTTTTGTTTTCTACAAACAAACTTGAAACTTTATTTTCTTTTGGTGCGGGGTGTAGGGGGAGGGAGGGAGGGATGTTAGCAGAAAACATGGACGATACATGTCGCTAAGGTGCAACATCTAGCGTAAATTTTAAGTGTAGAGAGTACCTTTCTCTGAACAATGATGTAACCTGCGTTCGGTTGTGCTTTTAAGACGTAAAATAAGAATCATTAGTACATGATTAATTAAGTATTAATAATTAACAATTTAAAAAATAAATCTATTTGATTTTTAAGGTACTTTCATATAAAATATTTTTGCAAAAAAAAACATTGTTTAGCAGTTTAGAAAGCGTGTTTACGAAAAATGAGAGAATAAGCATAAACCACCATCAGAACCGAACACAGCCTTAAAGTTATAAACTGAAATATTATTTTAGGTTAGTTTGATGATCAATTTGGATTACTGTAGACACTTGTCATAGCATATAGATGTACCATGTCTTAAACATGCCCTTTCTGTTATCCTTTTCTTCCTTTTTCTTAGAAAGATATTTGTCCTATATTGTCCTTGTCAAATTAAGGGTGCGTGATCTACGCAATCTCTCTCGTGAAAGTTTAATTAGATAAAAACAGATAAAACCATAACTTTATAGCACCTTGCTAAAATGGTGCTACACCTATGCTACAGACATAATAGCATTATATCTTACTTACACGCTTTTTGTTAACCTTTTTCTAATGAAAATATACTTCTCCGTATCATTATTACTACTTTGATCGTGCAGGTTGTTCACTTTATATCTCTTGAAACTTCTATAAAAACATCCAAATTATCTATATTATAATTTATTACTTTGATCGTGTGGGTTGTTTCACTTTTATGTCTCTTGAAGCTTCTAAAGAGCAGATAAAAACCTATATAAATAGGAGAGGAGAGCACCTTCAAAATTAACAAAAAAAGAAAAGAAAAAAAACCCATGGGTTGCGTAGCCGTAGGCAAGCGCGAGGCACCCTTCCCACCATTTCCTTCCCTCCGAAGCCGCCTCCTCTCCGCTTGCTCCCGCGAAATCAAATTCCAACAGTTTTGATCAAATTTCTCCCAAACTTTGGAGCGTTTCGCCCCAATTCCAAAACTTCGTTCGAATTCGATTCGTTGGAGTGCAATGGAGCACGTGTTCGCCGCCGAGGAGATCCCCGACCCCTTGTGGGCCCCTCCATCGCCGCCGCCGCTGATGATGCAGCCTCCGGCGGCCGACGGAGTGGGTGAAGTCGGCATGGTGAGTGGCGACGGCGGGATGCTGGAACGGTGTCCGTCGGGGTGGTCCCTCGAGAGGTTTCTGGAGGAGGAGCTGCTCGACGGCGGCGTCCCCGCACCGGCGGCGAGCACGGACGGTCCGGAGCTTTACCCTAGCCCGATGGCGGCGGAGGTGGGACGCGGCGGGAGTAGGGGATACGGCGATCATGAGGCGGTGGGGGTGATACCCGCGCCCGCGCCTCATGCACCGCCACCGGCGGCGGCGAGCGCGGTGATGGACCCCGTGGAGTACAGCGCGATGCTGAAGCGGAAGCTCGACGAGGACCTCGCCGCCGTCGCCATGTGGAGGGTACGGCACTTGCACACCTAATCTCTCATCTCGAGCGCTGCTTTGCTTTGTTTGCTTCATGGCCATGGGCTTGTACTGGTGATTCGCCATTTGGGGTGGTGATTCGCCATGGACTAGATGGTCGCACTGTGGCGTAGAGTATAATATCTGCGTTCTTTCTTATACACATTTTAATACTCCTATGTCGGAGTGGGATGCGATGCGACACATTTTAATCTCGTCGGAGTGGGGTGTGAAACACTTTAAAATTGTCGGAATGAGGGGCAGTATGGTTCAGGGTTGCATGGAGGTGTAGAAACTTTGTGACTTGTTGGAGCCACAGCCTGAGTGCACAGTTAACAATTTGGTCGCATGCTGCAACAATGTTATATAGATCATAGGTCATTGTGCTTATTTTCGGGAGACCCCTTTACAGTACAATATACAATATACTAGTGATAGGAAGATGGTGATATGGGTTAAATCTTAACATTTATTTGAATGGATATTTTAGTAAATAACGTATTAATTACAAAAATTAATCACATTGCCACTGAGGGTATTTTAGTCAGAAAAAATATTTCTATTCCAATTAGTTTGATCGGACACCGACACCATCTCCTCTAGCACGAATCTCCTTGGATGCTAAAAAATACATAATAATCAGCCGAAAAGAACTAACAAATTACATATATGCTATTTTTTATTTTTCTCATAATATCCTTATACCAGTTATCCTAGTGATGTATACTACATATATATAAGTGCAAGTTTTATTAGTATAACTGTTGGATCATTAGTACGATCTACTATTATATTATAATATGTTGCACTATAAAGGAGCTCTATTTTTGGTGGTGCTAGGTGGTATGATTCATGTAATATTTTTCAGAAATTCTTTATGTTATTTGCGTCGCTTTCCCTTGTTATCATTATTTTTAGAAATTATTAGGTCACACAACCTTGGAAACTGAAATTATTCTAGTAGCAAAAGGAAACCGTAACATTTGAATGTTCAACAGTCCCAATTAGGACCTAGAAATTCTAATCGGTCAATTGGGGATGGGGAAGAATAGCTTTTATGTTAAGTTTCTAAATGGATCATATAAGGATTTTTTTTCCATTTTGCAATTGGATGTCATACTTTGAACTCATTATGTGGGTTCAGTTTACAAATGAAATGACTACACAACAACAATCCATTGATCTGAGCTTTTGGTAGTTGATTTTAGTTTGCAACATTAAACAGTTTCATATATAAGATTATAATGCCATTAGAACTAGTTAACTACGGGAGTGTGTGTTTAGCTCCATTCAATAGTTATTAAGCCCCTTTGCTCTCTTACTTTAATTTTTGGCACGTCCATCTACAGGCCTCAGGTGTAATACATTCAGAGAGTTCTCTAGGCAATAAAACATCCCTGAGTACAGTTGGTTCCAACTTGAGTTCACAAAAGTGCATTGAAGGTATTCTATTATGCATTTATGCTTAGTTACATATTCTCCGTACCAATGAGTTATGACTTATGAGTAATGGCTAATGTTATAAGCAAAGTTAATTGTTTGCAAAATGTGGTTTTGATATTATATACTCCCTCCGTCCCAAAATATAACAAATTCTAGAGTTCAAATTTCGTCCCAAATATAACAATATAGCACTTGTAAATGTTGTTTTTACCACTAAACTACCAATACTATCCCCTACTTATTATCACCCAACAAGTCTAGATGCACACCTCACTAACCCCAAGGAGATAAACAATTCTTTTTACCCCTCTTCTTAGTATCCGTACAAAGAGCTAAAACTTACTATATTTTAGGACGGGGAGAGTATATCTGATTGAACTTTTCCCTATTTCGACACATCCAGGTAATGGGATACTAGTGCAGAACAAGTCTAGTCCTGGCCCAACTGGAGGATTAGGCCCATATATCATTCCAAATACAGATGCTCATGCCAAGCAAGCTACGAGCGGTTCCTCAAGGGAGCCATCACCATCAGAGGATGATGATATGGAAGGAGAAGCAGAGGCTATTGGGTATATGATCCTTGATGAAGAAGATAAAGTGAAGAAAAGGTAATGTTTGCCACGTATTCTTTTGCCAGTGTAGTTTCTATTTTTCAATTCAACACATACAAAAAAAAATTAAACACTGAGCATTAACATTAGAAATTAGGGGGCTTGTACGTCTGTTATTTTCTCTTTTCTTAGAAATAGCTTTGAAGTAATATGCTTTAGATATCAAAATAATGGATCCTTACAAAGATGTTTCAGGTTTGTACTGGATGTATTTTATTTATATACGACATTCTCACTTTTTCTTTGAAATGCTGGAGCTAATGTTTAGGCTTCCTCATGTGTAGTAGATGATATACCTGACTGAATATTTGGTAATGCTTGTTACAAGTTGGTGCATTTTTAGATAATGGATAGATTAAGGATAAATATTGTTTCTGTGCAAGCAGCCGTTCATACAAAGGAGAAAAATGCAATGCGCCTGAGTAGAACAATTCAGAAGACATTTACTTCTTGCTCTACGTAACATGCTAGGAACATCATGTATTCATGTGCCATTGTCTAGTTGCTTGTTCTACATATGAAAAATCGGCTTATCTGCAGTGGTCCTTTTTGCGCAGCAGTCAGGCAGTCATGGCTTGGCTCTTTTGTGTAAGAAATACAGCTAGATTTTTGAGTTTTGATCTTGTGTTCTTGTCTGGTTTCAGGAAGGAATCCAATCGGGAATCAGCCAGACGCTCAAGAAGCAGGAAGGCAGCTCGCCTAAAAGACCTGGAGGAGCAGGTTTGGTGTTTTACACTGTTTCATTTGAATGCTCAATAAAGTTGTGGAATATGCGAGTAACAAGTGTAACTGGTACTAAATCATTGTAGGTAGCACTATTAAGGGTTGAAAACTCTTCTTTATTGAGGCGTCTTGCTGATGCAAATCAGAAGTACAGTGCTGCCGCTATTGACAATAGGGTATTAATGGCAGACATTGAAGCCCTAAGAGCAAAGGTACGCAACTTTTTAAGTGCCTCTCTTGCAAATAGGTTGTCCATGTGCATTGAATCTGTAAAGGGTCTCATATCCCCTTGAATTGTTGCAACAGTAGATTTCTGGTCAGTATTGTGCATCTGTCATGGTGTAGGAAACAGGAAGATTCTACATATCAAACATATGTCATATTTCAAACTTTCTTGGGATGAACTTCTAATATCTATTCTTAAAATTTGGTACAGGAGATATTGTAAATGTTTTGAAAGAACAGTATTGTAAATGTTATCCTCTTACTCCATTCAAAGGATAATTTGTTTGACATGTATTATAAGTTTATAACCTGCAACAATTAGACTCACTTAACTAGCTCCTTTCTGTCTTGAAACAAACCGGGTGTAACTACTTTTTTCTTTCCTGCAACGTACCAGGTGTAAATAATCGCATGCTGAATGGTGATAACCAATTCACACAATGGATCACAATCAATTTTAACAAAGAACCTGAGCTACACTACACTACTTCGGTGTCGTATCTTATAGCCGTGTTTGCTTCTAGCACACCACTGAAAATTCATGAATCAAGATATATGGATAACTAACATCTCAAGATGATTGCAGGTGAGAATGGCAGAGGAGAGTGTGAAGATGGTCACAGGGACCAGACAACTGCATCAGGCCATTCCTGACATGCCATCATCCCTCAATGCCAACTCTGATGCTTCAGTGCCCATCCAGAACAACCACCCAATGAACTACTTTTCCAATGCAACCAATGCTGGTGTTAACGGCTACATGCATGAGGTTTCTTCATCGTTTCAGATTGCAGACTCTGCAGGGAAGATTGACCCAACAGATCCACTGCAGCTGCAGCAACAGCAGATGGCGAGCTTGCAGCATCTCCAGAACGGAGTGTGTGTTGGCGGGGCGACTTCGAACGGTTATGCGACATGGGGATCATCTCTGTTGGATGCAAGTGAGCTTGTCAACATGGAGCTGCAGTAGGAGCATCATAACATGGAGAGCATTTGGGTGCAGATTGCAACCTTCAAATGCTGTTTTGTAGTAGTAGTAGTTGTTGTTGTCTGGAACTGTAGTTTCTATGGATTCTAGACTTGCTGAGGAACATCTGCGGCTGTTGTTGTTTCAAATTGAGAAATGAGGGACATGGTGGTCTCCCTTTTGATATATGGAAAAATGGTTGGAAATATGGGTATTGTGTTTGTCTCCATTTTTGAATGTTTAACGTCTCGTCTGGAACCGCATGCTGCAAACATAGCTTTTCAGACTGTTAGGATCAAATTTGACAAATTTTAGTTGATATTTTTTTCAAAAAAAAGTTAGTAAGAACATAAATTGATTGTCAATTACTTACTACTCTATCTCAAAATAAAAAAATCTAGTATTAGATATGACACATTCTAGTGCTATGAATTTGGACAACATTTTTATTTTAAAACGGAGAGAGTACTTTTATTATGAAAGCTTATTATACGCGTATTTGGGTCCACATGTGCACATCCTTTACGAATTAAATCATCTTACAAATTATGGTCGATTTCGTGTTTTTTTAGTGCGAAAGTAAGTTAAAAGGAAAAAAACTAAACCAAGTTCTATGCCATTGCTCGGCCCTACCTTATTTATAATAGTCAGATCGAGGCCCTGTCGGCCCTACTTTAGACTATATAATCCAAAACAATTTTGAATTTTACGGCTTGGTTTTTGAGAATAATTTTATGCATATATATTTTTTACCTGTCTTCTTAGCAACCATGAAACAAAGAGTCTGTTAACAACCGAATTTAGCACTATGGGAAAAGATAAAGTGACTGGAAGCCAAATTTAGAAAAATCCTGAGCCTTCCTTAGGAGGCCGGTTAGATCACTCTCATGGAGCCGGTCAGACCGGCAGTATGCCTGCGGTTAGACCGGCATCGGCCCGACGGTCAGATCGGCAGCCTAAGTCCGATTGGAAATATGGCAGTTTTCGTGTTTCCTTCGGTGTGTACGGTATTTGATGAGTCTTACTTGGTCTCTAACCTGAATAGGATGTGAAAAAGGCTTAGGGAACGTAAGTCCAACCCCTTTATAAGGGTTAAGGCTGGTTCAATTAGGGATCTCTCAATCAACCAGCACAAAAAAAACTTCCAATTAGCCAATTGAACCGTTCTTTCAGCTTTTAATCTACTTTTTGCCTATTTTTCGTCTAGTTCTAGTTTAGTTCGTCCATCTTTGTCGATTTGCGCTGTAAATCGTCCGTCTTCGCTACGAGATTTTGAGTTATTCCTTTGTAGGTTTGTCTCGTAAACCTTCCGTTTCGCCCACGAGACAGGTGATTATTTTAATCTATCGGAATCGGCTCCGCTAGCCGGTTTCTACTTCAAAACCCACCTTGATCTGGGTTAAGGTAGTTAGCGACTCCCTACACTGCAAAGCTTTAGGTGATTCTTGTCATTTGACCACAAATAAGCGTCAACACGAATTTTGGCAACTCCGCTTGGGAAGATCTACATCAACGCCATGACAAAGTGCTCGGAGGTCGATCCAAGCAATATCATCTCGCTTACTATGGAGGACTTAACCGAGGAGGAACGACAAGAGCTCGAGGAGCAGAAATTGGCGATGAAAAAGGCGATGCTTGACCGCTACACGAGAACTAGCCAAGGCTTTTCTGAAAGGAACGTTCCTCTTTCTCGAATCGTCGTCGATGAGGTAATCCCTAAATCCGGCGACATATCTCTTGCTATTCATGAGCATGTGGCCACTTCCATAGATAGAACCGTTAGTGCCGTGTTGGCTAATCAGTTGGATGCCGCTATGAGTTCTTTCTTTGATAGTTGGATGAAAGAGTATTCTGCATAAATTGGTTCTTCTAAAGCCGATTTGCCATCTAATAGTGATAATCCTAGCACTAGTGAGGTCCCTATACAACACATACACAGTAGAACCGATGGGGCTATCGGTAAACACACCACACAATACATTGGGATTGAAAATTTAGCAAGTTTGTCACCTGCCGGTCAGACCGCGCTCTCTATAGTCGGTCCGACCGTCAGCAAGTCTACCGGTCAGACTAGACTTCCAGCCGGTTTGACCGCACCTCTGGCCAGCCGGTCTAATCGCACAACAAGCCGGTCAGACCAGGCCTTATATGGACGGTCAGGCCGGTGCCATGATCCCGGTACAGGAGGTTGACCCAATTAGCAATAACTTCTATTTGTATCATTATACACCTCTTGTTGCTACTACTAATTATATTGCTCCACCATTACCTCCACCACCTTACAATTCGTATCATAGTCACGCTCCTGGTCCACCTGTTGGAGGATATGCGCAAGATGCACGACATGGTCAGTATAATTATGTTGCGCCGCCACCACCTCTTAGGCCACAAAATCAGCAACCAAGGCCTGAGAATATAGATGAGAGGGTATGGGCTATTGTGAGAGAATCTTTTGGAATTGAACCAAGGAATCGGGCTACGGTTTACCAGAAGTCGTATCCTGATTATTTTGACAATCTCCCATGTTCTCGTGGTTACAAAGTACATGAATTCACAAAATTTAGTGGTGAGGATAATAGAACCATATGGGAGCACATAGGCCAATTCTTAGCACAATGTGGGGAAGTTAGCAATATGGATGCTTTGAAAGTGCGCATGTTTTCTTTATCTCTGTCCGGTACTGCTTTTACTTAGTTTATTTCTCTACCGGCAAATTCTATCACTACTTTTGCTCAATTAGAAAAAAAAATTTCATGATTACTTCTATACTGGAGAAACTGAGCTTAGGTTGTCTGATTTAACATCGGTTAGGCAAAATACAATGAAATTGTTACTGATTATATCCAAAGGTTTAGAGATACCAAAAACAGATGTTTTAGCTTGAATATTAATGAAAGAGATTTGACCGACCTTGCTTATAATGGTATACTTGTTCCTATTAAAGAAAAATTAGAAGGCCAATAATTTCTTAATGTTAGTCAAGTTTTGCAAAATGCTCTAGCTCAAGAAAGCCGGGCTAAAGAAGTTAAGAAATTTGTTAAAACTCATGACAAAAAACCTAGTATGAATATTTTGGATTGCTCTGATGATGAGTCATCGGATGATGATAAAGACCATGATGTCTACATAGCCGAATGGTCATGGACTAATAAGCATAAGTCATTTGTTTTCTTTAGCTTAACGCCGACTCCTCGTAAGGATCGGCAAAGTAAAATTAAATATTCTTTTGATGTGGCCAAGTGTGATAAAATCTTTGATTATTTGTTACAATAAAAGCAAATTAGTTTACCTAAAGGCCATGTCATACCACCGGCGAAAGAATTAAAATGTCGTTCATATTGTACGTGGCATGGTTCTTTCTCACGTGCTACTAATGATTGTAATGTTTTCCGTCAATAGGTCCAATCGGCCTTAGACGAAGGATGATTGAAATTTATCGAGGGTTTAAAGATGAAGTTGGATCATGACCCTTTTCTGGTGAATACTATCGACTTCAACAACAAAAAAAGTGTTAGTTTGGCCTACTCAAGCTGATACTACCAAAGGGAAGGAAGTCATTATTGGAGAACTTCAGCCTAAGATGATTAAGCCAAAGAACCTGGAGATTGGAGTGTGGAAAGTTAATAGTGGTGAAGCTTCAAGCTCCAAGACCCCGAAAAGGCAGAAGGTAACATTTGACATGCTTTTGAGCAAGTATGAGAGTGGGAAGGCCGGTCAACGACTTTATAATCGACCTAGGAATGCTAAAAGGCCAAGGTCACCTCCTAGGGAGAGATTTGGTCCACAATCAAGACAATTGGAGCCACCGTTTCTCTACAATCCTCAACTTATGCCATGGGGACCGTGTTCAATGCCACCACCAAGTTGCCCCTTCCCTTATTTTATTCCATGGGGGCACCACCGCCAATGTATACGCCATATCCGCCCTTGCCGTCAATGCCATATCAACAAGGATAGGTAGAGCCACGGAGGTCAGTACATGATCGTCTATCTCTGCCATGTCAAAGCCGGTTTCCATTAAAAAAAATCGGTTTTAAGAGAGAGAAGGAGGAGAAAAACGCATCAAGGTGGAAACTAGAACTTCGGAGGTGATTACCATCAAGGTGGGGTCCCATGACATCCAAGTACCTACTGGAGAAGCGGCGGAGGCGATGCAAGCTAAGGAGATCGAAGCCGGCAAGACAATTGTTGGCTTAGGTGGTCTGACCGGCGTGTTAATGCCGGTCTGACCGAAGACCAAGAGAACAAGATACAGAGCCGACTGAGCCGATCTCGGTCATACCAAGCCAAGAGCGGTCTGACCGGAGCCAAGGCCGGTCTGACTGACGACTCAATGCCGGTCTAACCGGTCCAGGAGACATAAGCCAGGCAGAGGTGAAGCCAGAGGTTTCTAGCACGGCAAGAGACATCAAAAGTCATTACTTGGCTCTTGGGACTTAGCCTAATCCTCAATGGATGCCTCCATATTTGACTGCTACTCAAAAGAGGCGTCTGCAGTGTTTTCGAGCCCAAAAATTGAAGGAACAAGCGGCCGAAGAACGTTGAGACAAAATGTTTAATGAGTTGAGACCTCCAATGTCACTAAAGAAGGTATGGAGACCTAAGGTAATAGAGGTTGAAAAGCCAGTAACTACTCAAAGTGATGATGAGGATGATTCCTTAGATGATGACTTACCGGTTATTAGCAATGATTCACCACCAAGAGAGGACATGGACATTAACATGGTGTTTGCCTTGCCATTGGAATTTCGTGCCAAAGATGAAGCCGGAATCGCACAATTTTCACTTGGCTCGAGGGATGCGGTCTTTGAGAAGCCCGAGAATTTCAATACTCACATGAAGCCTTTGTACCTCAAGGGGCATATTGATGGAAGGCCGATCTCTAGAATGCTCGTGGATAGAGGTGCCGCGGTGAATTCAAGAAGCTTGGGCGGGAAGACGGCAAATTGAAGAGGACCAACATAACGCTCAATGGCTTCAGTGGGGAGGCAACGAAGCGAAGGGTTTATTCTCTGTGGGGAACAAGACTTTGCCAACTGCGTTCTTTGTCGTCGATGTGTAAGGTAAATATAGCATTATTTTGGGTCGTGATTGGATTCATCCAAATTGCTGTTTTCTTTCTACCATGCATCAATGTTTGATTCAATGTGACGGCGATGAGATTGAGATTGTTCAAGCAGATACGTCGGCTGAGGTTGCGATGGCTGATGCATCGGCTGAATGGAGACACGGGAATATGCAGTGCTTATCTAGAATGGATATTTCTACCTGTGACTTTGTTAGTGTTCCAAAGACGGTTTTGTACTTGTTTCTATAAAGCCGGCTAGCTTAGCACGGCTAGGTGATATTACTTTTTACCATGAGTAAAGAAGCGAATTTGGAGTGGTTGCAAAAGCGGGTGCAACAATATCGGTCTGCAAAGAATGATATTGGTGAAACCATTAAAGATTTCGACAAAAAAGAGAAGTTGAGTCAAGGTTTTACATCGGCCGATCCTTTGGAACAAGTAGATATAGGAGATGGTTCTATTCCAAGGCCGACCTTTGTAAACAAGAATATGAAAGCCGATTACAAGACTAAAGTAATCGAGTTGCTTAAAGAATATGTCGATTGTTTTGCATGGGAATATCATGAGATGCTGGGTCTTAGCCGTGAGCTTGTGGAGCATCGGCTTCCTATCAAATTAGGATTTAGGCCTTATAAACAACCACCTCGTCGCTTTAATTCTAATATCTTTGATCGTGTCAAGGAAGAGATAGACCGATTATTAAAGACAAGGTTTATTGGGCCATGTAGATATGCATAGTGGGTTTCTATATCATCTTTGTTGAGAAAAAAGGGAGCGGTAAGATTAGAGTGTGCATTGACTTTAGGGATTTAAATAAAGCTACTCCTAAAGATGAATATCCCATGCCTATAGCTAACATGTTGATTAATGATGCTTCGGGGCATAGAGTTATTAGTTTTCTTGATGGTAATGCCGGTTACAATCAAATATTCATGGCCGAAGAGGATATGTTCAAAACGGCCTTTAGGTGTCCCGGTTTTGTTAGATTGTTTGAGTGGTTTGTTATGATATTTGGTTTGAAAAATACCGGTGCTATATATCAGAGAGCAATGAATTTGATCTTTCATGATTTGCTCGGTATAATCTTAGAGATCTATATTGATGATATTGTTGTCAAATCGGATGGCATAGAGGGTCATTTAGCCAATTTGCGTTTAGCTTTTGAGAGGATGCGTCGGTATGGTTTGAAGATGGATCCACTCAAGTGTGCATTTGGTGTGTCAGCGGGAAAGTTCTTAGGATTTATGGTGAATGAAAGAGGTGTTGAGATTGATCCTAAGAAGATAGAAAAGATTAGAGATTTTAAAGCATCGACATGCAAAAAGAAAGTTCAGAAGTTGCTAGGCAAAGTAAATTATTTGAGGAGATTCATATCTAATTTGTCTGGCAAAATTGATGCTTTTGTTACCATACTTCGGTTAAAGAAAGAAGCCGATTTAGTTTGGGGGGCAAAACAATAGGAGGCGTTTGATGAAATTAAGAGATATCTATCGACACCACCCGTTGTGAAAGCACCTAAAGCCTGAATTCTGTTTCGGTTATATATTGCTACTGAAGATAATATCATTGCTGCCGTTTTAACACAAGGAGACGATGGCAAGGAGTACGTTTTTGAGTCGTCGACTAATTGATGCTGAGACGAGGTATGTCTTTGTAGAGAAACTTTGTTTATCTCTATATTATGCTTGCACCAAGTTGCGATATTATTTGCTATCTAGTACTCGTGTAGTTGCTTGTTAGACTGATGTTATCAAGTACATGTTGCAAAAGCCAATTTTGACTGGAAGAATTGGCAAGTGGGCTCATGCTTTAATTGAATATGATTTGGCTTATAAGTCTTTGAAATCCATGAAAGGCCAAATTATAGCTAATTTTATTGTGGATCATCATGTAGATGCTGATTATGATAATAGGGTTAACATAGTGGATGTTGCACCTTGGAAGATATATTTTGATGGTTTTTCTTGCAAAGAGGGACAAGGGATAGGTGTAGTGTTGGTTTCGCCCAATGGTGCTACCTTTGAGACACCGGTTCGGTTGGAATACCATTTTACTAATAATCAAGCCGAATATGATGCTTTATTATTTGGTTTACAGGTGATGAAAATTATTGGTGCTAAACACGTAGAAGCCTTTGGTGACTCGCAATTAGTAGTACAACAAGTTTCCGGTTTATATCAATGCTTTGATGGGTTGCTAAATAGGTAGCTTAATCGTTTCTTAGATATCATTGCCAATTTTGATGATTTTGACATTGGGAACTAAAAGCAAATAATTTGGTAAATGGTCACCTAGTTGGGAAGGTCCTTACCGGAGAGTTGGAATCGTTCATGGGAATGCGTATTTTATTGAGACATTGCAAGGGGAATGGTTTCAAAGAGCAATTAATGGGAAATATCTCAAGAAGTACTTCCTGAGTGTTTGGCAAGACGCTTAGGAAGTTATTGTGGCCGATAATGGTTTATCGCCCTAAGACCCGTGTTTTCGTGCTTTTTGGCTCTCAAGTTTGCCAAAAAGACAGGAGACATGTGTTAACAACCGAATTTAGCACTATGGGAAAAGATACAGTGATTGGAAGCCAAATTTAGAAAAATTCCGAGCCTTCCTTAGGAGACCGGTCAGACCGCTCTTATGGAGCTGATCAGACTGGCAGTATGCTTGCGGTTAGACCGGCATAGGCCCGATGGTCAGATCGGCAGCCCGAGTCCGATTGGAAATATAGCGGTTTTCGTGTTTCCTTCGATGTGTACGGTATTTGATGAGTCCTACTTGGCCTCTAACCTGAATAGGACATGAAAAAGGCTAAGGGAACGCAAGCCCAACCCCTTATAAGGGTTAAGGCTGGTTCAATTGGGAATCTCTCGATCAACCAATACAAAAAAAACTTCCAATTAGCCAATTGAATCGTTTTTTCAGCTTTCAATCTACCTTTTTCCTATTTTTCGTCTAGTTCTAGTTTAGTTTGTCCATTTTTGTCGATTGGCGCTGTAAATCGTCCGTCTTCGCTACGAGATTGCGAGTTATTGCTTTGTAGGTTTGTCCTGTAAATCTTCCGTTTCGCCCACGAGATGGTTGATTATTTCAATCTATCGGAATCGGCTCTGCTAGTCGGTTTCTACTTCAAAACCCACCTTAATCTAGGTTGAGGTGGTTGGCGACTCCCTACACCGCAAAGCTTTAGTTGATTCTCGTCGTTTGACCACAAATAAGCATCAACAGAGTCACGTAACAAAAGCAACTAGGTAACATTTGAAGTAGATTATTGAGTGGATTATTATTGCGGATTATCTAGTTGACTATAGGAATAAATTAAATATTTTAAGAAATAAACTTAATAAATAGAAAACAAGTAGTATAAACATTAAGCAATGCATTAGAAGTTAGTTTTTTAAGAAAACGTTTTTAAAAACGTGGAGCAAATAATGCGTTTCAATAAACTGATAAATAAGCTAAAATTAAATTGACAAATTTTAAATCAACTTCGGATTTCATAGACTCACCTCTCTTCGCCTACTTGTTAGCTCATTGGACACAATCAAAATTTAAATTTTGAAATTTAATTTTAGAGTTGATTTTGGGTTTTTTTTCATCATAATCTATTTTTCATCATTACACAAATATAAAAGTTTTACAGATTTGATATTAATCAAACGTTTGATTTTTTTGGATTGTGTCAAACAACAATGCTAGCTGTTGGATAGAACTTTGAGATTCAGGACGGGGGAAGTAAGTTTCAAGTTATACTTTTAACTTGTTGTAGTTGCCATTATCGATTATAGGCAACTTTAGTTATAAATTTATAAAACTCAGTCATAAATATATCCAACTACATCTAACTTATCGATCATACGTAACTTTAGTTATAAATTTATACAACTCAGTTATAAATATATGTAACTACAATTGTTTGATAGATTTATTTTTTCAAACGTTTGATCAATAGATGGTCCCAAAGTTTTATATATAAATTATTTTTGCTGCTTCGTTTATTTTTTATGGCTTATCAGCTCTAGCCCAAACGGAGAGCCTCTGCACTTAACGGTCTGTTTGGTAGAGCTCCAGATTCTATGATTCTGATCTTGCAATTCTGATTCTTAAGGAGATTTTATGAATTCTTATAGGGATTTTTAATTTTTGTTCGTTGGATTCTCACTAGAAGCCACCTTTTGACTGATTCTTCATTTATGTATAAAATTGAGAATCATCGCGGATGATTCGGTTAAGAATCAGGGGGATTTTTTTTATCTATTTGACTCAGTTCCAATTGATCCGATTGATAATCACATTCGAGAATCGCTAGCATATGTTATGTTTGATGGCCAACGTTGTTTGGATAAACCCTGCCATGTGGGGCACGAGTGTCGGATCCGCTACTAATTCGCAATAGCTACCCGGGCCACCAATCCACCCGTCTCTCCCAAATCCCTGTGCCGTGGCCGCCGTGCTGCCCACACGCCGCCGCCGCCGCCTCGATCGAGAGACGGAGAGAGGGGTTTGGAGTGCGGAGGAGAGGAGGAGAGGAGGAGGGCTAGGGGGTGAGGCCAGGGGATCTCTTCTTCTTCTTGGGGGCCGGCCATGTCGTCGCTGGGGACGTCGAAGGGGGTCCTGGAGATTGCCAAGTTCGGCGTGTACGTCTCCGTCCCCGTCGCCCTCACCTACCTTGTCGCTACCGATTCCAAGACCCTCAAGAAGCTCATGGGCCTCGTAAGCTCTCTCTCTCTCTCTCCCCCCTTGATGCCCCCTTCTGTTCGGTTCTCTAGATCAGGATTTCTCGATGGGTTGATGGATGGGGTGAGGATTTACTATTACCCTTTCAATTAAGCTCCTACCGCGTAAAAATCCAATTTCCTGGGTAGGTTGATGCTGGTTCTTGACGACTAGGAGGGCGAGGATTGGGATTCATGTTAGGGTTTAGGGCCTTTTAGGCGCATTTGGGGTTCTCGGCTAGAAGGAGAAGGAAGAAACTAAGGACAAGTTGCATCGGTAGAGAATGGAGAGTGGCACTCGGCCATGAGCTGAATTATGGCAATGGTGATGGCTGATGATGCTGTCCATGAAATCGGCGATGTTTAATTTGACATTGTGAATTCATTCATACACTGTTTTGTAAAATAGAGAAGCTATTGTTTTGGTTGATCCAGATTCCAAAATCATACTGCTGATGGGTTCTTTGCTTTCTGGTTTAGCAAATTCTGCGTGTTCCGTTTCTAATTTGTTCACCCTGATGCTACCAAGGAATTTAGAAAGGAAGAAAGCAAGCTTTACACTGTCAAGAATTTGAATTCACCCATCATATCTGTCACTGAAACTTTGCTCAATTTGTAGGCAACATTGCTAATATTGTTGGGTGTGTGGGCCTATATCTGCATATGTGTGGTTCCTCTATAGATTGTTTAGTTATGATGTTTTTTTGTTGATGAATACTTCTTTCATTTGCTTCATGTTTGTTGCATCACAAAATTACTAGAAAAAGATCTATGTGCCAATCACTTATGTGATCCTTTAAATTTTCATTCCATCACTTCCCTTCTAATCACAATTTTCATCTATCACTTCCCTTCTCGCTGGTGAATTACAGAAGTTTGAACTAACGCTCTGAATGTTCCCACTGCAGCGTGAATATGTAGGTGAATTACAGAAGTTTGAACTAACAATCTGAATGCTCCCACTGCAGCGTGAATACGTGGTATATCCTCCTGAAGGTCCGCGTCCACCTCCACCAGAAGAACTTCGTGAAAGGGCTCGGGAGATAGCTCGAAAGAGGCAACAACAACAATAAACAAGTGGATCATGGTCATTCAGAGTTGTATCATTTGATGATGAAACTATGAGTCCACTAAAGAGGAAGTTCAGAGAAAGGGAGAGAAGTTAACTATTATTATCAATATGTGACTGTATGATCGCCAACAACATGCTCTTGCTGGTGTAAGATTTGAAATAAACACAATAACTCCTGCTGCTGTAAAATTTGAAAGAAACTCGGTATTAGCTTCGTCAATAACATTCTGGTGTAAGCTTCTTTCTGTTCCCACCATGGTTCTGATGAGGGCTCTGATGGTTCATAAAATTTAGATAGTATCAGTTTTTCACAAAGGAGTAAATCTCATATTTCGGCTGCTCTGGCCATTGCTGTACACCCAACTCTTCTTTATTGATGATATCATGTGGCGGTTATTATCTGGTGTGCCATAATATACAAAGAATCATCTTTATATTGAAAGAAAGTTCGGTTATATATTTTTATTACTATAAGCTTTTCACATAGAACACGTAACTATAGAACATCTCTTATTATTCATACATTAGCATTTGCTGTGTTTGATGGGTCAGTAAGACTAAGCTATACATGAATTGTGTCTAAATATTCCGTTCTTGGATTGCAAGAGAAGCTTCTTACAGGGTCAGGATCCTTTTGCCATCTATTCACCGTGTTGCCAAGGGCTGAAAATAGTTTCAGATCCATTTCTATTCTAGCACACGGCAAAGAATCTGATACGTCGCTGATTCACTGTCCTCTCCATTCTAATCTTTGTCATGGGTGTGTTCAGCGATGTGCATCTTTTATCACCGTTTTTTAGATCTTTATGATTAGTCTGTCCTTGGGCGACTGGAGCTTCCGTAAGAACCTCTGTACAGAGGAAGCAATGATCTTCCTATTCGTTTCCTGCCACCGAGGAAACGCCAGTAAACAGCTAAAAATGATAGCATGACAACAATTGGGATCACCCATCTGCACAAGAAAAACACCATAAAGGTGAGTATTGAAGGTCAAATAGAGGTTACATATATGTAGATTCACATAGAGAAGAAACTTACCTGTCAATATCAAGAACTGGGTTATAAACAATGGTTTCCCATGAAGAGACGATCATGTGCCAGATGGGATTGTAATACAACAATTCTGACGACCAGAATAATCTCGTGTATGTCTCTAAGAAAATGAATATCACCCATGCTGCAACTTCGAGTAAAAAAAACTTGACTACAAGCGCCCAATCACAATCATGACCAAAGAGAACGTCACCAGCCAATTGAATAGTTTGTTGTTGTACTCCTTGATGAAAAGAGCACGAGACCTTGCGAGCATCTGTAACCATGCAGAGAAAATGTTATCATTAAGGAATTTGCAGATTTCATCTATATAAGTTCAAGCAAAGATTAGTGGAAGTGTTATGTGCAGTAATCTCATTCCCCGCAAAAAAAAAGTGTAGGAATACATAACAGAAGTAATAAGAACAGTTGGAAACATACATCAAGTTTCAGGCACTAAAAGTTATACAACATATCAGAAAAGGACGTGCTGGCATAGTACTGGCATTTACCAGAAAAAAAAGGAAGAAAGGTTAATAAAGATATTTTAGTTTCTAATTCTACATATGGATGATCACTCTCTGCTTTTCCCTTTTGCTATTTGTAAACAGTGAAATGGTACCGTCTAGTCAACTAAATGAAAACTTGAAAAATGCTCACACAAGTAGCAGAGGAAAACTAATTAGTCTGCCATAAGAACTATTTGAAAAACTTAACGCAAAATCTGATATTCAAAGGTGATATGCTACTTTTGTAACTGGGTGCACCTAAGAACTCCATGTATTACTACATTGTCCCTAAATCTATCTAAATTTTGTCAGTGGGTACACCTTACAGACCCATGTATTATCTCTAAATCCATCTTAGTATTGGTTCTTTCCGCTCATAGAAGATGTCTTAAGTTAAAAGAGACGGACCTTTGACATCCGACGTTCATAGCTTTCCTTGGCAGGCCCCACACACTCCATTTCGAAACTCTGGTTACAGCGAAGAAATCCAGCATTAAATTTTGCCATTGAAGGAAGCTTCAAGGATTGTAGGTGTTCCATTTTATCTTCACACTCTGAAAACCTTGCTTCACACAGCTTTGATGACTGGTACTCATTGGCTAAACCAAAGTTTCTGAAGACCTAAAAAGAACACCCAGTTAAACATATTGAAGATATTATCATTTTGCATAGGTTGTAAGTAACAAAAGAAGTTCTTTTTCCTAAAAGGAATTCTTCAAATGTAGGAATTTCATTGGAAATATCCTGCAGGAATCTGTAAAAATTTTCATCCATGTTCCAAAACAAAGCATCCGGGCACAAAAGCCCTGGATAGTAATCCAATGTTTTCTCCACAAAAGATGTACTACCACTACACAATGAACTATCAAACTTGATTTATGGCTATTAGTAATTAATAATACAATTTTATGACAGAAAATGAAGAATCAAGAATTTCTTATGTGAAGACTATAGCACCTCAGTGCGATATAATGTTTATAGCATATACTTCAATTCATATTCCTATTAACTTACAAATGCATTAATGACATTGTTTTATTAGCTGAACATAGAAGACAACATTAAACGTGCACGAATATTTATTATCAGGCAAACCTTTTTCATCTCTTCATCAAGCTTGAGGATGGACTGGGTAGTATGATGTTTACCGAAATGCTGCTTGTCAAATAGCTTTGTAGCTTCATCTTCTGCCAAACTGTGAATCAGCTGAAGTTTGTCCACTGATACTGGCAGACCCACTCTTTCCATTCTTTCATTATACAACTTTAAGCAACGTTCAAGAATTGCCTTATTGAATACTTCAACAAGCGATCCTGTTGATGGAATTTCACCTTTATTCAACGCCTCAAGTATCTAAAATAAAGTCAAGTAACTTCAGACAACAGTTTACAAGAGTAATATTAATAAGATGCATAAAACAAATAAACAAGCCAAGAGGTATTACCTGCCCTAGGAAAGATACAAACTCCTTTCCATTTAGAGTTCTACCCTGCACAAGTTTTGGTTTTATCATGGAAGCAACAATTTGCTTCAACTGATCTCTCCTTTCTATATACAATGGGTCCAGTTCTTGGTCCTCCATGTCACATAGCTTTGTTCTTTGAAGATGAGGCTGGCAAAAAAGTTCACCATGTTAATAACTTAGGGTTGTAAAGATCACAGCACAGAATCATCAAAATGAGCATATATATTAAGAGGTAGCTCAATACTAAAGAATTTTATGAATTGTGATCTTTTTCCTAAAAAAAAATATCTCACGTGTTCCCTCCACCATGATCCTGCTTTTACGAACCTGGGGCAAGCTAAAAGCAGTGCTGTTATCACCCATAAATGCCAAAGAGTCTCTGATTCGGTTGACCTAAAATAACATAAAAACCATTTATCTTCAAACAAATTAGCATGCCATATCTTCCAGTTAATAGCATATAGCTCGAACTAATTGTACCTCATCAATATATTTGTCTCCTGCAGTAATACATTAAAGTAGGTTAATTCAAGATCTCCACTTGACAACTGCAAAAGGAATTCCCTCCGTTTTTTAATGTATGACGCTTTGACTTTTAGACATGATGTTTGACCATTTGTCTTATTCAAAAATTTGGTGTAAATGTGCAAAAATACGGGTCATGCTTAAAGTACTTTTAATGATAATACAAGTCGCAGCAAAATAAATGATACTTTTAGAAAAAATTTGAATAAGACGAATGGTCAAAACATCATTGCCAAAAGTCAAAGCGTCATACATTTAAAAATGGAGGGACTAGTAAGGTAACTTGAACTAACCATTGTTGTTAGGCACCTGTTGGAGAGCTTCATCAACCATTTGCTGGACAGATTTTCCTTCTGCCTCATGAAAGTTAACAATGTTAAAGAAGATTAATATCCTAAAAACAAAACAGCAATAACAAAGGGTGAAATGCAAAATAATAGACATTTGACCAAAATGAAGTATGAGGCCTGTATATTTCTACTATTGCTAATCTACAGCACATATTAAACTAATCCCTCTGTAGTCTGTACAGCAACGTAACTCCCATCTCACCGTGTGCAAAGACCAAGATGTTCTGGATCTAAGAAAAATTAATAACAGGCAATTAGAACTTTTTACGGTCTGAGTTGTGGTTTATTGTCTATTCTTATCATGAAAATCTAATTCATCTAGTATTCTGAACATGCTGAAAGGAATACTTGATTATCAAAATAAAATTGGTCATACGTAACATAAGCAGAAACTTACGGAGGAAATCCCTCTGGATCAGCCACAGAAGTTTTGCTGGCTCAAAAGCAACATCTTGCCCCTACAGAGCCAAGCAATGTAACTTTGACATAGTTTTCTAATTTTCATAACTTTGACATAGTTTTCTAATTTTCATAATTCTAAGACTTACATTAATAGAGTATTACCTTCACTCTGGAGTCAACAAGTGCAGACAGAAAAGTGGAAATTTATTAGAACATTACAGAGACACTTAGTAAACTGTAAGCTCCAAGTAGGAACGGCAGAAAGCAAACCTTCCATAGAATTCTTCAGCAATTTCAACAGCAAATGAGAGTCTAGATATATCAGCTTCACGAATCTACGATCAAGATAAGTCAAATTAACAGCTATCAAATGAGAGAATGGAGGTGAGCACGTCGTGAGATCAGAGAAACACACCGTCTCTGGAAGATTGTAGATAAGAATAGAACTTAAAACGGTGGCCAGAGCAAATATCCTGCAACAACAACAAAAGAACCAACAGTGCATATATTATCACTTCAAATTCCAACTCAGACTTAATGTGCATTTCATCTATAAGCAACAAACCTATCATCATATACATTTGATTTTCCGATGCTTTCAAATCCCTCAGTGTCCAGGTAAAGGACAGACACTTTGGAGCCATCGACATCTAACTCAATGGGAGTACCCCAGACCCATATACCTTCAAAATGTGGAGTAGAGTGTTAGAATCTTTCAATTAGGATATGGATTATTGAGGATAACATTACAATGTTGTCATTGGCACCACCAAACCTTTTGTTTTGGTATCTCGCATATGTCCAACTCCAAAACCTGCAGAGCCAATTTATCATTCCATTATTCCAAGTATCCTCTTTCCTGGAGCATGGTATATAAGATAGGAACTCATTGTACCTTTATTGCATGTTAGGGAGAGAAGCTGATTGAGAAGAAAAGATTTTCCAGATCGATATGGCCCAATAACCTGATTTGACAATCAAAGACATATAACTCAATAAACACCACGACAAAGAAGTAAATATAGTGCCTTGGCATTAGTTGGGAAAAGCGAAAAATATCAGGTATTTATGTGAGCTGCAGCCCATTTAAACATACAGCGAGAGCAGCTATTGGTGTTTTGATTCTTTTAATTGCCTCCAAACCTTCTTTTGCAAGACGGAGTTTAGTGTGGCCATGATCTGGTTCGACGATTGGAAACCTGCACAACTACATTTGGTAAAAAAAAACTGCCGAACCACAATAAACTTTTTATAGTCTACTGCTTTGATAATTATGAGCGTTGTAGCAAATGATGTTTTCCATCTGACAGGCAAATGAAACACGACTACTGCATGATGCTAGTAGCACCAGCCATATACATGTTGTACTCTCATTCATTCAGCATTAAGTCTAACAAGCAGCACCAAGATATTTCCGTTAAGGCAAATTTGATGATTTGTCACTCTTCAGATTGCCACCTGGCACCCCATGACAATGACACGTAGGACCCTCTAAGTCAATAACGGGTGGCGGTGTGGGTCAGGATGACAAATCATCAAATCCCCAATCAAAAGAGTGGGAAATCATCAAATCCCCAATCTGTTAAGTGGCCCAGTCTACAATTTTTCATCAAAACAACAAAGTGCCTTCATTTGTTTAGATCATCTGAGAGTTTTAAAGCAGGTTATGACTTCAGTTTTTTTAATGAAAAAAAAAACAAATGTGATTGGGTCATCAATCTGTTTGCTATTGCTCTAACTAAATATATTAGCAGGTAAGGTACTTTAAAAATTTCCACCTATACATGTTGTGTTTTCCTTCCTTATCCACAAATATAGGTGAAACTTAGTAAGTTGATATCCATTCACTAACAAAGTATCTACCCATTACGCTTAATATATATATATATATATATATATATATATATATATATATATATATATATATATATAGATCAATCTGGTTCTCATTTCCACCATGCATCAGCAGTTACCTGCTCCCCTCCCATATCTCACTTCTCACAAAATTATACACAAGTGCCCATTTCCTGTGTGAGGCGAGATAGATAAAAAGAACAGTAGCAGTTTGGTCGTTCTAACTTCAATTCCACAGCATGGCAGCATCGCGTGCAAGAAATGAACACAAAAAATGCACCGGAAATGGTCTGTAATCTCAAACCGATTAAGGCACCAACAGAGTGAAATCTAAAGCAGAACTTACGCGCGTGGAGGTCGTCCTGGTCAGGGTCCTGCGCAGCAGCCACGGCGGCGGCGGCGGCGAGCATCCACAGCACCGCCACGGCCGAAGCGCGACTCCGCCACCCCATCCGCGCCACCTGGACCGCCATCCTCCCTGTCATCCCCCGCGCACGCTCCCAGCCGCTCAGATCCCCTCCAAGCCGCGAAATCAACCTGACGCGGAACGGAACGCGACCGATCACCTCCGCCCGCGCACGCACGCACCAAAATGGCTTCTCCTCCTATCCTCTCGTCGGCTTCGAGTCGAGTGCTTGATCCGGGAGGGCCAACACGCAGCGGAGAGGGAAGGGTGATATAGCGCTAGGGATTTAGGGATTGGACGCGGAGGCGGGTTTCCCTTTGCCCTCCTCCTCCGGCGCGAGCTTGCTTGGAGGCGCAAGGGAAGGAGACGTCGAGGCGAGGCGAAGTGGTCGGCGCCGCGCGGGGAGGCCAAGAGGAAGGAGATGGCGAGATGGCTTGCTGGCTTCATTAACTCAGTTTCAAATGGGGGTTTAATTTGCATTTGCTTTGGTTGCTAATCCGAGATTAGTGCAAATAGTGGAATCCTAATTGATGCCACGTGTCAGCTGGGCGAGGCGTGTGTGCGGGCTGTGGGCTTGGAGAATCTATGGGTTGTGGGCCTGACATCGCGGATTATGTCCAAAGACCAGAATGGCCATAGAACTGCCAGAAGTTGTGTGTCTGCCTGTTTCGTGTGTTGTTCTCGCTGAGCCCAGAATGGCATATTACACGAATTTTCACTGTTACTAATTTATTTATTTTTTTAATTTACAAAACTAATTTTCGATTTGGATCATTTACAGAACTAGTTTCTTGCCGCCCTGGGCCACGGCGGTATTTAAAAACCGCCGTGGCCCAGGGCGGCGAATGGCATCCCGTCACCCGAGGCTAACGGCTCCGGCGGCCGTTAGCCGCGGGGAGGCCACGTGGATTCGTCGCCCTGGGGGAC
The DNA here is from genome assembly GCA_003991445.1 of Oryza meyeriana var. granulata. Taxonomy (NCBI): domain Eukaryota; kingdom Viridiplantae; phylum Streptophyta; class Magnoliopsida; order Poales; family Poaceae; genus Oryza; species Oryza meyeriana. The sequence continues at coordinate 154,742 of RYFJ01002554.1, forward strand.
GGCGACGAATACCCCCAGGGGGCCGAATGCAAAATTGCATTCGTCGCCCTGGGGGACGGCGGTTTTTAGCATAGTTGAACGGACGGTCCGCACAAGGATCGGACCGTCCGAATCCAGGGGGCCGCCTGTAAAATTTTTTTTTCTTTTTTTTTGATATTTTTTTCTCAACTAGCAACACGAGAATAGCAAAATCTCGTGAAGGTGCAGCTTAAACCGATGTAAGATGTGGCCTGTAGAAAATTACGAGTGTGCTTTAAAAACCGTGCTGAAACTTCGAACCTCAAAAACTCAATCTTCCTCGGCCGAATTTCGTAAAATTTTTTTGGACAAACCCGACGAAGTGGGGGGGGGGAAGCGGATGTAAAATTTTCTGTAGATATCCGTAGAGTACTTATTTGCCCGATTCCGAGACCGTATGCGAAAGTTATGACTGTTTTAAGGTAGTTAGCGCGCGTTACAACAATTTGCCGTCGATTCGGACCGTCCGATCGCAATGCGGACGGTGCTATGCATTCGCCGCCCTGGGGGACGGCGGCGAATGCCCCCAGGGGGCCGATGCAATTTGCATTCGGCCCCCTGGGGGCTTTCGCCGCCGTCCCCCAGGGCGGCGAATCCACGTGACGTCCCCGAGCTAACGGTGGCCGGCGCCGTTAGCCCCGGGTGACGGGGATGCCATTCGCCGCCGTGGCCCACGGCGGCAAGAGACTAGTTCTGTAAATGATCCAAATCGAAAATTAGTTTTGTAAATTAAAAAAAAATTAAATTAGTAACAGTAAAAATTCCTTATTACACACTCCCTCCGACCCCATAAAAACCAATTTCTGTCCAAATTCATCTTTAGCAATTGATTTTTTTAGGACGAAGAGAGTAGTATTTACATGTGTAGTGTGTCACATTGCCCATCATCATGGTCATTAATTCACATCCAACATGCTCAAAAGACTATCATTATTTACTACTCCCTCCGTCTCAAAATACTTTAACTTATGTCTTTTTTGAAAAAATTAAGGTTAGGGCTAAAAAATGATTGTATTTAGTTGAGGTGAGAAAGTAGATAGTGGAGAAATTAAATAGGAAAATGTTGTAATTGGTTAGGACAGAGAGGTAAGTGAAGAAATAGTAATATTGTAAGATAAATTTGAATCCTAGAAGTAGAAGTATTTTGAGACGGAGGGAGTACCTCCATACCCAAAAAAAAATACAACTCTTAGGGTGAGTTTGAAGATGATGAAAGAAGAAGATAAAGATGATAACGTAAAATGAGATATCTTATTAGTGAATGATTAATTAAATATTAGCTATTGCAAACTTAAAAAATAAATTAATATGATTTTTTAAAATAATTTTTAAATAGAAATTTTTTTAAAAAAATACACCGTTTAACGGTTCGAAAAGCTTGCTCACAGAAAACGATGAGAGTTTTCACTTCAACCTTCATTGTCGAATGGATCCTTAGTCTTGTTTGGGGAGCTCCAGATTATGAAAAACAACTGGTGGGGGTTTCTTAGCTTTTGGCTACATTCTTTCTTATAATCTAGATAAGAAAGCAGACTGTTTAAGAATATTTAGAAGAAACTATAGTAGTTAGAAACTCCCCTAAATGTATTTCTAGAATTACATTTTTTCTTAGACGTAGGTAGTAAATACTAATAGGCTAAACGAGTGAACTAGAAATACTCAAATGCTGCGCTAGGCCGGGCTTTGAGCTGGGCATGAGAAAGCTCAAGCCAAAAATTGCAAGGTTGAACTGATGCTCCAAACAAACAGAAAAACCTGAGCGCCTAATTGAACGAGCTTATCACGAGCCAACTTAGAAAGGTGACGAGCTACAAAGCAAATTGGGCAAGGCCTAGTTTGGCGTCCGAGCCGAGCGTACACAAACTGAATTTCCAGCCCTATCTACAAGGTGTTTAATTTTAAGTTACAATAGAGATAAATGTGAATTTATAATCGTTATAGTTTATTTACCATATGAAACTATAACTAGATAAATTATACTACACATTACTCGATCCGTCTAAAAAATATAACAACTTCTAGCATTAAAATTTTATCCTAAAATATAATAACTTCGTTGTCAATGTTTTACACCGGCAAAATGAATATGGGGCTACTCAGCGAATGGAAACTTGATGGATTGCAAAGGAACACGTAGAGATTTTATACTGATTCAGACCCTCGATGTGAGGTAATACCCTACGTCCAGTTGTGGTGTTATTTCTTTAAGGATTTGCGGTGGTGATTCTGGTGAACCAACTTAACCTGTCCTCAGAGGGCGCCCTGCCTCCCCTTATATACTGGGGGACAGGGTTATAAAGTAGGAGTCCCAACCGGATTACGGCCAAGGGATCTCCTCTTAGAGATATAACACATCCAATTAGGACTTTGTTTTCCTTATCGTACAAGACAAAGTCTGCTGAGTGTGGCTATATCCCTAATTATAAGGCTAGGTCCATTCTCTATCCGAGTGGCCATATGCTTGTCATGGGGTATCCGGGGCCCATAGCACCCACAGTAGCCCCTGAGACTTTCATAATTGAGTCACAGCTGATGCCGAGTGCTCATCCTCCATGGTAAAGTCTCCCGAGTGCGTTGCTCCCGAGACTATTTGTTCGAGTGCAGTCTTCTTTCCGAATCCTGCTTCATGTCAGTTGGCAGCGATGGCTATAATGAAGAGCTTCATGTAGATAATATGAATAGTGTGGCGCCGAATAGGTGCACATATTAGGTGTAGCCCCGACTTTGTGCTTAATTGTGAAGACAATTAAACATAAAGTCAAAGATCTTTAACCTGGAAGTTTTTTTCGAGTAGATTACTACTGGTATATGAGACTCTTCGGTATCACGTCAACCGGAATATGATTTATAGTCTTACCGAGTAGGGAACTACTCGTATGTAGGACTCTTCGACTTCATGTCAGTCAGAATGGGTATTTATAGTCTTGCCAAGTAGTATACTACTCGTATATGGGACTCTTCAGCATCATGTCAACTAGAAAGAAGGATTTATAGTCTTTCCCGAGTAGCATCCCACCCAGAAGTTAGACTCCTCCGCGTCATGTCAGCGGGAATGAGAAATTTATAGTCTCTCCCGAGTAGTGCACTACTCGAAAGTTAGACTCCTCCGCATCATGTCAGCCGGGGAATAATTATTGCTCATGGTAAACTGATGACCATACATGTAGGCTGAGTACTACTTTATGAAAATAAATCCACGGCGTGGTCAGGTGTACCCGAGAAAGATACCTACATCCCCAATTTTAATGAAGACCAGCTTGTGATCCTTGTAAAAATATATCCTCGAGACCTGGTGGATAAAACAGATACCCAAACATATATGTTTAGCAATAAGGCTCTCATGAAGCATATCTGTTTATCTCATCGGCTCCTTTTGGTAACACCAGCCGCTACCATAATTTCAATTCAGCCTACGGCGCCCCACATGGCATGCTACTGTAGGAACTCAATATTTTGGTGGCTGCCCACCAATAAGCCGGCCTGAGCCGACCTACCAACTTAGCTCTATAGAAATCATCCATTCGCATGTTAGGATGAGTTTTTTTGGTTTCGGTAACCGCAATCAGCCAGAAAAATCCTTATTTGCAGACCTTTCCGACTTACGTTCTGGATGCAACCTGGTTGCCACATAAGCCTGAGTAGGTATATTGCAGGATCTGCTTGCTCTCCTTAGATGTGACGCGGTGCATGAGAACCCCAGATGCGCTTTGACGATGTAAGTCTTCTCTGACTTCAGAAAAACCGAGCAGGGTACCCGAACCTTGCATTAGCATAGGATTCAACTAGCGACGCTCATAGGGCATACCCTACCCAATAGAGCCATAGCCAAATAAGGTACCCGACCCTTGCATTAGCATAAGATTTGGCTGGCGATCCTCATGGGGCATACCCGATCTGACAGAGTTGTAACCAAATAAGGTACCCGAACCCAGCATTAGCATAGGATTCGGCTGGCGACTCTCATGGGGCATACCCTACTTAGCGGAGTTGCGACCGAATAAGGTACCCGAACCTAGCGTTAGCGTAGGATTCGGCTGGCGACCCTCATAGGGCGTACCTCACCCAGTCGAGTAGTATACGACCCCCAACTAGCGCCGGAGGTCGGTTGTCAGCTCACATGGAGCGTAGCCCGGGGAAGATGTCGTCCCCGACTGGCGCAGTACTCAGTCAGTAAGCCCTCGTGGAGCATCCCGAGTGTATTTGGCAGACTTGTCCAAACCCTGAGCGTAGGAGATAAGCTCGCAGCCCTGAGTTCCTGTCACGCGTATCCGGAGCTAGCCCTGCGCTATAAAGATACCGGATGAGTAGCATCTGATGATGAAAACAATCACCCGAATAAAATGTATTTTATAATATATGTAAATACGAGCTCTTCCTCGAGTAGTTGACCCCTTACGTTTAAGCACTCTGCCCGACTAGTTATAGCCCCCTAGCGTCAGGAGTTGGCTCATGGCTCTTTCCCAGACACGCGTTTTGGGTGACTTGAGTTCGTCTTTCATGGAGCAAAGTTTCACGGATCAGGATTTATGCTATTCGAGTACTTTTGCAATCATTTAAGAGCAAAAACAGAAAAAAAGTGCAGCTTTGTACACCTATTAGGTGGTAAGCGGGCTGCAAAAAAAGGCATTGGTAAAGCCGAGTGAAGAAATATTTATCAGAAAGTGACTTAGCTGTTCGGTATTTTGAAGTGGGAATGCCATCCTTGCGTTTGAGCTTGTGAACCCCCGAGCATGTTACTTGTTGTTCTGATAGTCTTCAGTTGTAGGAGATCGAAGACAGTTGTGATCGACTACCACAATGAAACCGCCTGATTTACGTTTGCGATTCCTAGCTTTAGTCGGGACAGCGTCGTCGGTGCCCTCCTGTTTCTTCTATCAGGATGTCTCTCTTGTGATCGAGGGCTGTCAGCAACAGCGTCGGCCGAGTCGGCGTAACTTTGTTCGCATGTCGAATAAAGACTTGACAGAATTGGGAGGCTTCCGTGTGAATTTAGCAATGAACGAGGTGTCTTTGACTCCTTTTCGAAAGGCAGCGATGACGACCTCATCCTTGATCTTCGGGATTAAGTTCTTCTTTCTCAGAAAACCTCTTGATGAAGTCACGAAAAGACTCGTTCTTCCTTTGATGTAACTGATATTAAGTCGTACCGGAAGATGGTCTCATCGATCTCCCTGGAAGTTGGGCGATGAAGCGTTCCCGCGAGTTCTCCCTAGGAGCCGATTGATTGCTTGGGAAGTCTAATTAGCCATGTCCCTCGCGAGTCGGCTAAAGCGACTGGGAGGTAATTAGCCATGACTTTGTGATCTCCTCCAGCTGCTCGGATCGCCAGGGGTGAGACCGTGAGCCAGGACTCGGGTTGGTCTTGCCATCATATTTTTGTCGATTGCTGTAGGCTTGAAACCCGATGGCAGTCGACTTGTTGTAGCTCCTGGCTGTGAAGGCGTACTCCTTCATCTTCATGAGGGCTTCGACTCTGAATACGGCGGCGAAACCACTCGTGCTGGAAGCCGAAGCGCTCGTTGTTGTCTTCCAATCGGCGTTGTTCGTCTTCCTCTCGTTCGCGGCGCCGGACGTTGATGTCCTGCTGGAGGTCACGTCGTGGTTGGCCTCGGAGCCGCCGGTTGTCGTTGGGGTTGCCGAGTGACGTTTGGCGCGACTCTATGTGCAACCGACTAGAGCCAGCCGCTTGGCGTCGTTTTGAGGTGGACAAGACTGCCGCTGGGGAAGCTGACCGGTTGGTCGGTATGAATGTGTTGCCCGACTGTTGGTGATGTTGACCAGCAGCAGCGGTGATCATAGCCTTGATCTTCGCGATGGTCAGGGTGGCCTGGTGATCAGGCCTCAAGCTGGACCGTGTCCAGCTAGGGTTGTGGCGGCCAGATGTTCTATTGTGGCGTGACGAAGTCGTCGTGGTTGCCGACTTCTTGTTTGGAGGGTTTTGTTGCTGAGCGGTTCGCCACCAGCCCTACTTAGGCCGTCTCGTTGCGGCGTGCAGGCAACCATATTTGTCTTGCTTCTTCCTCCTGTTGTTCTCGCAGTCGGTAGGTCCTCCCCTCTTGTTGCTCGTGTAGTCGGCGTGATTCCTGAGTAGGAGTAGAGCCTTTGGCATGCCATGAGATTTCTCATGGCGGGGAGAAGCTTGCTGAACTGCTGTCTGACTTAGAGTCGGAATATCCGAACTGAGAGTCGTAGTCCGACTAAGAGTCGTAGTCGGAATAGTTGATAGGGCTGATGATAACTCAACCCTCCCTTCTAGATCCGATCTCGGCGGCTCTAGCCGATCTCGAGTCGAACCGTCCAGAGGGATCGTGTTTATCGCGTCGGATGTTGTCTAAAAGCACCTATCCGTGGCGTTGCCGAGTCGTGTACGGGAGATGACGATCTCTTCCCTTCTTAGCTCGATCTTGGCCGGCTCAAGGCCAAGTCCGAGTCAAACACGAAGGAAAGATTGTCCTGAGACCCGGACAAGATGAAGATCCACACCCAACGATATCCAACAGGCGCAAGTCGATGAGGGTTCTGCAGCGTCGTGTGGACGACTGGCGCGGAAGTCGACGGTTCCAGCACATCGGATCAAGTCCGAGTCGGGCCAAGGTCGACGTGAGATTGCCGACTGGGTCGACGACGAAGTCGGAGGCTTCCGAATGCAATTGTATCTCCGGGAGAGAGTTGTGCCGCTGTCAACTTCCGGTTGCTGGATCCATCGAGCTTGTAGATGCCTGTAGATCACTCACGCACAAGCCAGCCCCTACCTGGCGGCGCCAACTGTCGATGTTTTTACACCGGCAATATGAAGTATGGGGCTACTCGGCGGATGGAAACTTGATTGGATTTGCAAAGGAACACACGCAGAGATTTTTATGCTGGTTCAGGCACTTGAGTGATGAGGTAATTATCCTAACGTCCCAATTGTGTTGTTATTCCTTTTGAGAATTTGCGGTATATCGGTTTGAACTCTGGTGATACTACTGAACCTGCCCTCAGGGGGCACCCTGCCTCTCCTTATATACTGGGGGACAGGTTATAAGATAAGAGTCCCAACCGAGATTACAGCAAGGGATCTCCTCTTAGAAATATAACGCATTCAACTAGGACTGGTGTTTTCCTTAATCGTACAAGACAAAGTTCTGACCTGAGTTGTGAATAATCTCTAATTACAAGGTTAGATCCATCCTCTATCCGAGTGGCCATATACTTATCATGAAGATACCCGGAGCCCATGGCACCTCATACATCATTCTTTTCTCATCAACCAACTTATAAAACATTCTATCTTTTAATTTTTCAGCTTACTTTCTCGTCTCAATTAATCATAATATTTCACTATTTAGTTTCATCTCCTTTATTTAACATTAACTTATTAATATTTTGGGACATACCCTTTCCGAGCATAGTAGCTCATGACTAGATTCGCCCTTAATTATTTTTATTTACTATCCTGATGCGCATTATCAAAACGAGGCATGTACTTGTTGCTGGTACAACAAGTACAACCAGATCTCACAAATCAAGGGGTTAATAGCAGGGATTTAACGAGCTCTCTGTGTTCAAACAGCGAGCAGTTACGTGACTTACTGGTACTGGTACCTGGCATGCGAGTACAACAGAAAGCGAGTTAAGGACTTCACAGGTATATTTGACTGACCAATTAAGTATGTGCTGCAGTGTAAATCTTATCAGGCTACAGCTACACGATTCTTTTACACCACAGTAGCTCCCAGATGCATACTGTTATACTCTCTCCGCTATATATATAAGAGAGCCAATTTTGCTTTTTTAAATTTTCATTTTAAAATATAAGGATTTTATGATATCTTGAGGTAGTACTTTTGTACTACGTTTATGCTTCACCTGGACCATCGTTTTCACCGGGGTATACATACGTCTTTTGGCTTATAACTTTATTATATCTTTAATTAAAAATAACGTAATCTATATATTTCATGTGAACAAAGGATAGTAATATACTGCACGGACTCTGAGGCAAGGGAGGCAACTCGAAGAGTCTGTGAATGCTCGCTCATTTAGCAGGTATGGCTGCATGCCACTTGCTGTCTGCAATACTGGCCAGTGTGCAGCTCTGGACGTCAAAAACTGGATGTTTTACGCATGGGGAAATGATCCCACCAAGATCAGACCTGACCGGTGAGGTGAAACTATGCATTGTGCTCCACTATATTGGACCATTCATGCGTGTGGGCTAGGTGGTTTGATGTCATGGCAACCTCTGAATGCCAAGTCTAATATGCCTACTCTCTATGTTACAAAATAAATCAATTCTAAAGTTTAAATTTTCTCCTAAAATAAACTAATTTTCTATCTTTGATTCAAAAATCGATAAATTTAATCTCTTCAGTGCCCTTATCTATCCGCTCACCAATACTAATTTTTTATTTATAAGACATTTTAGTCAATCTCTACTAAATATACATTAGGATCCTAGAAGTGGGTTTTTTGAAACAAAGGGAGTAGGCTTGACTGGGTTGATCTGTTGGAGAGAAAGACAATACTGCCTCGTTTCGATCGAAGGAAAAATGGAGGAAAAGGCAAAGTGTCGAAAACCTATAGGAAAATCCACTGTAGAAGAAAGGAAAAGTATATGAAAGGTTTCCCATTCCTGTGTTTTGGAGCTAAAGCCACAGGAAATTAATATCCACTGGAATCGGATGAATAGGATAAAACACAGGAAATATTGATAAAACATAGGAATAGAAAACAAAAAAGATGATGCAAAAGAAAGGAAAATTATAGGAGTTGGTGTTGGAGCCCCACACAGAAATAGCAATAATAAAATAAATTGTTGATTTAGACAGTAATACAGCTCTTGTCCTACTTTTCTCTTCACTCAATGCTCCGTTGCCGAATAGATTGCCTTGTCCGATCAAAGGAAAATTTCCTTAAGCTTGGAGCAGATGTTTCGTTTCCTCAAAAAGTACAGCATAGGAGAAAATTCCAAAGGAATTGGTTTGCTCAAATCCTCCCATTCCAAACGGCATGAACAATGCTCAAAACAAAGGATTCACAATTCAGTCAGGTTGTTGCTAGAGCTACTCGCATCATTGCCGTACGGCGGCCAAACTCATGCAGCCGCTGTTGCCTCCCACCAATAGATCCTGATGATCGATAACAATAATGATATATGTTGCACTTTTGGTCGGGGAAAGAGGATTAGCGGGAATGCGATGAAATCACCCACTTAAAATCCTACGTTTCAGACACACATCCTTTTATATTTTCTATATTTTATATTCCTTCGTTTACACCTGCATTTATGTATTTTACATTCCTATGATTACTGTGTTTTATTTTTGTGTGTTCCAAACACAGTATGTGAAAGACATTGTCTATGTCCGTAGTGACGACGATGAACGAGGAAGTCAGATATGGGAGTCCATACGTAGTATATCATGGATGGTCTCTGATCAGAAATTAATACAGTAATCATAGGAATGTAAAGTACTAGGAGTACTACACAATAATTGAATCGATTTTTGACACTCGGGTTATATTATGTGAAGCTGGCCTCATGTTATGGCAAACAGGTCGTAATTGTAGGTACAATCAATCAAGATAGAGAGTGACAATATATTAGTACCCTTCCGTCAGAGTTATTTGACGATCGAGTACCAAGTCAGATAAATGTGAGTACGTGAACTACTTGAATTGACACATAAACATGTAAGAATAATTAAGTTGGTTTGGACTGTTGCTAGAAACAGTTTGAGAGGTGTCAGGCGTGATCGTTGCTTCCAAAGCTGGTACTCCTTCCATATTTATAATATAGCTATCTATAGATTTAAATTTTATCTTAAATATATTTGTTTATAATATGTAAAATATGATTTTTACTAATTATTTCTCATGTTACTTCTAGTAGACTCTATCATTTCATCAACATTTTAGAACCACACTCTATTTATGCTATTTTTAATTAGTATCATCTTATCATCTATTAATGATAATATTTTAGATCCTTTACTTTAATTCTTGATTTTTTTTCAAAATAATTATTGGTTGGTAAGTATATTGAGAAACAGATGGAGTAGAAAATTTACCAAGCACGATGCACGCTCGTCTTCCATGGTCGAGGCATGCAAACAGCACTACATCAGGTTTCTTTCACCGTTCCTCGCGTTAACTTTTTTACCCCACCTTGGGTTCGCCGATCAACTGCCTGCCTGCTCGCTCCCAACTCCCAGTCCCCCTCAGGCAACCGCAAATTTTCTAGATTTTTATTCAAAACTATGTCTCTATATTAAATTGTAAAGAGATTTATAGAAAGAGAATGGTTTTACGGAATTTATATAAAGATGTGGTTTTATGGGCTGTATATATATAGGAACACTAGTTTTTTTGATGGTTTTTAAAGAGGGTTGTTGGGTTTTTTTGTGTAAGATAGTTTTTAGGAAGGATGTTTTTTTTCCCAAAGTACCATACTTGGGGAGAGGGAGAAGGACTACTCCGCTTTTATATAATAGAAACTAGTGTCGAATTTTTGAGCATCTATTGAAGCCCTGAGTTTTTTTAGGAAAATGATCTACGTCGAACGTCCGAGCGCTCTAGACGCTCTGCCGCAATGGGCAAGCTATGAGGCCCAACGAACAAATAGACAACACGCTATTTTCTCTAGAAAAATCATAACTCTGCATTGTCTTCCTCACTTTCTCCTTTCTCTTCTCTCTACCTCCTCTTGAAGCTGCTTTCTACCACATATCTCTCATAGAAACTTACTAGATAGCTAGCTAGAGTACTCTGATTCTCCATTTCTTACTTGCTAGTTGGACGCATGGGTGGGGATGGAAGACGGGGAGGTCTGTAGACAAGATGAATAGAGCGACTGGACGAAGATAGCGGCATGGGTCATCGGCTAGCACACGTTCGCTGTCAATTGCCAACGCCGAGTGGCAACACAGTCGTCGATTTTTTGCAGGGGGCTTCCACCACGCCACCACCAAGAGCCAAAGTTGGGAGGAGGGGAAAGAAATTGTTGTGAGCGTGGAGAGCTTAGATTCAGCCACCGGAGAGGAAGAAGACGACTGGTAGGCTTTTTGTTAGAGATAGTTAATGATTTTGTTATGTTCTATCGTTTATCTTGTTGTGCTTTGTTGTATTAGAGTGTTTCACTCTTTTCCGATCAAACGTTGTACATGATACACATAACCCGATCATACCTGGCAATATAATGTTTCATTAATGTTACAATTAATATTTTTAGATATTGCACATATTATTTTTATGATGTTGCATACCATACTTTGTTGATGTTGTAGCCTATTTTGTTGGATATTCAATATATTAGTTTGTTAGTGTAACAATTAATAACTTTAAATGATACTATCTTTGAAATATTTTACCTAAATGATGAAATATTTTAACTAAGTGTTAAAATATTTTTTATGGAGCGATGAATTATCTTCTGAAGTTTCTCTATGGATCGGACTACCGATCCGCGTGTCCTTTTTTTTATTTTTACCGACGCGTGGTAAAAAAACTGAGGCAAAAAAGTCCACACAGAGAAAGAGAGTTGGTGGGGGCAGCAGAGCGCACCCACGCACGCCGTCGTCGTGGGACGGCCGTCGCGTCTCCCGAGACGGCACGAGTGCAGCGCGACTGCCCGCACGCACGCGCCCGCCGGCGGGTCCCACGTGGGCCACCACTGACTCCTGCCCCCGGTGTATGACACCGGGCCCCACTCGCAGTAACTGTCGCCCGCTATTTACTCCTGCAGTAACTGTCACTCATGGTTAAAGCGGCAGGCAGGTAGTTCTACTCCTGGGATTAAACTCTACTGTATCGGAACAAATATGGCATTAGGCCAGTCTCAGTGGGGGTGTCAAAGGAGTTTCATTCTCATTTAATGATGCGCCACATCAGCAAATTTGCTTAGTTGGCAAGATATTTACGAGGAGAGAGAGAAAGAGAGTGTCGTCGGGATGAAACCCGCTCGTCACTGTTACCCAGGCAACGAAACTCGATGAAACCCGCGTTGAGGCCGTCGAGTTTCAATCTCATGCGCTCGGGCGGATCCCCTGCGATGCGCGCGACTTCTTCCTCCCGGCGCCGTCTCCTGCGCTTCCCCTTCCCGTTTCGCGCCAAATCAGTCAATCCCTTCCCCTTCCTGTTTCGCAGATGCCTGGGCCAGCGCTTCCGGTTCGCAGCGGCGCAGCATCGGCAAGCAGAGAGGACAGGGGCGAGATGGCGAGCGAAGGGGCAGTGTCTTCGCGCCACAAGAGGAAGGGCGCCGGCAAATCGACCACGTCTCCGTCTTCGCCGAGAGCCCCGCAGTTGTCGCCGGCTGCTCCACCGTCGGCGGCACCACCTCAGCCGGGATTCCCTCTCCCATCGCAACAGCCGCCGCCTATTGAAGGTTTTTGGCCCAGATCTGGTGGCAACAATGGTGCAGGTCACTCCCCAGCAGCACAATCAGCAAATATGTGGTACGCTCACAGGGCTTTTTCATCGCATCGAGTTTTGTTGTTTGCTCTCCTATTTCATATTTGCATCAAGTCAAGAGCATCAGATATGCAGTTCAGTTCTTGTAGCACAGAAGAGATGCACCTTACTCAATTCTGCTATTGTCTGCACCTTACTCAGTTCTGAAATGAGATTCAGTTCTTGTATACACATATAGCACTACCAGACAGGAAATTTGGTTTCAGCTTTTGAGTATTCTCTGCAAGGATATTTGTTGTACTGCTGCATGAGCACTTTGCATCAGTTCTTTAGAATAAGTGTTTCTAAATCTTTTTTTGTAGTTGGGCTGTCCATAAAATTTTTCTGTAGATGATTAATTGAGAAATACACCATGTTGAATTTGTTGCACCTGCAATTTAACCAGATTCATTTGATATGTTAGGGGATTTTCGCAAGGTGGATTTGTAAATTTTATGAATCAAAATCAATTTCCGGTGCACTCCCCATCTACTGGTGAAAATTTCCACCTTGTTGGACTCACTCAAGGCTTTAGTCCATTCTGTCCACCACCGCCAACACCGTACCCCAAAGGGACTCCTCCGCCGCCACCACCAGCAGCAAACATTGTCGCCCTCGACACCGAGGAAGATGTTGTTGTCGCGGAAAGTAGGACAGCAAAGAAAAGTAGGACAGCGAGGCATTGGACACTTGATGAGGAAGAAAGATTGGTAATCACATATGTATAACATGTTCTTATGTTCTTACTGCGTAAGCAGCGTTCTTATGACGAATTGATGATATTATCTTTTTTTCAGGCTAGTGCTTGGCTGAACACTTCTAAAAGACCCGATATATGGGAATGATAAGAGCCGTGATACATTTTGGGGTCAGATCAGCAATGAGTTTAACAGGAACATTCAGGAACATCTTAAAAAGGATATTAACCAACTGAAGATCCATTGGGGACGCCTGAACAAAAGTTTGACTGAATTCAATGGATTCTTTAGTTCAGTAACTAAGGTTCATACGAGTGGTTACTCTGATGACATGCTGATAGATGAAGCACAACAGATGTATAAAAAGAAATATGGCAAACTATTCGCATTGGAGCATTGGTGGAAGAAGCTAAGAAAAGAACCAAAATGGAATGCATCTATTGCACAATCAGAGAAAGACAAAAACAAGAGAGTGGATGTGGATGCTAGTGACGATGGGGCCGAAGTACGTCCTATTGGGAGAGAAGCAGCCAAGGCACAACACAAAGGGAGGCGAAAGATGGACGAAGTTAAGGATGGTATTTCCATACTAGGTGATAACATTAACAAGATAGCAGAAATTACGCAAGAGCGTAAGAAGGAGCGTGAGAAGGTGACAGAGGCGCAGCTGGAGATCTCTAGAAATCAACTTAAGGTGACAGAGGCCCAGCTTATGACTGCAAAGGAGCAAAAGGAAGCAAAGTTGTTTGAAGCTTATACTTCGCTCTTAGTCCAAGATACAAGTCAGATGACACAACAAGAGAAGGCTAGTCGAGGGATAGCACTGACTTCTATAACACAGAAGCTGTTTGGAAACCATGAAGAAGCGGCATAAGGTGAGTTTTGTAAGGTGCAAGAAGTTATCTTTAGTGCAAAAACTACAGCAACAGCTACCAGTTTGTACACCTTGTAATTCACTATTTTACTACATTTTTGCAGGACAACAGTGACATGGCTTTGCAGGTGGAATGTTGAAGAACAGTTACCTGCAGCAGCTAGTTCCTTAATTTTGTTTGTGTATCAGCAGTAGCTAGTTTCTAATGCATGTGTGAACCTGAAACCTAATGCATGTGTGAACCTGATACTATCTTGTTTCAGCAGTAGCTAGTTTCTACTAGCAAACTAGTTTCATAATTTTATTTGTGTATCAGCAACCATTTTGATGCATATGAACCTGAAAGCTGATGCATGCGTGAACTTGAAAGCTGATGCATGATCGAACCTGATGCATATGTGAAATTGATGGCATGCCATATATTTTAGTTGCCGAAGTACTATGTTTAGTTTAGTTATAATTTGAAATGATTACATAGTTGCTTGGCACATTAGATCACAGTATCCTGATGCACTTAATGACTGCAGCTTATCTTCGAAACAGTAAAATGAAACCACTCACTGAGAGAGGTAGTTTCATTCCTCAAACCAAGTCTATATAGCTTACGTGGCAGTCTTGGAAACTGGGAAATGAAACCTCCCACTGAGACTGGCCTTAGTAACCACATTTTAGGCAAAATGATTTGCATGTGAGTAAAGTAATATTTTTGCAGCAATGGTTAGTCAAGTAATTACACTGCAGCTGTTTAGGTAAGTACCCACTACTATTAGTATTCTCTCCGTATAAAAACCGTTTAAAAATATATAACGTTTTTGTTTTTATAAAAGATTTGACTAACTATTATATAATAATATATAATTTTTTCTTTATTATATACTACCTCAGTCCCAAAAAGACTTCATCTTTCTATATCTCACACATATCAATACAGAGCTAAAAAGACTACAATAGCATTCACTTTAGCAAATTCTAATATATTTATCCCTCAATATCATGAACCCTAATATAATTCTCTACTTTTACAAACTTCGATGCAGCGATTGCTTTAAAGTTAGAAGTTAAATTCTTTATAGGACAAATAAAGAGGATAAAAATAAAATCTTTGTAGGACGAAAGCAGTATGTGGTGTTATTAATTTATATTTAAAAATATTTTTATACGATATAATTCCGTAGTTGTTGATAATACCAGTGTTTTCCTAAACGGTTTTAGACGGCCGTTTAAACACGTTTAGACGGTAGACGGCAGGCTGGCGTGTAGTTTAGGGCATAAACGCTCCCCTAAACGGTTTGACCGTTTAAACGGTCAACATCCCGTGTAAACGGGCTAAACGGAGTAGACGGAACGGCCTGAAAAGGTTTTAGGCGGGCAGTTTAAACGGTCCGACCCATTCTGAGCGGGAGGCACGCGGGCGCGGGCGAGAAGGCGAGGCGTGGGCACGAGCGCGAGGGTGCGGGGCGCGGGCGAGAGGCGAGGGCGCGGGCACGAGCGCGAGGGCGCGGGGCCCGGGCACGAGCGGGCGCGGGGCGCGGGCGAGGGGCGCGGGCGAGGAGAACCGGCCTGCGGGCCCCAGGCCTCGGCCTCCTTCTCCTCCAGGTGGCACACGCTCCAGGCCTCATCCTCCTCTCCTCCTCCTCCAGCACACGCTCCTCCTCTCCTCCTCCTCCAGGCGGCACACGCTCCTCTCCAGGCGGCGGCGCGCGCCCTAGGCCTCCTCCTCCTCCGCGCTCCAGGCCGGCGCGCGCCCCAGGCCTCCTCCTCCTCCTCCAGGCGGCGCACGCTCCAGGCCGGCGCGCGCCCTAGGCCTCCTCCTCCTCCAGGCGGCGCGCGCCCCAGGCCTCCTCTTCCTCCTCCAGGCGGAGCACGCTCCAGGCCGGCGCGCGCCCCAGGCTTCCTCCTCCTCCAGGCGGAGCACGCTCCAGGGCGGCGCAGGCACCAGGCCGGCGCGACCTCCAGGCTCCAGGCGGCTCGCCCCACACCCGGTTTCAGGCCTCCTCCCATCAACAAACCTAGGCACTTTGCACTATATATCTATGTCGTTTAGTTGCTGAAGTGATCCTATTTCACCTTTGCTTGATGATTACAAATTGTGCTACAGTACCAAACCGTTTAGGCCGTTTAGACGGCGTTTAAACGCCGTCTAAACGGCCTAAACGCTAAACAGGGTGTCGCCGCCCGTCTACCGTTTACCGTTTACGTTTTCATTGGATAATACATTAGATAAGTAATTCACGCACAAAGTATAACCATTGGACTGTGTCAGAGTACTTCCATTTACTGCATCATCTTTTTACTAATGCTTCTGTCGCGTACTCTGATGATCCCCCAAGTGATACTACTCCACATAATACTACCAGTAGTAGTAACTAAGATTTGATTAAGCAACCTGGTAATGTTGCATCTGTTCATCTTCATCCTCTTTTTCTCAACAACAGGGGGGCAACAAGAAGCTGAGTTACTGGCTCACTGCTACTGCTCGTTGCACTTCCCTTTTGTGGAAACCAAAAATTTTTCCAAAACTAAAAGGAGAAATAAAATGGAGGTGTTTTCTGTGGAGGTCTTTTTCCAAAAAATGGGAAAAAAAACCGGAGAAAACACCATGAGCTAGGCCGCCTAGGCCTCGACGGATCAAGAAGGCGATGGAAAAAAGAAAAAAATAGAGAGGAAATTGGAGAGGGAGGAGAGCCTGACGTGAGCTGGTTAATTAGCTAGTGGAGTAGAGTGAATTCTAGCGAGTGACCTCGCCGCGGTCAGAGCACGGCGGCGAGCCCGGTCACCACCTTCCCCTTGGGGTGCGGCGGTGGCGGCGGCCTCTTCTTGCTCGCCGCCTCCGGCTCCACCGGGCGCCACGGTGACGGGGACACCACCACCGTGATCTTCTTCGCCTCGACGTCGTCGTTGCCGCCGCCGGCGTCGCTGAGCCCCGTCGTCGTCGTCGTCTTGCCGTCGAAGAGTAGCTCGAACTCGCCGGAGAAGCTGGAGAGTGATACCGGAGTGGGTGGGGGTGACGGCGGCGGGGGCGGCTTGTCGGAGCAGCGGAGGACTTGGGGGGAAAGCCACTTGGCGCGCATGTACTCCGGCTTGCGCCATGGCGGGACGTGGAGGCCCTTCTTCCTCAGGCTCTGCCGCGCGGCCTCCGCGACGACGGCGACGATCTGCCCGAGGCGGTCGGGCGTCCCGACGAACAGCGGCGGCAGCGCCTGCAGCGCCGCGCGGTACGCCTTGGTCGACCGCGCCACCTCGAACTCCGACCGGAAGTCCACCTCCACCACCAGCCGCTTCGCCCCCGCCACCACCGCGTCGATGTACTCGTGCTCGCCTGCACAGTTGCCCGTCGACCGTCGCCGCCGGTCAGCTCCGGCGATTCCGCACCACGGCGTGGTAGTAGTAGTATCAAATTGGGGCGGACGGGAAGGATACCTGCGGGGTACGAGGGGGTTTTGTCCCACCGCGACCTGCACACGGCGGCGTCGTAGCCGAGGGCGGCGAGGCCGTCGGCGACGGCGCGGCGGACGTCCGCCTTCTTCTTGCCGCCCTTGCGGCACCTCTCGGCGATCCTCGATGCGTCGGCGAGGAGGTTCCTCTCCGCCACGCTCGCGCTCTGCACCAACCCCTGTGACACAAAGGGGAAAAAAAGGACGACGACTCCTTGATCACTCCGGCGAGCAATCGCGGAAACACCGGTGACTCGAGCTGGGATAAAGCCCCATACCTTCAACGCCTCCAAGGCATCTCCGGCGGCGGCCGACGCGACGGCGGAGGAGGAGGAGGAGGAGGAGGGGAGGAAGTCGAACTCCTCGTCGTCGCTGCCGTCCCCGCCGCCGCTGCCGTTGAAGCAGTTGCCGCAGCGCCCACGCGGGGGGCGCTCCACGGCGGTCGTCGCGTCCTCCATGAAGCTGAGCACCATCCGGTCCAGCCCCACCGACCCCACCTCCGTCTCCGGCGCCCTGTCCTCCTTCTCCCTCTCCCTCTCCTTCCCGTCGCCGCCCAGCCGCTCCGCCGCGGACACCCGCACCAGCAGCCTCCGAAACCTCGACACCCTCGCCGGAGCCGCCGCCGTCGGCCTTGTCTCCATCCCGCACTGCAACTGGTTCCTCAACTGCAACAGCAACGGCATAGACCAGCCGTCCCTTACGCACCCAACCACCGTCCTCGCTTGCCAAACCAAGAATGGCAGGTGCAACCAGCCAACCAACCGATTTTGCCACAACACAACAAGACGTCCTACTAGTTATCGTGCGTTTGCCGTTCGCCGGCGGCCATCTCTCCGCGGGAGGAGTTCGTTATGTGAGACGACGTCGACGAGGTCTCCAGGAGGAAGGCCGGGGGTTGGGGGGGGGGGGGGGGGGTGGGGGCGCGGGGGAACGACGACGAGTTGTTCGCGAGGTTTTATAAAGAGTGGGAGAGGGGGGAGGTGTGGGTGACGTGGCGTAGTGGGTGGAGAAGACGTTGACAGGTGGGCCCGGCGGGTGGCTCACGGTATTGTTGCCGTTGGGGAGGAGGTGGAGTGGACTCCGTGGGCGCCACTGAAATGACGATTTTACCCCTCGGTGGTTGTCTCTGTGGAGGGGCAGGATTGGGATTTCCTCCGCTGATGGAAATCCCCGCGGTGGTTTTTGTTTTTGTTGTGGGGGTTTTGGATTTTATTTGGTTTATCTGCTGTGCTGCGTTCGGGTTAGACTGACATTTTTAGTGCAGTATTCATTAACGTATGACTAGTTAAGTTTTAATTATTATAAACTTAAAAATAGATTTATTTGATTTTTTAAAATAACTTCTATATAGAAAGTACACCGTTTAGCAATTTGAAAAACATACTTATGTAGCTGCGAACACACCCTAGATATATAGTGTGCATTTAACTATTTTATTACTCTGTATTGAAAATTATATAATGTTATGGAATGGTTTCGGTGCTAGTAGTGTTTTTTGAGATATGGCTTATATGTAGTTGATAATAAGTGAAAAATATAAGTTTAGATCAAGACTTTTGCACTTCTATTCTAAGCAGTCAAAAGTCATGCCAAGCTACAAAATCAATGAAAAAAATCCTTAAGTTAATTATAAAAATTATGTTGTAAAATTTAAATTTATACTCAAGGCGAAAAGGCAAACCCTTGAATTGGTGTTTTTGTGGCTTTGGGGGCATGATCCCAAAAAGCAATATTATAGTAGCCAGAGATTGGTAGCTATCCCCCTCAGGCTTTCTTTATATCATTTATAGCCGAACTTATTTAATATGAGTCTCTAAATTAGCTACATAAAGGCATAAAAAACAGTATAGTAATTATTGCATATAAAACACTGATAGTTTAGTACCAATCAAGTGTGAAATGAGCATATTCAATTTTGAAGATCCCAAAAGAAACCAAACATCAAACATTAAATAAAACAAACCACATGAAAATATTCAAGAAATAATAAAAATGGATATCGACGCTATAGGAGTTAGCGAATTCTTGAACCGTCACCTGCTAATAGCGGTCATATTCACGATTGTTCACACAATATTGTAATGGTCATCTTCTAAGAACGCTATCACGACCTATTTAAAATACTTATTACAACTATGGTGATGTGTAGACATGAAACCGCTACATTTCAAATGTGCCTTTAAAATGATTTAAATCAACAGCAGTATAATGAGTCAATGACTAAATAATGGCACAATTGGTTTGGTTTAATTTAGTCACTACTACAATTCTGCTTACTACGTAGAACTTAGCCTCCAAGAATTCATTGAGTCGGGTATTTCCAGCTCTACAAATTCTATGAGATAAAACTAGGGTCAGATAAGGTTATCACTTGCGAGCCATCTTTTTATTGTTGTAGAGTATAAATAATGGTTTCAAACCACTTAATTTAGGAAGGAGATCCTCTAACTTTAAGTCACTGTGACTATGACTATGTGACTGAAATACAAGCTCGAGTTTTGTGAGACCCATATGTCAGTGACAAAGTCACAAAAATCACCAAGTGAGATGATCCATTTTCCTTTATTTAGCCTAGATACGAACTTTCTCTCTATATGATCTAGAGAAGGCAAATTTTACTACAACACTCAAAGTTTATATAATTTATTAGTGGACATCGAAAAAAATGCTACGGCTGGATGACTCCTCTATAAACTAGTAATTTGCTGGAGGACACCGTAGCCATTTATTTATTATTCTCGGCCCAATTAAAGAAAGAAACTATGTTGAAATGACGAATTTGTTCCTCAGGCTAACACATGCTACTCGGTGTGGTTTGGTCGAACCAGCCTATCGCTCCCTCAATCTCCTCCAAAACCCTAGAGCGACGGCCATGAGTACATTTTGTAATTTTTCCAAATTTTTATTTTTTCTAAAATTTTATTTTTTAATTATTTCTCAAATTTTCAAATTACACATTATGTATCTCTTAATGTGCCATCACCCCAAGTATATTGCTACCATACATCATATTTTATATATCTTTGCTCTAGCTGTCAGGTTAGAAACTTATGTCCCAAGGGCATTCTTATCTTTTCAAAGAATTTCTCTTCAACTAGACTGAAAATAATAAAATAATAGTTGTGGCGTTCTCCGGTAAATTATCAGTTTTTGAAAATGTCCTCTAACTGTAGAACATTTTTACGATGTTCACTAGTAAGTTGCAGGGGTTTTAAATATCCTATAGCAAAATTTGTTAAATAAAATTTATGAGTTAGAACTATATTAAACGGGCAGTATACAGGTGACTGTCGCGCGTCGATATGTACACTATTTCTCGTGGAACTAGTCAAAATTTACTGATTAAATATCAAGGACAATGACCAATTTGACAGTGATAATTTGACGCTTATGTGCACACACAAGCCAACCCACTGATTTGCACTACACAAACCCTCCCAAGAGCTACAGTTCAGTAGGGGCCAGCTGGTGGGCCCCACCGTGCGGCAGGGCCGGACCGATTCATCCCTGGACACGTGGCGCGCGCCTGGAAGCTAGCGATCTCCATATGGCGTGTGGCCTCGGGTGGCCACAGAGAAGGCCACAGGCACATCGTGTGTAGGCATCCGCCCCCGTAGTAGCGCCGCGCGCGCGGGAAGAGCGGTGGTGACGTGCTCCCCCGGATCCTCTGCGCCTGCCTGCGGCGTGTGTGGCAGGATGGACAGGGTCATCTTCTTCTCTACTACTCCTTCTCTCCCATGATAAAGGGATTTTGTCCTTAAAACTTATTCTAAAATATAAAGAATTTTATGATCCTAAAATGGTACTTTATTTTCTATCTATTAATATTTTACTAGTTTATTCTTCACCTACCAATTTTTATACTCTCTCCGTTTCAAAATATAGTAACCTAGAAATGGATTTGACACAACCTAGACTATGAATCTAGACTATTTAGATTCGTAGTGCTAGGTTATATCAAATTTAGTCCTATGTTACTATATATTTTAGAACGGAGAAAATACTTAGTTTGTTCTTCACCTATCACTTTTTAGAGGTATATATGTTTTTTGATTATAATCTTAATTCGATAAAAATAGTATAATTTTTTATATTATAGGATGTTTGCCTCTTGTCTTATTCTTGGCTTCTTGTACTACTTTTTTTGGGGTCTTTTGATAGCACTATCTCATTTGCCTTGCTGGGCTGGGCAGCGGTTGGATTGGTTGCAAGGTGGTCTAGGCATGGATTTATCAGCTAGAGACCATATTTGGATTTGTAATACGTGAACGAATAGTGCGATATATTCGAGTATCTTATAGGACTTGCTAAATATGAATTACGACCACCTTGTAATGTCAAAATACAGGCATTCATCGTGTTTTTTTACAATTCGATCATTTGGTATAAGTAATATATCGTACCTTAGCTGTTTTCTATTTTGCTCGAAGTGAATAACTATGTTTGATGATTTGTACATTACTCACAGAATTTAAACTAAACAATCGTTGGTTAATCTAGAAAAGAACATGAAGAGTTTTTTTTAGTGTATTTTTTCAACTAAACTACAAGAGAACCGTCGCATCATTATGGTCGCCTTGTGAATATTGTTTGTCCCTTTCCACTTGATTGTTCTCTCTAAGGTGTCTGCTTGAGGTAGGTAGTGGTGCATGCACAATACATCTTTCGAGAAAGGATAGGAGAAATCTAAATTGCACCAAATTAACAATCATTTTTATCAATGACAGACGCAGCTTTGAAATATAAATGGAGCGAAGATAATCGATAAAGACTGAATGTAACAGATATTATATTTTTATTATAATCACATAAAAATAAAGTACAATCAATAAATTAAGTTACAAAACAACATCCAAGATGACACCGAAAATGAAGTAATAATCTTTGAACCATATAATTAGAATAAATTAGTTCTATAAAATCTGACACCTGGCTAGGGAACCAACGTCCATGCACCACACCACACGAGCATAGAGTGACTTAGCAACAAAAACGAACAGTTGAAGAAACATTAGATGGACGAGGCAATGAGCATATTCATAAAGACGAGATGGCCATCAATGCCAGATGCCAAGAATACTTGATTGATTTGATGGGTTGATGATGAGCTGATGGTTAATGTGCTAGATCCAGGACTAGAAGAGTAGTATGATGGTATGAAGCGACATAGGCTATAGCTAGGGTGGATGCCCCACCCTGCCCAAATGGGTGCGTCTGCCCCTGATTTGTACTACTGTTACTTTTATCTTGATCAAAGTTCCAATATACTTCCTCCGTCCTATAATATAAGATATTATATCTTTTTTTACAAAAATTAAGAAAATAGTAAAAGGACAAATCATAATACAAAAGGTGATAGTTGAGGTAATAAACTAATACATAATATGGTAGGTGGAGACTAAACTAGTATAAAAATTAATAGATAGAAAATAAAATAATAAAAAAATTAATAAGTGGAAAATAAAGTACTAACCAGGATCATAAAATTCCTTATATTTTAGAACAAGTAAGAAAGACAAAATCTCTTATATTATGGGACGGATGGAGTATAGTTTAAATGTTCTATCTTGTTAATTTTTATTATCTCTTTTCTTCTAAAAATTCATCTGTATTTCAAGATGATGATACTACCTTTATTTTTAAATATATGATGCTGTTACTTTTGTACATAACATTTGAGCATTCGTCTTATTAAGAAGAACTATATAAATATTATTTATTTTGTTATGACCTATTTATTCATTGAAGGTACTTTTAATCATGATTTATATTTTTATATATTTATATTAAATTTTTAAATAAGATGAATGATTAAATACTATGTCTAAAGTCAATAGCGTCATATATTTAAAAACCGAGGAAGTATTACTATATGGAAACTAGTTTCAATTCCTATTACTTTTGCATACATAATTACCAACATGTGAAAATTTTAAGCACGTACTGTACTTGAATTTTAGCCTTAGTTTTCTTAGATGTATTTATTTTTATTTTTGCCTTAATTGTTTTCATGGACTCTGAGGCCACATATATATATTATAATGATAAGAGGAGCATATACCTAGCTAACGGTGGTTTTGGTTTGGTATGCAATTATGTTGTACACCCAACTAACGAAGTTAGCTAGTTCGTTGTGCCATTTCTTTCTTGAGTAGTTCTTGGATCACACACAAGGCATACATTTTCCTTATCTTGATAGTTTGTACCTTTAGGCCTTCATATCTAGACTTTTGGTACTTCTAGGGTTGAGAAGATGTTTTGGGCACAATGTTGAAATTTGCATAATTAAAATAAAAACCCCATAGTACAAAACAGAACTACTACTATATAATATCATGATTTTCTCAAGAGTGAAGCATAGGAGGTGAGGAATTGACTGCCCTAGGGAGACTTAATTGGTAGGTTAATCGTGATCTCTCCATATACATTATTGCTTATTTTGTGCAGGTAGGGCGTTGCTTCGGTACACCTCTTTCCGAAAGTTTACAGATTTCATATCAAGGTAGTTAACATTAGGTGAGCGCAAATCTGGAAGCATATGGCAAAATTTTAGATTATATATTGAAGGTTAGATTATTGAATTTATTTTTAAAGCTAATACAGAATTGCCCTCACCAGACATGCACTGACTTGCTTTGGCATTCATAGATTTTATTTTTAAAAAAAAATTGTACAAAGCACACTCCACAGTGGTATGAGTGATTCAATTTGAAACACTACTCAGTCCTTTTTTTGCAATTAAGGACAGTAGTCTGTATTCTAACTAATTAAACATCACTGAGCTACAAATTGTAGAGACAACACCTCACTCACACTTCTTTTCCTCGTCATTACTAATGGATAAGCGAAAGGGACAATGATTTAATTGTGTAACTACTGGCTTTTCCCTTGATGACGTGTGCTTAATTATTGTTTTGATGGGTATGATGCATTAGTTAGGCAATCACATTCACAGCCCAAGACAGTGGAACTGCAAAATAATGTAGTCTCCCATCCACTGCTGGGATAGGTCATGGACACTGTCCAAGTGTCCCACATAAACAAAGAGGAAAAGAATCACTAGAAATGAAAATTCTAGAAAGAAATTAATGTACATTCTTTTACTTGAATCTAAATCCCAACCATTATTCTAGCCAACTATTCACTATATTCTATTCAGGTTTAAGGAAGTTGGATGGTTTTCTCAACAATTTACCAACCATTTATTTTTTAAAACCATCAAAACAATTTATGGTTTACATCTCCAGCCAAGCTAATTAGCTCTAATGTTAGTGGTTGGAGATGTAAACCATTTTCATTATCTAGGAAGTCTACATGAAGAGTACCCATAAGTATAATTAAACTTGTTTAGAATATATGCTAGGTAATCCATGGAACTTAATTACTTGATAATAAGTAAGATGAACTCCCTAATTAGCATATCCAAAGCTTCCGAAAAAATTAATCCTAAAATCATTTTTGCATGTATATTTCGCTTTCCATCCGTGTCTTGCAAATATTATTCAGTACTCATGTTTGTAACTTAAGCTATATATATGCTATACCTATTCCAATTTCCTGTCCATGGAAAGGATTTGCGGTTAATAAGTTGACTATATTTAGTTCGATTCTAGTGGACCAATGTGTCACCATTAATTTGTAGACAGTTAATGGACTACAAGCTTGGCATTTTCTATGATCTCATCTTGTTAATAATTTACAGCAAATCATATACCAGGGAGTTTGGCTTACACAAGTACGTCCATTGATAATGGTAATTAATTATTATTTATATTATCCCATCCATTCGTGTAGTATTAACTTTATATACTTTTTTGCAATTTTCACACAGGACATGTTAGCTAGTCTGAGCATGCGTGACCCAGCCATAATTATAGTTTAACTTTATGGTAATTAATTTAACTCTGGTTTGAGAGAGGTGTCATCTCTACGCATGGTTTTGCCTTGTCTGGTTCTGAGTAAAGACGTTGTCAACAGCGCGGTTTGCTAATTTCCTAAGAAATTGAGAACTTTTAATGTGATCCTGCCGTCATTGGCGTCATGCCTAGTAAAAAAGGTCCTTATATATCTGAAATGATCTGCTTCTGTTTGTTTCATTATTTTAGGAGGTGTAATTATTTTTTTCTTATTCTCTGTGCAATTTTTAGGCAGAGGCCAGTTTATTAATTTCATTATCTAAAGAAGATTTTCTCATTCTAACTAATTGATTTATCAATCTTCATCCGACGGTTCATCGTTATATTAAGTTTATGGATGAACCTAAATCAGTGGCGAACCCAAAAAAATTAAGCTAGGTGTGCCTGAACAAATAATAGTAGCCGATAGATTTTGCAACTGGATATTCAAAGTAAAAAAATATATATGATATGAAAAAGAAAAAATATACTACTCCCTCCGTCCCAAAATATAAGAACCTAGAACCGATGGGACATTTCCTAGTACAACGAATCTGGACAGAGATAGTAGTCGATAGATTTTGCAACTGGATATTCAAAGTAAAAAAATATATATGATATAAAAAGAAAAAAATATACTACTCCCTTCGTCCCAAAATATAAGAACCTAGGACTGGATGGGACATTTCCTAGTACAACGAATCTGGATACTCCTAGTACAACGAATCTAGATACTATCCAGATTCGTTGTACTAGGAAATGTCCCATTCGATCTTAGGTTCTTATATTTTGGGACGGAGGGAGTAGCAAATTTTAAAACAAATAATAACACATATAAGGTACAAATTGTTCATGGTAAAGATGTTTGAAGTAGTTTGAACATATTGGTTATTTAACTTACTATGAAGCTTGCTCTTCGTAAATTCAACCATGTTTTTTTTCCTGTCAATGCATTATAGTTAGATTGTACTCCAAAAATATTGAAAGGAACTACTTTTAGTGAGTAGGTACAGGATCATAGGTTGCACCACCAAGAAAGATCATTGTAAGCATGAGCGCAGTTCTTCAAGTGTTCTAAGGCCTAGCAGTAATTAGGATCTATGGTGTAAACATTCTGAAACCATAATGTTTTGCAGAACATTGTAAATTCAGACTAGTTGGGTGCATAGTAATCAAAGGAACTATACACATAGATCAGGCCCTATAGACAAACTTAACACCTTGAGAAGCTCACATCAGCTTACTTCCAAGGAAAAGGAAGACAATGCTCTGCTACTTCTCTCATCAGTCAGCAGCAATGTTGCTCTCATCAAGATTTTGCAAGATTTAGATCAGTTTAGTTAATCTGAAGAACCACAACAATGAAACATTTTTTTTGTTCAATTTGATCTATAGTATAAGTGATCTAGTTTTGGAAGGTGATGTTGCATTAATAAAAACAATTGATAAATTTTTTTTGAGAGAAACAATTGGTAAATTTTGGTTAGTATGAATCCAGTATATATGTAACAGATGGTTGCTCAAGTTATCATTACTCTGGATGTATATATTGAATACTTGAGTGGGTGAAGAATGCCTTTCCTATGGTCAAACCCTAGAAAACTAGAGTACACGCAAGTGCATTGTGATGATTGGCAGAGAAATTATTACACTAACCATGCACATATACAAATGCAACACCAAAAATGTAGGGTTATTTTCCTCTAAAAAAATGCAGAGTAATTTGGTAGGGAAATCATGAAGGATGCATGCATGATTTGCTCCAGAGCCTTTTTTCAAATGAAATAGGAGTATTATAAAAGTCATCAAGTCACTTTCATTTGCACTTAATAGTGGGGTCACTATGACTATAACATGTCCTGGGCCCACATGCGTGTGGCATGCAGGACAAAAAAGGGCTAACTGAATGCATCATAGATTGAGCTCCACCAGCACGCAGATGATACTGCTAGCCTTAGCTCTAAAGAATGCTTCTACTTTCCTCTAGGCTTTGTCACCTTTCTTTTGTCCTTTATTGCCATTTAATTTTTGTTGCACTTACAATTTTGTACAAATAATAATTACATCAGGTATGAACACATGACCTTCATTATACTTTAGAGTAGTGTATCCATGAATACATAATCTGAATTTGCATTATTGCACATTTCGATGGGTCAATAATAGAGTCAAACTTATGGTGCCACAACTTTGATGTAGCAGTTACATTGTTTGCTTTGGATGATGAGCAATAGAAAAAACAAACGAGCTAACAAAAATAAATTTAGGATATGACTTCTATATTTCTATTCTTAGCTGTTTAAAAGTCAAGGCTAAAAAATAAACCATAAAGAATGCTTAGAATAATTTAAGATTTAGCTGCGGCTTATAAGCTAATAAGCAAATAATGAGGGTGAAAATTTTCAATTGGATAACCAATAAACCCTAACAGAGTGTACAAAAGAACGAGGCTAACGATGATTCCATTTCTTTTTGAGGTTGATCTTGATGGATCATTGGTTTTGCAACCACACAATTAGGCATACGCGTATAACCGATTGTGACCTATCTATTTTCCAAGTAGGAATATACTGGGAATTCAACATTCTAGATGAAGGGGAGCACAGTGACCCCACCAACCTCACACCACTTTCACTTCACAAAATGTAAAAACATTTTTTCACCTTTTCCCTCATGAAAGCAATGCCTTTTTGGAGCCTTTGCTTGATTGCCACAAAGCCATCTGCTCCCACACTAAGCTCTTGATAGGGATAGAGGTGATGATGATATCTTATAGGGGATAATGAGAAGTTTTTGGTTTAGTTACAGAGGGGGGGAGAGAGGGTGGATAGCTTTGTGTCAAGTTAAAGTGTATGTGCCATTCATGTCCTCTTGCAAATATTGTCTGTGTCAGTGTGTGTGTTTGATGTATGTGGTTTTCTGATCTTATCTTCATGGCGCCATTAGACGTAGGCTTAGTTTCCTAGGTCGATTGCTTGTTTTTGACTTGATAGTGTTAGTTTTACGGCTAAGTGCTAAATTGGTTGTGTCATCAAATTTTTCTATGAATATCTACATGCCTCCATATGCATTTAGACAAAAAATCAGACATTATTTGCACGTCTATTATCACTATATGGAAGTCCTTTTACACCTTAAGCTAGGTCAATCACATGTCATTGTTCTGTTGCCTGTCATCCAAATAAACATAAAAAATGAAAAAAAATTGACTACATGCCATCAATCACTCACCAGAATTTGAAAAGTTAAGTTTAATCTGCACATCAAGGAAAAAACACAAATCCAACGATCAGATTTGTATTTTTTATATCTAAAAAAGAAAGTATTTTTACCCTCGGTGTCTGTACTCTGTATGTATGTTACAACTACTACAATTGATATACTCCTAATATTGCCCAGGGGCAACATGGATAACGTTGCCATGAAACCATTAAATTTTCATAGAAATGCAGGAAACCTTTATGCCTTTAAATACGCTAAAATAAACACATATGCATCAATTAATCATGACTCACTCCGAGCAACTACTCGTTTTGCTTGTTGAAAGGTTAGCCGAAAATTAATAAAGTAACCACTACTAGCTCATGTCACAGAAAAATACTACCTCTGATCCCAAATATAGGTCATTTTAGACCTGAACCAAGAATTAAGAAAACAATAAAATAATTTTATTGCCCTTCATTTATATTACATTGAAAAAGATGAATCGTTTTATTTGTTTGAGAGATATCATTTATATGCCAAGGGAAAACAAGGAATAATAGTTAAAAATTAATTGTCTGAATGTTCTAAATCGACTTATATTAAAGTTAAAACGACTTATATTTGGGATCGGAGGGAGTAACATTTTAAAGTGTATGTGGTTAATGTATATAAGTTAACCTTCCCACAAAAAAGTACTAAGTTTACTTAATGGTTAGATTATATATAGGTTTTGGTCATATGAAAAAAAATAGCCAGGTCTGTTATAACAAGAAGATTCATAATGAAAAAAGTGTTACTTATGTAATCTTTTTTGAATATCTAGGTAAAAGAACTAAGTGCATGATCAAAATTATGTCTTATTTACTTTACAAAGTCCAAAACGATAATCTTTTGTGCCGAATAACACACGAGTGTGAGACACGTCTCAAGCTCCCATCCTTCCATGGACAGCCACGCCAGTTCGTTGCAATATGTACATGTAAGAAACTAACTTTTAAACTACGTGATTCACCGTTTACCTGCGTGTGAAAATGACCATTTAATTTGCCATCCGGGTGCTTCTAATCCATGACATTTACCAATTAGAATTAAAGGGACACGTTTCCTTTGACCAAAATGTTGACTATTGCTGCAGACAACTGGTTGTATATCTTGTATGCATTGCATTGTGACGGCCGGATGGCTTAAAAAACCGCAGGATTTCTGTTTTGATTTGTTTATCTAAGCCAAAACACAACAAATTAAGAGAATATGCTCTATACGAGAAACTATTTATTTTTATAGATGTTGGATAGTTTCATTGTTTTAAAATATTTTATTATCTAAAAAACTATTGTTGAGGAATATTTTAAGGGACGAGAACATTTAATGTCTACTTGAGACTGGGATGTAGAATTAATGGTCAAGAGATGAATAGTCCGTAAAAAATCTGATCGATGACTCTCTGGAAGTGCTAAAACATTATGGATTTCTATTTTACAATATGTTGGAATATTAGTTTGTTTTAGTTCCATCACCATTATTCAAATTCAATTTTATTTTCACTTAAATTGTCTCCATAATTGTGACTACCATGATATCAATTCTGCACTTGATCTATCCCGTATATACTCAAAAAAAAACTTTTATGAAGTGCTAATTGTTGGTTGATCTACTGGCCCACGAGCCAGAAAGAGGCGCATGGGCTTTACAGGAAGAGGCGCATGGGCTAAATCCCATGCACCGATAACGACGTGAACCAATTCCCACGATTGCATAACGATCGGAAGCGTCTGTTTTCTTCCTAACGGAATCGTCCCTGATCTCCTCTAGCGCTAAAGATAAAAGGGGCTATGGCATATGTATAGGTGACGATCTACGCACGTTAAACTAACCCCGAAAAACCCTAAATTAAAGTAAAATTTATATTCTTGTATTAGAATTAATTCCAACTAAATGAAACCAACAGAAAGTTTAGTTGGAATATTTTATTTATTTTCTGTCATTTCGACCCAACGGAGTTATGACTTGGGACATTATTATTGACGATAAATTTAGTTTTTGCTTCATTTTGCCCAACAAAATTATGGAGTAGAATAATTTTTGTGCATGATTAACCAGACCAACGTAGGGTTAATTATACACACTCTTCATTGTTTATTAATGTTTTGTCGTTAATTTCAGTTGTTAATGATATAGTTGCTCAAATAAACAACATTGAGCAACTAAATGGCATTAACTTCTAGGAATGGAAGGAGAGGGTGAACATTACCCTTGGGCTACTTGATTATGATGTTGCCTTACGCGAGGAAGCACCCATTGCCCCTCCCGCTAATGCCACTAATGCAATTAAGAAGGCTTATGAGGAGAAGGTGGAAAAATGGGAGAAGGCGAATTGCATGAGCTTGATGGTCATTAAGAATTCCATATCCCCTGGCATTAGAGGCGACATTTCTGATGCTGACACCGCCAAGGCGTATATGACTAATGTTAAGCAAAATTTCAAAGGCTCTTCTAAGACTTATACCAGTGTTCTCATCATGAGGATGCTCATCTCTCGTTACGGCTGAAAGGGGAGTGTGAGAGAGCACATCATGTCTATGACCAACATGGCAGCACAACTGAAGAGTATGGACATGGCTATCTCGAATGGTTTTCTGGTCCATTTCATCATGAGTTCCTTGCCACCGATTACGGTCCATTTAAGATAAACTACAGTACTCAGAAGGACAAGTGGTCTATTGCCGAGCTCATCTTTCACTCCGTGAAGGAGGAGGAGCGTCAGAAGGCAGAAAGGCAAAAGGAACAGGCCTTCTTCGCTAAGTCTGATAAGGAAAAGAGAAAGGCTGATGAAGCTTGTGTAGGTGAAGCCAGCAAAAGACCTAAGACTAGCAAGCCGAAGCCTAAGGGGAAATTTAACCCACCCCAAGGTGCTCCATCTGGATCTGGTGCATCTACATTCAGTGGATCTGGTGCATCTATATTCAGTGATGTAATGTGCAAGTTTTGCAAGAAGACTGGACGCATGCAGAAACAGTGTAATGGCTTTAGGAAGTTGCTTACTAAGTATGGTAACGTTATTATTGATATTATCTCTTATGTTGATAATGCACTCTATATGAATTATGCCTCTGGTTCTTGGTGAATTGACTCAGGTGCAAGTATGCACGTTACCAATTTATTTTAGGAATTGCGTTCCATGAGGATCACAAGGAGGGAGTGAAATCTTAGAGTGGCGGATGGTAATGAACTTCATGTCAAGGCTATTGGAGATCTTCCCTTAGTTCTAGAAGGAGACTTCAAGTTATTATTACATGATATTCTTTATGTTCCATGTGTCAAAAGGAACATTATTTTCATTGCTTGTTTAACGGAACATGACTTAGAGTTGATTTTGGAGACATTGAATGTTTTATTAAGTTTAATAATGAGGTTGTGGGCCTTGCTTTTAAGCGAGGCAAACTTTATTTGCTTTCTCTTGATGAATCTGCAATGACTTTGTGTGATGTTGCTAATCATGTTAAGATAAATAAGACCTCATCGAAACTATGGCACTGTTGTTTAGGCCATATTTCGAAGGGGAGGATGGAGTGTCTTATTAAAGACGAGATACTTCAACCATTAGATTTCACTGAGAAAAATCGCTGCTTAGACTGTATCAAAGGCAAATTCACTAAAACAATTAAGAAAGGGGCTACTAGGAGTACGAGAATATTTGAGTTAATCCACGCGGACATTTGTGGACCCTTTCCAGTGACATCAGT
Source organism: Oryza meyeriana var. granulata (assembly GCA_003991445.1). Lineage (NCBI taxonomy): Eukaryota > Viridiplantae > Streptophyta > Magnoliopsida > Poales > Poaceae > Oryza > Oryza meyeriana. Next base: position 187,040 of record RYFJ01002554.1, read on the forward strand.
AGACGGTTTTAATTCCTTCATTACGTTTACTGATGATTTTTCCCGTTATGGCTACATTTTCTCCATTAATGACCTGCCTGAAGTATTAGAAAAGTTCAAGATTTTTAAGGCTAAGGTAGAAAATCAGCACAATGTTAAAATTAAAGTCGTGCTCTTAGACTGAAGAGGAAAATATTATGGAAAAAGTACTCCATACGAACAAATTCCAGGGCCATTTGCCAAATTCTTAGAGGAAAATGGCATAGTTACCTAATATTCTATACCCGGTGAATCACAATAGAACGGAGTTGCTGCGACATCCTGGTCCAATTAGGATCTGGCCTATGTGGCCCATGAGTGTTATGTGCACTTGATTAGTACCACCTTGCTAGTTGAGCAAGAGTTGAACCAACTTATAAGACCTTGTCTCTCCAACCATAGCACTTCCAGGTTAACCTTTTTACATAAAGCAAGGACGAAAGTGTAAATGGGGTGCTATGTGTAAGTGGGTCAATCCATCAGATGGGCTAGGCTGTGCGGTTCTGGAGGGCAGGCCATTATAAATGGTATCAGAGCCGACCCTCGCGGTTGCATATACGGATCAGTGTGTGGACATATGGCGCATGACGCATGTGGGCTCTGTGTGAGGCACATGGCATGGCATATGGTGCCGGCACTGGACGTACGGATATGTGCTAAGAGGGAGCACGTTCCTGGATATTTGCCTATATACCTGTGTGACTATGCGGGTAAGTTGGAAGGCCTTGTCCCTTCAACCATAGCACTTCCATTCGTGGAAACAAGACACACCATCTTCTTCGAGAATGATCAAATCTATGGGAGCTCACAGGACAGACAGTTGGACCTTGAGGAAACCCATGTCACCATGCCGGTTATCCAACAGAAAAATTGCCTGTGTCTCAGGTAGTCCCACAGGCATCCTCTTCTATGGATCTATCTCCAATTGAGGATACTAATGAACCTGTAGCACAAAATGATGAACAGACTAATGTGCAAATTCCTCAGCCCGCTAGAATTCCTGATGAACAACTAAGAAGATCACAGCGGGAGAGGAGACCTGACATTCCTAGTGACTATGAGATTTTTATTGGAGAAGACATTGGAAAAGCAGATGATCCCACTTTATTTAAAGAAGCCATCATCAGTGAGAATTCATCCAAGTGGTGTCATAAATTCATCCAAGTGGCTTGACACCATGGAAAATGAACTAAAGTCTATGGATGCTAACGATGTCTGGGATTTAGTAGAAATTCCCGAAGGAGTTAAAACAGTAGGCTGTAAGTAGGTCTACAAAACTAAGTATGACTCCAAGAAAAACGTCGAACGATTCAAGGCAAGACTTGTAGCTAAGGTTTTTCACAGAGAGAGGGAATAGACTATAATGAAACATTTGCCACTGTCTCTAAGAAAAACTCGTTTAGAGTTGCCATGGCGCTGGTAGCTCATTATGATTTAGAGTTACATCAGATAGATGTCAAGACTGCATTTCTTAATGGTGACTTGCATAGTAGGTTTTCATGGCACAATCAGAAAATTTTGTCATGAAAGGCAAGGAACATATGGAATGCAGGCTAAAGAAATCCATTTACGATCTTAAGCAAGCATCTAGACAATGGTAACTTAAATTCGATGATATAATTAAGAATTTTAGATTTAAGGAGAATGAAGTGGATAATTGTGTTTATATGAAGTATAAGGGTGATAAGTTTATAATCTTAGTACTCTATGTGGACGATATTCTAATAGCAAGCAGCTTCAAGCATTTGCTGCATGAGACTAAGACATTTTTGTTCTCTAAGTTTAACATGAAAGATTTTGGTGAAACCTCTTATGTTTTGGGTATTGAGATACACCGAGACAGGTCTAGAGGAGTATTAGAATTATCTCAGAGGTCATACATCGACAAAGTACTTGAAAGATACAACATGAGTAAGTGCTCTGTCACGCCTGCGTCAATTGTTAAGGGCGATAAGTTTGTTTTTTCCAAAGCCCGCGGAATCAATTAGAGAAGGATCAGATGAGGACGATTCTATATGCTTCAGCTGTCGGAAGCTTAATATATGCACAAGTCTGTACGCGACCGGACTTGGCTTTTGTGACTGGAATGTTTGGCAGGTATCAGTCTAATCCAGGTCTAGACCACTGGAAGGTTGTTAAGAAAGTCCTACACTATTTGCAAGACACTAAGCACTATATGCTAACTTATAGAAAGTTTGATGACCTTGAGTTTGTTGGTTATTCAGACGCTGACTTTGCGGGGTGTGTAGACACTAAAAAAATAAGCTATGTCTTCACTCTCGCAGGAGGAGCCATTTTGTGGGAAAGATCCAAACAATCTCTCACTGTAGCGTCAACAATACAATCTGAATTTATAGCATGTTATGAGACAACCGGGCAGGCTGTATGGCTTAAAGGCTTTATTCCGGGACTAAGAGGTTTAGATAGCATTTCTAAACCACTCACTATATACTGCGACAATAAAACCACAGTGTTCTATTCGAGTAACAATAAATCAAGTGGTGCTGCCAAACACATTGACATAAAACAATATTTCATTGTGAAAGATAAAATCTAGGATCAAACAATTAAGGTTGATCACATAAGCACTAAGTTAATGCTCATAGATACGCTCACTAAAGGACTACCACCCAATTTATTTAATGAGCACATTGCCGGAATGGGATTAGTAGGTAGCCTATAAGTGTGATTCTGGAATAGGGGCATAAGAATCAATCAACACCCTATAAGAGTAAGTTGTTTCTTATTAAGGTAATTTGGTGACTATAGATACTGTTATCGTAGTGGCGTTTCATTGACCGCTACGACACATTATTTTAGTTCGCCATTCTACTCAGACTGGACTCGTTAGTCCTAAGATCAAGTGGGAGAATGTTAGTTGATCTACTGGCCCACGAGCCAGGAAGAGACGCATGGGCTAAGTCCCACACGCTGATAACGACGTGGACTGATACCCACGATTGCGCAACGATCGGAAGCACTTGTTTTCTTCCTAACGGAATCGCCCCTGATCTCTTCTAGCGCTAAAGGTAAAAGGGGGCTACGACACGTGTATAGGTGATGATCTACGCAAGTTAAGCTAACCCCGAAAATTCTAACTGATCCTAAGCGCGCTGAAAGGAGACCGAAGGTTGATCTCCTCCTCTATCGCCAGTCAGTGCAGGTGGCGGCCGGAAGGGCAACGCCACCCACACGTCGGATGGCAACCTACAGCATTGCCGACGACATCAACCACGGCACTAATGGGCTCCACTTCAACCAGTCATTAATTCACCCAAAATTCTGCAAATTTTTAAGATGATTATATATAGGCTAAGGATTAGAGTAATCTTAAGTTTTAATACTAATATCATTTATCTGCATAAGACTCACAAAGCTTTGCTGCTCTTCAATACTTAGATCGGTTCTTATGTACTTCTGTAAATAATAGTACCCAAAGACTTTTTAATAATGGCTAGGACGAGATCTACAAATCATTAAAAAATATAATTAAGCACGGTAAATCTATCTGAATCAATCTTGATAAAAAAAGACCATGGCTTGATCAAAAGTCAAGAGAGTGGAGTCATATGTTTGGGCGTTTAGCAGCGGCTGAGACGAGCAGCTGACCATTCTTGAGGAGACTTCTAGAAGCAATATAATGAGACGGCTATACGACTGCGAAGTGTACGTATTAAGCTCGTATATGTAAAATGATTTGACTTGACCGCCCTTTTTTCACAGCCTAGTAAAATGATTTACTTTCTCTAAAAAAATTACTCACGAGCTAGTCACAGTATGGCATCAGGAGAGTAGAAAGTGAGGCCACGTGGCCCTTGTCTTGGACCAAGATCATTTACCTTCACAGTCCACGTGACTTTGTTACTAAGGCTGTATTTAGATAGTTTTTTATGGATTGTTTTCTATTAACATGATAAATTAATATTTTAAAAATAGATTTTACAAAAATAGTTAAGAATAGGTAGTTTAATCAATACAATAGAAGAAAGTTTTTTTAAAAAATATATATTTTTAGAGACGTGAAACAAATAATTTATTTCAAAAATCTTAAAAAGGCAGAAAAGAACGCAGGCTAATATGTGGACCCAATAAAACCTGAACCTACATATCTGATAAAAACACGGTGACTTTAAAGATAAAGATAAAGATCCCGATCCTTCTTCTACACGAGATCCATCTTCGTCACTTCCGTTTCAGCACCGCCAAAATCTCTCGAATGTGCAATCATTTTTCCGTACAAAATGATGCAAAAAAGATTTTGCTACATCACATTCCCCAGGAGCCCATGCATCATGAATACAAAAGGTACAGTTTTGAGTACTACGAGAAAAACATACATAGGGCGTCATATTATACGTGAACCGAACGGAGGGACTAGTTAACGAAATAGATATCTGAAGTTGTAGTCAGTTGTCATTTGTCTTTTCGTCTGTTCCCATTGATCATAAATATTTGAGTATAATAGATCATAAATAATTTACAGTCATAAATATTTAATATTAGGAGAAGATTTTATCAAACTTTTAAAACTTGATCATCAATTTATATTAAAATAAGTTTAAAAAATCTAATAGACTTATTATAATAGTACTTTTTAAGGTAAATCTATACCTACTATCTTTTTAACTAAGGATTTAAAAAGTTATTGATGATCAATGTTTTAAAAATTTCGGCTGAATTTTGTCCTAAATATGAAATATTTATGAAAGAGGGAGTATAATCATGGGATAGAAGAGATTCAATAATATTTTTAGTGATAGATAGCACGAAATTCTGCAGAGGAAATTAGGCAAAGTACTCCTGATGCAAAGTGAAAAAAAACAAGTATATGAAACTTCACCCCTTTGCCTGAGCCCTGAAGGCTACATTCCATTTGGGCTGTAATACTGGCCCTTATGGCCCATTCCAGTGAATCTTTACCAGCTCAGTTAAGGACTATTTTCTGATATAGCTTAATAAAAGGGTTTATTTGTTAATAATAGCCTAGAATAGTAAAAAGGATAAAAGAGCGCATGATCTCACATCAGGCTAAATTGAGTTTACAACAGGCTGGAAGTTGCAGCATTATTGTTGTCACAATCTCTGGTTCTGTTGTCTAAGCACAATGGAGAACAAACGAACAAATTCCACACAGAAAACTGTCCTTGAGATGTCAACTAAAGCCAGGAAACATGAAGATTCTCAAGGTACGTTCATGACCTGGATGGACTGAAGCATGTCGGAGAGTGCGATGACCAGGTCGCCGGATTGGATCATGCCCCTGGCCTTGAGCAGCGAGAAGGTGCGGTTCAGGTTGCTCTCCATGTCGTCTGAGAAGCTGAGGCGGAAGGGGATGAGTCCCCATTGGAGGTTCAACCGTCTCCGCACAGATGTTGAGGTCGTGAAGGCGAAAATCGGGCAGTCAGGTCGGCACCGCGAGAGCAGGGAGGCCATGTGGCCACTCTTTGTGTAGACAAAAACAGCATCTACCTCCAATTTGTTGGCTGCAACTCAAATTAAATGTGATTAGACCTAGCCCAAATATGCAGATGGCAAAATAGTCTGAGTTGATGACCATAGCAATGCACAATAACAGAAAGATGAAACAGCAAAAAACAATTCGTATATAGCAGTCACTACAACAATAGAGATAGAATCGGCAGCAGTTACCCATTTTAGCAGCCGAAATGCAGATTTCTTCTGATATTTTGTCAGAGAAGGAAGATGAAACATCTTTAAGTTCTAGTTCCTCGTAGCGCTTCTCCTCTCTCCACCACTTCTCAATCCTGAGGCTAACACTCCTGAGGACACTTAGAGCTTTCTCTGGATATCTCCCCATTGCTGATTCACCAGAAAGCATAAGAGCATCTGCACGCTGACGAACTGCTTCAGAAACATCAGCAACTTCAGCCCTGGTGGGTGTAGGATACTCAATCATTGATTCAAGAAGCTGGGACGCAACAATGACTGGCTTGTTGAGCTGCCTGCATAGTTTAACTATCTTTTGCTGTATTGAGGGGACCTGTTCCAAGGGAATTTGTGCCCCCATATCCCCTCTGGCTACCATGGCACCATCTGAAGCACAGATTATCTCCTCCAAGTTCTTCAAAGAGTCAATGCTCTCGATCTTTGCAATGACCGCTATATCACTGATGAGTGATGATGTAGAATAACCATAAAGGTCAGCACAAAGAAAAATACTATTTCAAGAAGACAATGTTAGCTCTTATAAAAGTATATGTCACCTTGGTTAGTCTCAGACATATTAGAACAATACATACAAGTCAGCTTCAGAAACTCTATACCAACAAATGGTGTATGATCTATGCCCTTCTTAATAATTCCTGCTCTTCTAGACATAAAACAATACTCATGGAGTGACCTAAAAGTGAATGACTGCACTACTTCAAATCTATACTAGAAAGCATATGACGATTCAGTTCAGCTATGATGAAGTAACCAAGCTTATCTTTAACACATAAAAACTTATTGGCATAGTCCACTTGTCTCTATTACATATCTAAAATAAATGATCGGAGCAACAAGCACTAAAGAGACCATATATCTTACTACGAGCCAAGATTTGGTGCATAAGAGCTGACACTAGTAGCTATGGCTGACTCAAAATTATCAGCAGTTCACATTATTACTTTATTGAATAAATACATCATCGCACAGGCTTATGTTTTTGAAAAGGAGATAAAGAGGGGGGGAGTTCACAGGTTGCTGATTCAGCCTATTTTTCTCTAACAACTACTCCCTCCGTCCCAAAACAAGTTGATTTCCAGAGTTCAAAATTTGTCCCCAAATAAGTTGATTTTTAGCCTCTTACCTACCCTCAATCCATAAATCGAGAAGTTCTATATTTTCAATACCCCTTACCTACCCATCCACCAATACTACTTTCCTATTAATGAGGGGCACTTTGGTCTTTTACCCTCACTACTATTTTTTTCTAGAGATGCGAGGAATCAATTTATTTTGGGACAAAGGGAGTAGTTAAAAACAGTATGCTCATTGCTAAATTGATCTTCTAAGTAACTGACTGACAGCTTACACCTGCTAACAAAAAATCAGTATTGGACAAGAACCGGAAACAGCGGATACGCCAGAGTTGGGATGGTCGCAGAAATATACTCATATGTGGTCTCGTCAGTTCAAACATGTTAAAATAGGGCATACTTTGCAACATGGAAGTATAAGCTCAACTGAGAAGAAAATTATCCTCATCTTACCTGCCACGGCTCCTTGCAGCTATATAGCTTTTCAGATGGTTAATTACTTCTGCAGACTTGACAAACGAAACTGCAATAAAATCTACACCTTCAGAAATTCCAAAGTCTATGTCAAGCCAATCCTGCAGAAGTCACAACAAAATAAGAACCATCATTTCTCAACAATATAACTTTTGTTAGAAATCTGTGTAGCTTTCTAAGAAATGGATGGTGAACTTTTCAAAGAAATGCAGATTTAGTATTACAATGCAATGGTGAACTTTTCATTTGGACTGATCTCAGTATTAATATGTAAAACATAAACCGTCTGTCCAACGAACTGACATAACTATTCCACATCCTTTTTTGGTACAGGCTTGCAGCAACAAATTTGCCATGCTAGTAAATTTACCTTCGATGAAATGGTAGGAAGCATCGCGTTCCTCTCACGGACAATACTGCCATCCCGCCAAAATGTAAGATTGGCACGTGGCAGCAACAAACCAGGATCTGTGCAACGACACTTGACATCTGGTCCTAATTTCTCAATCACCTCAAACCGAGCCATTCCACCATCAACAAGAAGCTCATCACCAACTCTTACATCTGTTAGGGTTCAGAAAACCATTATAGTGGGGAATAGAAGTATAGAACTATAAATAAGACCAGCAGAAGAGATCTGTTCTTGGAAAATAACCTTCAGCGAATCCTTCGTAGTTCACATGAATAGTTCGTTCTGGGGGAGGTGCCTCAAAAGATCTTACGCTGAATGTCCATATTTCTCCATCCTGTGAAATCCAACAAAAGAAACAAAGTAGATTGTTTTAGGAAAATAATTAACCAAGTTGAACCAATAGAACACATGGCTAGAAAAGGTAAGCAGCTATCATTGGATATGACTGGGAGAGCAGATGAAGGCTATTCTAGCAGTCAAGTTACTTCTAATATGATTCAAATGAACAGAATGAGGCAATAATCTTATTTTCAAGAGTGGTGAGCTAGCCATTGCACTGTAGAAAATTCATTAATATCAACGAATATGTCATGGTTTATCAAAATAAGTGAATACAGAAATTTGTGGGTATCATGTATTGTTAAATTCGATTCTTTAATGGAGTAAGAACAGAACTTATGATATCCAATCCGCTAAGTCAATAGAATCAAACTACAGCTGCCTACATGCTTCTGCAGAAATCCAATAAAGAAAATTCAGAAGTGGTGTTCTTTTTTCAGCTGCGAAGTAAGACTTACATTAAACATTACAGGATCAAGAATTTGTTAAGCCATGTTCAGCACAAATACATGGCAGGCACTTGGGCCAAATTAACTGCCTTTCCTCTACCAGCACGAAAAGTTGCAAAGAAAACACCGTTTAACAAGGAGGTCAATACTTGGAATGGCTCGCACAGTTAAATGGGTTATTAATTTAGCTTGATGACAGATCCTTAAAATGGGGTTGGACCACTTGCTAGTAGGTAGTAGGTAGTAGCATTCCATGCCAGAATATTCCATAACAATTCTAATATTCCCCCTTACTGTGCAAATATGAACATGAGCTCAAATCTAGATCTACCCAGTCACTGTGTGAAGACAATTTTCTACAAATTCCAAGTCGAATAAAGCATGCATTCCTGAGTAGTTGAATGCATGGACGTACTTAGTAGAACAACGCACGCAGCACTCGTCCCCTCATTCCACGAGCGAATTCCAACGAATGCATGGAAGCAAAGTAGAAAGGCGCAATGCCAAGGCAAATCGAACAGCAGCTCACCTCCGCCTTGGCGGCCGGCGCGCCGCCGAGGTCCCCCATGTGGATCTCGCTCCCCTCGGTGTCCATCATGACGGCGACGGCGAACCCCTTCTCCTCGTTGAGCCTCCGCACGGCCCGGATTACCCCCCGGTGCCACTCCCGGTCCCCGTGGCACATGTTGACGCGGGCCACGTTCATCCCGCCGACGGCCAGCGCCTCCAGCTCCTCGGCGCCGCATGTGGCGGGGCCCACGGTGCAGACGAGCTTGGTGCGCCGCGTGCTCCGGAACCCGTTCTCCCGCAGGTCGGCCTCCGTGGCCACGTCGACGTCGATGGGCGACGAGGACGACGTCGCCGCCGCCGCCGGAGGCGCGACGAGAATCCCGTTGGGGTTGGGGAAAGCGGTGAGGTCGGCAGCGTTGTTGTTCCCAGAGCTGCTGCTGCAGCTGGCCGCGAGACGGGTGAGGCGGCGGCCCGGGAGGCGGAGGCTGGTGGGCGCGGGAGCGGCCCCGGCGGAGGGCTTCCTCGGGGCGGTGAGGTGGAGGAGGGTGTGGGCGGCGGCGGCGGAGGTCGCCATGGCGGCGGCGGAGGCGGAGGCGGAGATTTTTACGGGGTTTTGTGTTGAGGCGTTGGATTTGGGCGGAGATTGCGAGGTGAAATGGGCGAGGAGGCTGCGTTTGATGGTGTGGAGGGTGACGTGGCAGGAGGACGCCTTGCTGGGCCACGTGCGACTGACCGAGTGAGCTGGCACTGATTGACGAAAGCGAGGCTGAACCAGAGATTGACGGGCTTAGAATTTGTTACCAAATTTCGTCTCTCAAATTTCCAATTGCAGCAAAATTCAGCGAATTTTGCAGAACTTTAGACAGCTTTTACCAAATTTCGTCTCCCAAAATTCATTGCTCCCTCAAACCGCTAGGTTTATGTCCAACTTCCAACAAAATTCAGCGAATTTTGCAGAGCTCGGGGAATTGCAAACCCAGAAACAGGCTTACCACCCTACAAGGCGTTTGTGTGGATGAAAATTCAGCACAGATTTGCAGTGATTCAATCTCGTGCCATTTGTGTGACAGCACGTGCCAACACTACTTCAATCACTGACAGTAACACGGAGTTTGGTTAACTTGCAAATCAACAGTTTGGATGCTGGACTATCGTTTGATAGTCAAAATGGTTCCAGGATTTGAGCAATCACTGGCCCACAACAAGACCAATATGCAGGCTTAATTTAGGATTGCACGGCATGACCATTCCAACACTCAAGACTTCACACCAATCCGAGAAACACAGCGCTTCACAACAAACTCAACTAACCAAAACTGCAAATAGAAGTGAATATAAGCTGAATGCTAAGGCATAAGCACCAAGGCGACTGGGTGTACAGCCATCTTATACAAGACAAGATCACCGCATCAAATACAGGACATCACAGAGAACATGAAGTGCAAATATAATTTAGATAGCTGGTCCGAACCACATCATACTCTATGTTCTCACGACGGTACATTAACAAAACAGAGACTAGTCTCAAAATCCCACAGAAAACTTCTTATGGAGATGTTCAGGTGAAAACAGAATGGTAAATCCTTGAGATAAGATCGGTAACGCTGCTACTCAAAACTTAAACAAGACAACGCTCACTGCGTCACACCAAGCCACTTCGAGAAGTTGTCGAACTCAGCATAGTCACTGTCTGATATCATGGTCTTGTACCAAGCCTTTCCAGCAGCCTTAACCTTAGCAGCCTCCTCCTGCAATGAATCAGCAGTACTTTTTAGTACGAATAACAAGCACACACAGATTGAAATGGCTAAGGAATAAACAAGGATCTCAATTACAATGTGGACCAGGCAAGCGTTAGAGAAAACAATGAAAATAGTTGATCCATGTAAACAAACAGGTACAATTACAAACCATATAAACAAACAAGTTACAAACCACACAAGATAGGTATAAACAAACACAGATAAATACATGACCTAATCCAAAATTATAATGCCAAGAATAACATCATCAGAATATCACCTTAAAGGACATCAAGCAAAATAAACTTGAACACATAAAGGCATGCTCCAAGAAAAGAACCAAGGAGCTTGGACAACTGTACATTATCAAGAATCAATTTACACTTCTAAAGGCCTTTGGTAGCAAAATTAATTTAAAGAAAATGAGGGGCATTGAGCTACTATAATGAAGTATAACACATTCCAGAGTTGCTCCAGAGATCATGGAACTAGATACTATACTACACATAAAACAAGCGCACTAGAAGCTCTTACTGCTAGTTCTACATATTGGCAACAATAAAAAAACAAACAGAAGTATGCTTTTTGAATTAGTAGAACAAATTTACCTGGCACTAGTAAGATAACATTACATAGTATTGGTTGTGATGAATACTATCTAATAGCCCATGAAGCAAGTTTGCAGCATAAACGTGGCTAACTAAACGAATTAGGATGCGATCTAACAAACAGATCATATAATACCAACACACTATGCAAATATCCACATAATTGTTTTCATTACCATGACAGTCTAACTAGAGATGTTCTAAACAACTAATCAGATGTTCTCAAAACTACTAATCATTGTTGTATTAACTGTATTCACAAAGATTGGAAGGAGAGATAGTTATACCGGGCTAAGCTTGGTCCTCTTGGAGTCAAGCTTCTCCTTCCTGGCCTTGATGCGGGCAGCCTCAGCAAGGGTGGCCATCTTGCGGGCAGTGCCGAAGTAGGGGTTGAGCTTGAGCACAGCAGCAACATTCTTGAGCGGGTTCTTCCTCTTCTCCCTGCGCTTGACCTCCTTGTTGAGGGGCTTCACCACAGACTGCACCTCATCAGAGTTAATGATCCTGCCAAGATCAGGATTGGCCATCTTGGGCCTCGGCAGAATGAAGCCCTTCTTCTTCAGTGAAGGGGCATCGAAGGTGCCATACACCTCCTCAAGCTTCTTGAAGGCGCTCTCAGTCCAGATCACAAAGCGTCCGAGGTGGCCACCGGGGGCGAGGTCGAGCAGGTTGAGGCGCTCAACGTTGGCAACATCCACGCCGGGCAGGTTGCGGAAGGCCTTCACGATCTTGGAGCCCTCGGTGCCGTAGACGATGAGCGGGCCCTTGCGGTTGATGTAGCGGCGGTTGCGCATCTTACCCTTGCCGGGGCGGATGCCAACGGAATCCTTGGCCTTCTCAGCGTCGGCGTAGGCGCCGACCTGCTTCAGGATCTTGATGGCCTGGGACGTCTTCTCGATGGACTCCGCGGAGTCGGAAATGACAAGGGGGAGCTCGGGGACGGTCTCGATGCGGTGGCCGCGGGCGAGGACGAGGGACGGGACGGCGGTGGCGGCGAGGGCGGAGGCCACGGCGACGCGGCGAAGGTGGATATTGACGCGGCGGTGCCACTTGCGCCAGGTCTTGGTCGGCGCAAACATGCGCCCGCCACGGCACATGTTACCGAAGGCTCCCTGACCGGCGCGGTGGGTGCCGCCTCCCGGGACACGCGGGATACGCGACACCGCGCGCCCGGTCCCCCACGACTCCGCTGAGGTCTGGTGGCCGGCGCGGCGGGAGACGGCGTAGGGCTGGCGCTTGTTGCAGGAGAGCAGCCTGTGGACGAAGCGCACCACGTCTGGGCGGAGCGGCGCGCGGAACACCTCGGCGAGCGCGAGGTTGCTGCTGTTGTCGGTGGCCATGTCGCCCTCCAGGGCCTTCACGGAGACGAGCGGGCGGGTTTGCGTGGCCATGGCGACGGCGCGGCGGCGGCGGCGGCGGCGGCTAGGGTTTTGGGGGTGGCGCTGGTGTGCGAATGGAGGCGGGGCGCGAGGGAGAGAGGTTATATAGGTGGAGGCTGCTAGGGTTTGGGTGATGGGGGTTGGCGCGGCGAGATCTGGACCGTCGATTTGGATTGAGCGGCGTGGATTTGGTGGGAATCGAGTAGGCTGGGCCTTGTTGTTTGATGAGATGGGCCGTCTCATGTTATGGTAGGCAGTTGTTTTTGGAATTTTTACTGTTACTAATTTAATTTTTTTTTTAATTTACAAAACTAATTTTCGGTTTGAATCATTTGCAAAACTAGTCTCTTGCCGCCCTGGGTCACGGCGGGATTTAAAAACCGCCGTGGCCCAGGGCGGCGAATGGCATCCCCGTCACCGGGGCTAACGGCGCCGGCCGCCGTTAGCCCCGGGGACGCCATGTGGATTCGCCGGCGGCGAATGCAATTTTGCATTCGGCCCCCTGGGGGCATTCGCCGCCCTCCCCCAGGGCGGCGAATGCATAGGACCGTCCGCACACCGATCGGACGGTCCGAATGGACGGCAAATTGTTGTAACGCGCGCTAACTACTTTAAAACAGTCATAACTTTCGCATACGGTTTCGGAATCGGGCAAATAAGTACTCTACGGACATCTACAGAAAATTTTACATCCGCTTCCCCCCGACTTTGTCGGGTTTGTCCAAAAAAATTTTATGAAATTCGGCCGGGAAGATTGAGTTTTTGAGGTCCGAAGTTTCAGCACGGTTTTTAAAGCACACTCGTAATTTTCTACAGGCCACATCTTACATCGGTTTGAGCTGCACCTTCACGAGATTTTGCTATTCTTGTGTTGCTAGTTGAGAAAAAAATATCAAAAAAAAAGAAAAAAAATTTTGCAGGCGGCCCCCTGGATACTATGCTAAAAACCGCCGTCCCCCAGGGCGGCGAATGCAATTTTGCATTCGGCCCCCTGGGGGCATTCGCCGCCCTCCCCCAGGGCGGCGAATCCACGTGGCCTCCCCGCGGCTAACGGCCGCCGGAGCCGTTAGCCCCGGGTGACGGGATGCCATTCGCCGCCCTGGCCACGGCGGTTTTTTTAAATCCCGCCGTGGCCCAGGGCGGCAAGAGACTAGTTTTGTAAATGATTCAAACCGAAAATTAGTTTTGTAAATTAAAAAAAAAATTAAATTAGTAACAGTAAAAATTCGTTGTTTTTGAATTTTTACTGTTAATAATTTAATTATTTTTTAATTTATAAAACTAATTTTTAATTTTTTTTTTGCAGAAATACCCTCTTGCCGCCGTGGGCCACGGCGGCAAATGGCCTGGGCCCACGGCGGCGTCACCAGGCCGTGACGCCGGCCCACGGCATCAGCAGGTTAGGGGCTACGTGGCATTGCCGCCCTGGGCCACGGCGGCGAATGGCTCCAGGGGGCCGAACGCAAAAATGCAAATGCATTTTTGCGTTCGGCCCCCTGGAGCCAATTGCAAATTTGTGAGTGAATTGCGAGTGCTAATTTTCCTGCCTTATTTTCTTGCTAATTTTTAACCCCAAAAATTTTGAAAATTTATTTCTCAAAATTAGATTCTTAAATTCTATTTATTGTGCCATTGCATTTATTGGGTCGATATTCAAAAAAAACCAAATATCATAGATTGTTCACGTCGTGAAGAAAACTTATCAAACTAAGGGTATTTTCGGATCGCCACTCGTATTTCACTCCTCGTATGTCCGAATCGGCACTCACAATCCACTCCTCCCCGTCTTTCGCCTACACGTTTTACAAAATTTACTTTTAATCGTGGTTTAGGGTATGTTTTTTGAAGTTTTTTTTTATAATTCAACGATGGTGGGCGTTGGTTTGTAAAATCGTACTGATTATTTTTTTAAGTTTATTTTTGATAATACTTCATTAATGACATGGTAATAGGCCGGTCCGTTTTACGTGAGGGGCTTAGGACCCCCAGGCGAACAGAATGTTAGGGCATATGAATTTTTTCCCAAATTTTTGCGCAATGTACGTACTGAATGATTTTTAATTCGACATTAGGAGACGATATATTGTATTATTCGTGATCCACTCTGTCGATACTTAACACAGTGCACGTACAATAGCATAGTGATATTAGCTAGATGTGAGCCATTCGCATTGCGACATGATGAATGCGACACCCATAGTGTCGGCGAAACGGGACTGGGGGTCCCCACAGTCCGGGGGGACGCGTGGATCCTCTGCCACGTCAGCTTCCCCAGAGGCGTCATCGCCATCGGCCCCGAGCACATCCCCGAGGCGCCGTCTCCTTCGGCCCCGGGCTCGTCCCGGGGGCACCGGGCACGTTCCCGGGGCGACATCGCCTTCGGCCCCGGGCTCGTCCCCAGGGCGCCTTCTCCTTCGGCCCCGGGCTCGTCCCGGGGGCACCATCGCCATCAGCCTCGGACACGTTCCCGGGGCGACATCTCCTTCGGCCCCGGGCTCGTCCCCGGGGCGCCTTCTCCTTCGGCTCCGGCCCCGGGGCCCACACGACGGTCCCCGACAGGCCCTGCGCCAAGCTCCCAAATATACCTGCATTAATGGTAAAGCGACAGGGCGCCTCCCGCTTGTCTCCCGACAGCATCTCCAGGGGGCAGCCGCCTGCAGCAGTCGGGCGACAAGACAAGCAGACCCGACAAGGCGACAGCAGACCAGCTCTAGCCGCCCGCAGCCGCCGGGCAGGCGGCGATTGGACACTCCTCCAGGCACGGCGCAGCAGGCAGGCGCCAACCGGCACGACAAGATGTAGCGTATCCCTCTCTCACCGCGTATGACCGGCACTGTGGACTCCCCTCGCCTATAAAGGAGGATCCATGCCTCTCTCTCGGTGGACAGAGTTCGGGCCTCAGGTCACCCAGGCAGCTCTTGCTCCTGGCTCTCTCTCTCTCGAAGTCTCAAGTCCCCGGGCTAGCTTCCGAGCTCCCCGCAGGGTCCATTTGTAACCGCAATCCCACATTCATCTACGACAGATAGCCAACCACACACACAGGAGTAGGGTATTACGCTCCGGCGGCCCGAACCTGTATAAAACGCCCCCTGTCTCTCTCTCTCTCTCTCGCTTGCGATCTTCGCGGTTCGGATGGTCCGGACTGTGTTCGGACGGTCCGGACCCCTATCTTCCAGCTCGGGCCCCTCTGTTTCCGCCCCGAGCGCTGATCTCTCTTCTTCCGCTTGACGCCGGCTTCACCTGAGAACCACTCCCCTGGCCGAATCTCAAAAGGGGGGTCTCCCGACTTCCCGCCGTCGAGGTTTCGTCCTCCGACACATAGTATGAAATACAACAACGGATACAACTTGTGAGCAGTACAATGTATCCGCTCGTTCTAGTCACCGATTTCTAGAAAAGCGGGCAATTCGTTCATGGTACAATCTAGACAGGCTGTAGTCAGCTGGTGATTCTGGTTGCATATTCCAATGCTGTGATAGATCTGACGGCGTGAAATTGTCAATCCATTGTCTGAATTGACACCTCCTTGGAGGATCCTGTGGGACGAGTTTGATTAATAAATTCGTCACGTTTGGTGAAGATAAACTATCTGCAGCAAGTAAGGTGCGGCTTGAACTTACATCGATATCGTCGTCAAGAATGTTCGGACAAACAAAGCTTCTGCGTCGCAAAGTTTCTGGCCTTCTTGACCTGACGACCTGGCAATGATCACCACAAGCGCACGTTGGACGGTCCTCCCATCGCGGTAGTCCGAGAGGTCGATTTCTCCAGTCTGCCCCTTCTAGCTCTAGACGTTGTTCGTGCTCCGCCCTCCTGGCTATGTATTGCGCCATGCTTTCGTCTAACGGGAGGTAGTCATATTCCGGGTTGTCATTGTTAATCCACTCGATGAAGCCGCAATATCTTCCCTCGGTCTGTTAAGGTAAATATCCTGGTGTAAGAGTCGTGGGTGTAAAAACGAATATGACAAAGACTTGACTGAAACACATACCTGGGGACTCCGGTGCACGCACTCGAAGTATCTCCAGCCGTAAATCTCCTCCTGATGAGATACGCGTAGCCGGCAACGGTCACCACAAAGACATATCGAGCGTTCAGCCCAAGGTGGCAGTACCAAAGCGAAACCTAAATATCACCAATTGCAATCCTCCACGAAAAGAGGTGTAGGAGGCATTGTTCGATGCTGCTACAAGAAGAAAAGGAAATTAGTGAGGCAGGTAGTGGCCGTAGTTCATAAACGGTGCGAAGTTTGCCCGAGAGGCTGGGTGAAGGCCCTCTGCTACTATGATGGTGCTTTTATATAGGTTGTCGTGCGTCTATTTCCCTATAAGACGTACAGGTCAAAATATAAGGGACATGCATATGCAAAAAACAGTTGAAGTTGTCGACCATGTATTCAGAATGCCTGTGACAACACATGACTAAAGCGACGCGCCGAAAGCTCGCTTGTCGTAATGTGGCGCACGCGGGGCCTATATTATGCAAGTAAAGGTGGTCCGTACTCGCACATAGTATGTGCCGAAAGTGGTTTGTCCTTTTAAAATGGTACAAACAGGACGGAGTACCGTTGTAAATATTTGTGAAAGATCAGATCTGAAGGGTGGGATCGAGCCTAGAGGGGGTGAATATGGACATGAAAAATTTGAACAAGTTATGCGAGACCTATAAATAAATAAATACAACAATAGCCCCTAGTCCATACGCCTCCTCGTCCTCCTAGGCTGTGCTCACACGTGGCCGCGCGAGTACGTCAGGCGGTCCGCCGGTACCCCACGGGTGGCTTGGACCGCCTGATAGGGGTGAAAATGGGTCGGGTATTTCCCGCCCGCCCGCCCGACCATTTTAATATGGGACATTTTCGGGTCAAAAATTCGGGTATCCGGTTGCTTACGCGGATATCGGATTCGGATTCGAGTATTTTATGGCGGATTCGGAATCGGGTTCGGGAGGGCAGTATCCAGCGGATATGGAGTATCCGATACATTATGTGGATAATATCCGGTAAACTATCCGGGTTATACCCGGATAGCATAGCCAAAAAATATCCCACACAGCCCAAGGCCCAGCAGTCACATAGCAGGCCACCACTTCAGTCACAGCCACAGGCAGAGGCGTAGCCAGGGCACAGGGACAGCGCTTAGGAACCCGATGTTTCGAAGGATTGCGATTTTGCGGATTTCGCTCGGAAGGTTATTTGAAGAAGCAAGGCAAGTCACACATTCATCCTTGATCATGTTGAACCTACTTTGTGAAACATTTTATGATTTATAAATAAATTGCATGTTTTGCCAATTACATAGAATATGGGACAACCTATCCGTTTGCTTGAGAGCCTGTTTATTTATTATCCATTCCTTGATAACTTTGGGTGATAATTGGACTAGCTTATGTCTCATTCGGTGACACAGCTAGAGATAGGACCCGCTTAGCCATGCTTAGTACCACTAGGTCACTGATGGGATAATCACATTATTTCTATATTTGGTAACCTGTTGAGCTACATGCTCGAGATGGTTGACCATGGTAATTGGTCGTAACTAATCAACTAATATGTGATCTAATAGTGGATTGTGGGTGCATGGTTTTGCTGGTCGCACCCATGGCAGTTAAGGACCGGTTCGTGGGAACCACTTAAGCAGATTTTCATACAACCACAAGCCAGCGTAGGCAACAGCTGGGCTTGTAGCGTCTCTTCTTTATCTCCTAGGCACCGAAGATGAGGGTAGGCGTGATGGAGTTGGGTTGGCCCGGGGTAGGGTTGATCAGCTTTCGGATCCATCGTGGCGCAAAGGGAGTAGCCTGGCCGAAATGGTGTGCCTTGTCGGTAGGTGTAACCTCAGCGTGCTGTGGATGGTTTGGGAGAGGTTGCGTGAATGGTCTCGTCACAGCCCTTTCACCGTGGGTTACGGGCACTTGGAACACGTGCAAGGCTGTGTCTTGTGGGTAAAGATGTACATCTCTGATCAGAGTAAATCTATTCGAATAGCCGCGCCCGCGGATATGAGCGACTAGTCAAGACTCACTGTGATTAATCTCATCTTTGCTTAATTAACTTGACTTAATGGAACTGGTATAGTTCAGGTGGATGGTTTAGGGCCTGATCAACGTGGTGTAGCGTTGTTCAGTGATGGATTAATACTGATTAAAATAACAACTGTTTTACCTGTTTTATATCTACCACTGTTTACAACTACTTTTACGCAAATGAGCCACCAGCCTCCCTTTGAAATCCCGTGCACAAATGCATCATTGGTGTGGTTTGCT
Organism: Oryza meyeriana var. granulata; assembly: GCA_003991445.1. NCBI lineage: Eukaryota > Viridiplantae > Streptophyta > Magnoliopsida > Poales > Poaceae > Oryza > Oryza meyeriana. The sequence continues at coordinate 205,996 of RYFJ01002554.1, forward strand.
GAGTACAGTGGGTGGTACTCAATCTTGCTATATCCCCCTTTCAGAAGAGAAGACCTTGGCTTATACCCCAGTTGAGCTTGCCTGTGGTGTGGAGCTGAAGTCACGCTAGTTTCGCCTTTGCGCTGTTGTTTTCTTCCGTGTGAGGACTAAGTGCCTCTTCTGTAAGTATTTACGCTTCGTTTACGTTTGGATTTGTTTATTGATTTGTCATTTTGTGTACCCTAGCTTGATTCCTGGATAGGGATTTTAATACACAAAACAGTCTAGAAATTGGCTAAATTTCTGGGCATGATAGAAACCAACGACTATTGCAGCCTTTCTGCGCTCACGTCCCGCCCACCATGCATGTTGATTCACACTTTGGAAATTGCCATACACCTTTGATCGAAAATTCGGAAAGCACCATGGATGTCTTCAATGCTTGCATGTGTATAAATGGAAGCCAAGGAGGCACCGCCCTATATTCTAGGGTTGGGATAAAATACAGTTACGCCTTCTATCAGGGGAAAATTTAACTATTTGCCACTCTGTTCATTGGCACCTCTTTAAATACTACTCTCTTTATTGTATTTCATCTTTTGCCAATAGAGAGAGAAATTTTTTTACTCATGTGCCATTTTGTGCCTACGTAGCGTCATGTCACCGTCCTACGTGGTACTGGAGGTGCTAAGAACATGGTCCCTTACCAGATTAACCATATTATGTTCATGCCTTCAGGAAAAAAAATGATATGTATGCACTTTTATTATCTGTATGCACTTTTATTTTTGCAAAAAATGTGTCATTTATTGCCAAATATTTATTCGGCCATTTGCTAGAAAATAATTAAATATGACGAATGGTTCATATTTTTTCATGAAGACCTGAATATAATATGGTTAATTTGGTAAGAGATCATGCTTTTAGCATCTCTAATGCCACATAGGACGGTGACATGGCGCTGCGTAGAAACAAAGTGGCACACGAGTAAAATAATTTCTCTCTCTAGTGGTAAAAGATGAAATACAACAAAGAGAGTGGTGTTTAAAAAGGTAGCAACGAAGAGAGTGGCAAATAGTTAAATTTTCCTCTATCAGGGGATGGAGGGAACATGTATTTCTAAAGTGGGTTATTATGTTGGTGGCTATATAGATAATATGACATAAGATAGAGCCAGCATATGGTTGTAGCATTAGCCTTGCTCTTAGAGTCTATGTTGTTGTTGGCTATAAATTTGTAGCCCACTTTTCGTCTTTATCCTCTTCTCTCTTCTATACTAAGTATAAATATAATGTGATAACTCTTACAGCCGTCTATATTATCTTATTGTACTATTTTTTTATTGTATTTGCTCTAACTGAGTCTTTGATCATGCTTTTATTTCTCTGAGTTTTTACGAGGCTGTCAACTAGACTGTAAAGAATTTATCGTGGGAGCAGTTAAACATGAAACAACCATATACTTTTATTGAGATGTATCTCCAATAATACGAATATGACAAGAATACGATTGGCTATATGAATATGATAAATATCTATTTAATTATAGTGATAAATTAAATATTTTAAAAAATAAACTTAACAAATAACTTAAATTGATCTCAACAATGCAGTAGAAGCAAAATTTCAAAACGTGGAACAAAATGTGTTTTAATGATTCGATGAATAAACTTAAAGAAAAGGGCCTAAATTGCAATGGACGACCTAACCTAACCTCTAATAAGCTCAATACTGTATAAAAAAAACTCTATCTCTCAACAGTAGACACGTCAGGCATGACAGGTGTAATGCATTACTCGCTCTACTTATGATACTATGACGTCACTAGGAGTAACACCTCAACAAACCCTATATCAAGCATGGTCACCTTTGGAATTTTTTTATTTTTATATTTATTTAATAAAATATTTACAAAACTACATTTTCATTTCAAGAATTTACAAAAATATACTCCCACCGCCCTCTGGGAGGGTGACTTGATGACGTGGCTGACGGCCGTTGGCTGGGCGGCCGACGGCCGTCAGCCATTGTGCAGGCGGCCCCTCGGCCACCCAAAAACCGCTCTCTGAGAGGGCGGCAAGGGTCGAGCCCGCGTCCGTGCCCTCGTCCGCGCCCTCGCCCTCGCCCTCGCCCTCGCCCCCGTGCCCTCCCCCGCGCCCCGCCCTCGCCCACTCCCGCGCCCCTCGCCCACGCCTGTGCCCTCGCCCTCGCCCCCGTGCCCTCGCCCGCGCCCGTGCCTACCCTTGCCGCCCTCTCAGAGGGCGTTTTTTGGGTGGCCGGAAGGCCGTCTGCAAAATGGCTGACGACCGTCGGCCGCCCAGCCTACGGCCGTCAGCCACGTCATCAAATCGCCCTCTGGAAGGGCGATTTCAGAAAAATCGCTCTCCCAGAGGGCGGTGGGAGTATATTTTTGTAAATTCTTGAAATAAAAATGTAGTTTTATAAATATTTTATTAAATAAATATTAAAATAAAAAAAATTCGTCACCTTTGTCATGATATGTTATTTCCAAAAGAAAAAACATTATGTGATTTATATCTACAACAAAGGATGAATAAACACAGTACTTTGTCACTCTAAAATATACTACTAGCAACCTTTAGAACTTTTTACGGGAATTAAGTAAGTAGGTGTAGTTAAATAGGAATATTTATGATGGGTTAATTGGTTGAGAAGATAAAGTAGATGAAAAAAAGTTAAATAAGAGTTAATTATAATTGAGATGAGAATGTAAGCAAAGAAGCAGCTATATTTTAGAAAAAAATTTAAATACTAAAACTAGTTATATTTTTGATACCGAGGGAGTATATTTAGGAGTATATGTGGTTTATACACTATAAGAAAAAGAAATGTTTTTATGTTTTTAAGAAAAAAACACAAGGACAGGTGTCAAGTGCATAAGACACACCAGAAGACGGGACAGCGACGCCTCGTTCCGAACCCCCAAACACCGAAGTACACAAAACTCCCCCGCGCGGCGCGACGCGAACGCGTGCGCGATGGAGCCGAAGCCGACGCGTTGCGTCCCCGGCCGCGCCGCCGCCTCCTCGCCGCTCCCCCCTCCGCGGCCTTCGCTGCCGCTGCCGCTGCCGTCGGCGCTGATGCCCCCCAAGAAGCGCCGCTTCTTCATGCCCACCCCTCGCAAGGCCGCCACCCCGCCACCCCCACCCCTGGCCCCCGCCGTCGAGACCCTAGCGATCCCCGCCGCCTCGAGCCCGCCGACGCCCCAGGCTGCCGACGTGGCGGGGCTGTCCACGGCGCGGACGACGCCTCTGGTGGTAGCCGGAGCGGAGCGCTCGGTGGCGCAGCCTCCTAATGAGCCATCGACGGCACCGCCTCCTGTCGTTCGTGATGATGCGGCGGCGAGATCGGCAGCGGCACGGAAGGTCCGGAAGGTCGTGAAAAGGGTCTTCGTCAAGAAGATTGTCCCGAAGGGCACGTTCGCCGCTCGAAAGGCCGCGGCGGCGGCTGCAGCAACTGCTGGAGTAGCATCATCGGAGACAGGGGGAGAAGCCCCAACCGACGAGCCAGCAAGTGATCAGGACGGTGGAGTGGGAAATGAGCAAAATTTGAATGAATCCGTGGCTGCAAAACCGGCCACCGATTGTAATGCCGTTGCGGTTGCGGAAGAATCGTTGTGTGAGGAGGAGGTGGTGGTGGGGGAAGGAGCCTCAGAGCCGGCAACCGACTGTGGTGATGGTCGCCTGGGGGATGAAGTGGTGGGTAAGGGCGTGGAGACGGAGGAGGTGGGGATGTCGGAGCGGCAGAAGAGGATGACGATGGAGGTGTTTGTTGGTGGGCTTCACCGGGACGCCAAGGAGGAGGACGTGAGGGCGGTGTTCGGCAAGGCAGGGGAAATTACTGAGGTCCGGATGATAATGAATCCTCTTGCAAGGAAGAACAAGGGGTACTGCTTTGTGCGCTACCGTGAGGCGGCGCAGGCAAAGAGGGCCATTGCTGAATTTGGCAGTGTGAAGGTAGTGCCGGCACACTTGGTTTAATTTATCACCACAGTAATCTCGTACTGGAGCTGATTTGCTCTATGACCTGTGCATTAGTACAATTGTCAAATGGAATTCTGGACAATGCTCCATGTTTTGTTTCATAATATTGCAACTGATCACAAAAATACCTTTCCAATTAATTATCAGATGGAATCATGGAATGGCCATGTAAGCTTACTGCAAGAATTTAAAAAAATTTCCACTGTCAAATGGACCGGTGACTTATCTTTTACGACACCAAGATTGATATTATTGAGTCAGGTCGTCCTAGTTGATGATCCAGCATCCCCTTATGGAATATGCCACATTGATCTTAATTCTTAGCTTGATTACCATTTGTTCTGATTGACTCATCATACCACAAATCCATAAACCTCTACATGTATTTCATATATCTCTGGTTGCTTTATAATAATGCAGTGCCAATTTCCTGTGATAAAAATTATTTCTTGTAAAAAACAGATAGCTTGTTAAATTTTGGATGAATACGGACCAGGTCTTCTAGTTACACATATTGCTGTAATGAATACTTATCACACCTCTTTGTCCATATTGATTTTGTTCATGGAAACTTTATTACAGATTTGTGGGAAGCTCTGTCGAGCTGCAGCTCCGGTTGGGAATGATAGAATTTTTCTTGAAAACATCAACAAGAAATGGAAAAAAGAAGACGTGAGCAACATTTTCATTTTTTATATTCTGATTGTCTTGATTGGGTGTTAGCCTGAATTTTCCCTGATTTTCATTTTTATGTTCTCATTTGTTTCTCTTCAAAGCAGGTCCTCAAGCTGCTAAAGAAAATTGGAATTGAGAACATTGATTCCGTAACACTTATGTCTGATTCAAACAATCCGGTCTGTAATCGTGGTTTTGCACTTCTTGGGCTGGAGACTAGTAGAGATGCATGGATGGCATACAAAAAGCTTTCACAGAAAAGTGCTTTTGGCGAAGGCCTAAATATAAGAGTTGCATGGGCTGAACCATTGAATGATCCAGATGAGAAAGATATGCAGGTCTCTCTCTCTCCAACAAACTGCCTATGTGTGTTTCCACTAAGCTTTTCGACAGATCATATGCATGTGGTGGTTTTCTGATGCTAATAAAACTAGAAACTGCATATGAATGTCAAATCAGTTGATATTATTGTTTTTACCTTTTCTCTTGAAGACAACCTCCATTTTCTTTCAGAGTATTCATACATATTGGCATTCTCGCTACTCTATCATATTATTTTGCCTAAGGCACACGTTACATCTTACTGGTTTTGTTGCTGTCACAGTTGTATCCTAGATATACATTGGTATACTAGCGTAACTGTTTATGCTTAAGTTCTGACGCGAGGTGAATTTTCTGTTTTGTGAAGGGCATCCTGTATCTCTGTGTATTGCTGATGATTTGGCCTCATTAATGATCCTAGACCTAGAGTTTAGTTTGTTCACTATCAACCGTTTACCCTATGATCTTTATACTATTGGTGCTTACAGATGTCAACTGTTCTCTTTCAACCTGGATATATCATTCATGGTGTTGCTTTATCCAGACCTTGGAAGATATTTTCTTTCCTTATTTTGTCTTAATTGTTTCATATCTCTGTTGGCTGGAAAATCAGTTTGATTAGTAGGTCCATGTCGTTTGTGAACGGTGGTTTTTGGACCTTCATATGTTTGGCCCTTGGTTCGAAGTGCATCCTCCTCCTTATTACATAAATAAATTAACTACACTTGTTTCCACTTGTTGACATGACAGGTTTTATTCATACCCCACTTTCAAGTCCTTTGATCATGTCCGAACACCTCAACAGAAACATAACTTGGTTCATCTGAACAACGTATTTGATTTTGCTTCCAATGGCTAGTGACCAATCAGCAATCCCGGAGAATTCTAAGTAATCTGATGCCTGTTTGTTCCATCTAGGTTAAATCAATTTTTGTGGATGGGATACCAACTTCCTGGGATCATGCTGAGCTGAAAGAAAATTTCAAGAAACATGGGAAGATCGAAAGTGTGGTTCTGTCACGCGATATGCCGTCAGCTCAAAGGAAGGACTTTGCCTTTATTAATTACATTACTCATGAGGCTGCACTCTCGTGTCTGGAATCTTTCAGCAAGCAAGAGTTCACTGAGAATGGCTCAAAGGTCTTTTCTTGACTTGGGCTTAAATCAGAGTTAGTTTACGCTTGACTGGATTTTTTACATCTTTTGGTGCGTCCCAGGTGAATATTAAAGTTTCACTGGCTAAACATCCCCAAAAGAGCAAGCAGATTAACCATAAATCTAGTATTAGTGGGAAAGGCAAAACGAAGGCATTGAAAAGTGAGTCATTACTAATTCTGTCCATCTTGTGGTGTCTTTCCAATTGTTTGACTCATCTGTGGCTGCACAGCTTTCTCGGTTTCTCCTCTGTGAAGATTAATTACATTACCCAGCTTCATTAAAATCTGAAGATTTATAACCCAAGACATATAAATCTTCAGATTTTAATGAAAGAGCAAGATAAACCCCAAGTATCATAGCATCTGCCATGTCAAACATAGCTTTAGCATTTGGGTGAATCTGAATATGCAAACCATTCCATGGTCGCAATGGCTCAGTTTTTTGTTACCAAAGCCAATGTATATGGAGTGCCCAACTAAGAGTGGTCAAATTATGAATTCCCAGTCCTCCATATTAAATAGGCCGACAGACCCTTGGCCAAGAAACCAAGCAATTGCCTCCATGGCGCATTCTTAACCTATTCCTTAGATTGAAAAACAAAATTTGGGCAAATGAATATAAGGTGGATGGTTATTTATTAACTGATTAATTGCATTGGGTGAATTGTATGCATGTTGCATTTGTTCTCAAAATGGACAGGTGGTATAACAGTTCTCAGATTTATTTTCAGAAACAATTGGTGTTATGTGGAAAACTAGCTAGCTGGTTTTATGTTGTCACGATGCCTAACAATTTTGATCTGTGTAATGACTGGCTTATGACATAGTATTCTCTAATATCTACTTCATTTGTGTAAATTAGATGTCTTCCATAAACTGTTTGCCCTGAACAAATAAATCATCTGAATGCATGTGAAGACCCTACTAGCTGTTTGATAAAATCCAGCCATAGTTGGATGTAAAATCTGCTAGCTGCCTGCCACTCTGGCTATGTGCATTCCTATTATGTTGTGTTTGCTCCACTCCTACGATTAACATGTAGTCCAAGTCAATATAATTTTGAAGTTTTGCCATATTGTTTTCTCTTTGACATCCCTAACAGCTGATGTTTTCGTCCCCTAAACAGTAAGATACCCTGTTCAAGATTATACCCACATTTATTCTGGAGAGAAGCGGCCCTTTTCAACACTGGTAGGTTAAACCATATAGGCTTGAAAAACTGCATACTGATATTTTACTCACATAGTTTTGATTATAATCCAGGGCGATGCTTCTTTTTATCCATGGAGAGGTCATTCTCGTCCTCGTCATGAGGGTAGTACCTATACTACAGCAGCATCAAGGTGATCTGAAATTCTAAATTATCCCCATATGTCATATTATTTATCAGGATAGAGTAGCGGATTCTTTCTCACTTTGCATCCTCATATGTCAGCTATGGTGTGCTGCCCCCTGCAACCGCTGAATCTTCTCCGCCACAATATCATGACAGCAATAGATATCCTCCAAGCCTAGGTATGTTATACAGCGTGTCTGGTGCTAATAATTAATAAAGTGAGTCCATATGGTTTAGCTATGCTAATATATATAATGTATCACGTGTTGTCAGCTTCTTATTATGGAGTAACAGGAATACCAATCAGTAGCCAGGTATGTTTTCCCACGGTAACTTCTCATAGATCTTGCTCCCACCCTTAAACCTGGGCGGAACCTGTGGATATCTTCAACTTGTTAAGTGTCTCCTAATTTCTGATTTTTTTTTTGTTGCCATTTAACTTGACCATTTGTATCTCGCTCTGTTCAGGTGAGGCAAGCAAGTTCTCGGCAATTAGCACAGTTCTATCGAAGCAGGCATGGCAAAAAATGTAAGAGTAACTTGCATATATCAAATTGGTATTGAGCACACTTAAATCTTGACATCTTATCTTTGCGTTCATTCATGAACTGCAACAGATTGACTACATGATGATGACGATTCTTTTCCAACTCGGATGCCGGTTTTTGTGGATTCACTGCGTGCTTAGTCCGTTGTTGAACCATGGCAGAAGACTGAATACTTAAAGTTGTTGGCATCACTATTGGTGTATTATACAGTTTAGTGAATGCTCTTTTGGGGGGATAATCTTAGTTTGGAACATGGGAATTTCAGTTGGAGTTTTGCTTTAGCTGTATACTTCCCTGTAGGGATCCATGAACTTCCCGTGTTCCAAAACAGGCTTCAGTGGCTTCCTTATATAGCGAAATGTGTTGCGTTTGTCTTAAACTGATATATGGCCATTGTACAAAGGAAACTGGAAAGTACTTGTGAATCCAACATTGAAAATTATCCTTTCTATCTGCCCATTGCGATGAATTCTTGGGAGTCTGTGAATTGTGAAGAACTGTTGAACAATCATAGCAGTAACTTGAGGGTTTTATAGGGCACATGTGCATTACTACCCTAATACCTTGACCCAGAGACGATCACAGCATGCGGTACAAGTTTCTTTGTCTTGGAGGTAGCTAGCTAAAAGCACGTAGCACGTAGTACTACCTCCTAATAAGCACAGTAATAAGACACAAAACAACGCCTAATTTTTTGTTAATTACAACTGTAGTATAGTACTAGCATTCGTCACATGATCTCGATGATGAATCAGTGGGCCGCATATGGGCTAGGGAACTCGTTCCAAAGCGGAAAAAGGGCCGGGCGAGCAGGGCTCCTCGCACTCACGTCGGTCGAAACGCGTTCGCGCGATTGGCCGCACAGATGCACACACCCCAATCTAGGGGTGAAAACGGGCCAGGTATTTCCTGCCCGTCCACCCGCCTATATTTAAATAGAATAAATTTGGGTTATATATTCGAGTACCCGGGTGATTATTCGGATATCGGATCCGAAAACGGGTATTTTTATATAGATATGGGTTCAGATTTGGGAAGACGGTATCCAATGGATACGGATTATCCAGGTATAAAAACGGATATTACCCGGTAAGAAATTCGGATATTACCCGCATGTGATAAATATATCTTTTATTCTTTTGTTTTGATTGTGTGTTTGTACCTCTAATTTGAATATGGTTATGTGATTTTACAAATATTATGCCATTATGCCCTAAGTCTCTAATATACTTATATTATGGATGTATAGAATGGTTGCTATTATTTATGTGGTATTAAATGGTTGTTGCATTAACTTGATATCCGAATAAATATTTGTATTTGATATTGTTCGTATCCGTCTCGGTACGTATTTGTTTCATATTTATATCCGACATTATCCCTTTTTTATCTATATTCGATAATATCCGTATCTGACCCGGTTCCGAATAGAAAATATGGGTTGGGATATGGGAAGGATGATATCCGACCATATTCGACCTGTTTTCACCCCTACCCCAAACCCCCCTTCCCTCCCTTGCTCCTCGAGTCCGCCGCCATCCCAAAAGGGAACCTCCTCGAGTCCGCCGGCGGCGACGGCGACTAGGGTTTATCCAGTGCTCCGCCTCCCACACACGCGGGGCGGGGTAGTGGGGTGGCGCGCTCCGGCTAGGGTTTCTGGTCTTCGTCTCTGGGCCCGGGAACACATACGGTAGATTTGTGCATTTATGTGAAGAGCCTTTTACTATGAATAGCTGAACAGCTGATTTGTTATACCTTATGCAGCGATGGCCACCAATGATAAGGGTTCAATGTCATCTGAGCCAGCATGAAACGGTACTCTCTAAGAATTTTTATTCTCTTTTCACTTAGTCAAATCATCTTTCCATCTCATATCTCAACAATATAAATCAAGTTAAAAATCTACACATTAAGAAGGTTTCCCCTTTGTTATTAATATTCTGTTTCCACTAGCTTAGTTCCTATTAATTAATGAAAAGAATACTACATATATGATGAAATTGTAATAGAGGCCAATAACCTGTTATTTTCATTATGTTTCATTCTCACATTTTCATGCAGGAGGAGGAACGAGCTCCTCGAGCAGGGCAGTCTCTGTTACGGCGAGTTCTCCACCGACGTACTCGTGGCAGCCCTGACATTCCGGTTCCCTCTTGCACTTCTTGCCATAGCCGCTGAATCGAATGCGGTACAACCGCATCAGCGACGAGGCGAGCTCGGCCGGGGCCGTGATGGCGTACTCGTGCATCACCCAGCCGGAACTGCCCCTCTCGCCGTCCGCGAAGAAGCTGAGAACGTACTTGCGCCAGGTAATCTCCAGGCCGCCGCCGTCGGGGACGAGCAGCCTCTTGCCGTCAACGCTCATCCTCTGCCCCTGTCAGTACCCGCCCCCCACCACGGTGGGCTTCTGGCGGCTGCCCTTGCCGTTCTTGGCCCGCGCTTCGGCGAAGAGGAACGCTTCGTCGCTCCGGCTGTGATCCGCAAAAAGCCTCCAGGGCGGCGCGCTGAGGGGATCGGCCTCGAGGATGACGCCGTCGAGAGGGAGGGGCTTACCTCGGATGCGCGCAAGGAGGTAGCGCGCGACGAGCTCGTCGTCCTTGGGATCGAACCTGAGGCCCGGAGGGAGGCCATCCCACGTCGCCACCGCCGCCGCCATTGCTGGATTCGCAGCAGAGGATTTCTAGGGTTTGGGAAGAGATTTGCTTGGGGAGAGAGGAGATAAGGGGAGGAAGCGAATTGAATCGAGGGGGAGGGGAGCAACGGATAAGAGACAATTTAAAGTCGCGGGGTGCAGCCTGTCGCGCGCGCGGGAAGATGGGAAGTTTTCTTCTTCTTTTTTTTGAAAGTTCGGTGAAACATCTTGTTTTGCTATTTTAGTTTGAATGTTATTCAGAATAGCTTCAAAATTCGAGGTGAGAGCAGTTCAAATTTGTAGTGTTGCTTGGCTATACATACTTGCTGCCGAAGGTGATGCTGAAAAATGCTCTTTGCAGCCTATTGCCAATTCCTGATCACTCCTGTAGGATTTATACATGCCAGATTGACTGGTTGAAACTGGTCATTTTGTGAACTTGTGCTACTAGGACACAGGTGTAATTGGCTGATTGTTTACTTAAAAAGAGAATAAAAAAGATGGGGAAAAAAGCAGAGTTTCAGCGTCAGCACTGTACTCTGTAGTGCTCTGCTTAACTGGTTAATGGATCAGTTTGGAAAAAAATTGAAATTTTCCACTAAAATGGATATGAACTTACTTGAATGTGTACCACTCTAAAAGAGATTAACAGTTAGGATATACTTGTACAATGTACTGTCAATGTCATAGAGAACTAGAGATGAGTTTTGGAAGACAGGAGTTTAAGGCAATCCTGCAAAGTACAAACCTCACACCATCATGCTTGCCTTCTGTTATATTGTCGGGCGTGAACAGTACAGGTCTAGATCACAGGATAATAACTTTATCTCAGCTGCATTAAGCCAAACGTTAAAAAAAAGTCTCAGCTGGAGGAAGCAAATTGAGGTTTCTCCTGAAACCTTCAGAGCTTCTGACTGAAGCTCCTACAGATGTAAACTGGTTGGCTTTCAAACAGATTTTGCGATATCTGAAGGCACAGCATGCACTGGGCTTAAAATTCAAAAAATTTGTGATATCCCACTAAGAAAGAACTAGGACTTAACTGAATGTCTACCACTCAAAAGACATTAGCAATTAGCACATATACTTGAACATATACAGTCCATGTCACATGCTATCTGAAGACTAATGCAACTCATGACATGCGTGCTGCTTCATTATTCTTTCACGGAAAATTATGATCTTAACTGATGGTCAGTATTGCTACATAGTATTGCTGATGGTGACACTGAAAAATGCTCTTAATTTGCAGCCTATTCCCAATTCCTAATCACTCCTGTAGGATTTTATGCATGCAGATGAGTTATATTCAATTCAAACAGGACATTTTTGTGCGCTTGTTTTACCGGGAAACTGGGGCAATTGACTGATTGTTTACTTAAGAAGACAATAAAAAGGATGGGTAACAAACAGAGTTTCAGCATCAGCATTTTACAGGCCGGATTTTTACAGGCGGCCCCTTGCCGCCCTTTTAAAGGGCGGTTTTTGTGTGGCCCGGGGGGCCGCCTGCAAAATGGCTGACGGCCGTGGGCCGCCGGCCAACGGCCGTCAGCCACGTCATCATATCGCCCTCTGGGAGGGCGGTTTCAGACATATCGCCCTCCCAGAGGGCGGCGGGAGTATATTTTTGTAAATTTTTGAAATGAAAATGTAGTTTTGTAAATATTTTATTAAATAAATATAAAAATAAAAAAAATTCGAGTAATGGAGAGCAACCTTTGAGAGAGTTCAGCCAAAAATAATCTCCAATAGTTTCTTTATGGTATCAGAGCGTCATGAACAGGAAACCCTAGCTCACCTGATTCGATTTGTTGCCATGAAGGAGAGCTCGGGGTGCCGCGCCATAGCACAGGCCGACGGGCGCGTGTGAGGAGCTGCGTTGGCGTGCAGGCTTGCGGAGGCGCAGCGGCGCGAGGCTGCGACCGACGGAGGCAGTGGTTGAGAAGGGGAAGACAGCTGCTGCGGCGGTGGAAGCTGAGGAGGCTGTTGAGGAGGCTTAGTGAGAAGGGGAAGAAGGCTGAATTTGTGAGTACTGTACTGCTCTAGATTTCTGGGTGTGCTGATGGCTGTTTGGTTGGAGATTTCTGGGTGTGCTGTTGGCTGCTCTAGATTTCTCAGGAATTATAGGTTGGCAGAAAATCAGGGAATTGAACAGGTGATGGGTAAATTGGTAGACATGCTTGCAAAGAAACTTAGTGAGACCCCTAATACTAGCAATGCAATTGTCCCTCATGCTGAATCAGTACAAAAAATTGAGTTGATGCAAAATGAGATTAAGTTGGAGGGTGTTAAAAATTACTTGTGTTGGTCAAGGAGGGCACAATTGATTTTGAAGACAAAAGGGTTGGAAGGATATATCACAGAAGAGACAAAGGAGCCTGAAAACAAGTTGAGTGCAGAGTGGAAGGCTTGGAGTGCCATCAACTCCTTGGTGGTGGCGTGGTTGTTGACTTCGCTATCCCCTGCCATTGCTGCAAGTGTTGATACTATCTCAAGTGCAAGTGAGGTGTGAAAGACTTTCAAAACTCTACTCAGGAGAAGGTAATGTGATGCTAATGATGGAGACACAAGAGAAAATAAGTGATTTGAAATAGGGGGGAGCGTTCTGTGGCAGAATATGCTACAGAATTAAAGCGTTTGTGGTCTGATTTGGATCACTATGATCCTATTGGGTTGGAGCACTCCGATTGCATAGCCAAAATGAAGAAGTGGATTGAGCGCAGAAGGGTTATTGAATTTCTAAAGGGCTTAAATCCAGAGTTTGAGAATAGAAGAGCTTCTATGTTCCATCAATCTACTCTTCCTACCTTGGATGAGGCCATAGCAGCTATGGCACAAGATAAGCTTAGGAGGAAAGTGTTGTCTAGTGCCACACCATCTTCACCAAATCTGACCTATACAATTACACAAGGTAATGAGGTCAGGGAATGTTTCAATTGTGGTGAAATACGGCACCTCATGCGTGATTGTCGTGCTTCACGGAAGCATAGCTATGGGAGAGGAAGAGGTGTTGATAGAGGTGGGGCAAGAGGGGGAAAAGGCTATGCAAGTAGAAGCAATAGAGGAAGAGGTTATGAAAATAGAGGTGGTCACAAGGCTAATGTGGTTACTCTAGAAGAAAACCCTTCTGGAACTACACTTGACAATGTTGCCAACTTTGCTCATTCTACTTCAGGTAATTCCAATCAAGCATTTTTGTCTATGAAAAATTCTCATTCAAGTTGGATACTAGACTCAAGTGCATCCAGGCATGTCACTGGCATGAGTGGAGAATTTACATCATATAAACCATATCCATTTACACACAAAGAGACTATTCAAACTGTTGATGGCATATCATGTGCAGTTAAGGGAGAGGGCATAGTACAGTGTACTCCATCAATCACTTCGTCATCAGTTTTAGATGTCCCTTCCTTTCCAGTGAATTTAATTTCAATAAGTTCTCTTGTTGATGATATGGATTGTCGGGTTTCCCTGATCGTGAGAATTGTTTAATTCAGGAGAGACGAACAGGGAAGAAACTTGGGATTGGTATCAGACGTGATGGACTTTGGTATTTGGATAGAAGAGGGACAAGTGAAGCTATGTGTCTTGCACTAATGATTTCCACAAGAGAAGAAGAGACTAAGGTGTTACTTTTGCATTATCGATTAGGGCATATATCTTTTGAAACTATGACTAAGATGTTCCCCGCAGAATTTAGTAGAGTGGATAGACATAAGCTACTATGTGATGCTTGTAAGTATGGGAAACACACAAGAATATCATATATGAGTAGGGGACTCCGAAGCACATTGCCTTTTATGTTAATTCACTTAGATGTGTGGACCTCACTAGTGGTCTCTGTGAGTGGAATGAAGTATTTTGTTACCTTTATTGATTGCTACTCTCGCATGACATGGTTATATCTGATGAAACATAAAGATGAAGTGCTTAAATGTTTCCAAAATTTTTACGCATATATCAGAAATCACTTTAATGCCCGAGTTCAGTTTATAAGAACTGATAATAGAGGGGAGTATGTGAATGGTGAGTTCAATAGCTTCCTTTCGGTAGAAGGAATAGTACATCAAACTTCTTGTCTTGATACCCCCTCTCAAAATGGAGTAGCTGAAAGAAAAAAATCGTCATCTCTAGACAGCTCGGTCATTAATGTATACTATGAATGTATCTAAATTTCTATGGAGTGAAGCGGTGATGGTAGCAGCTTATCTTATCAATCGCACACCTTCAAGAATTCTTGGGATGAAGACACCATATGAGATGATATTTGGGAAGAATGAATTTATTGTTCCACCAAAGGTATTTGGTTGTACTTGTTTTGTCAGAGATCATAGACCCTCTATCGGAAAATTGGATCCTCGAGCTATCAAGTGCATCTTTATAGGCTATTCCTCTGGACAAAGGGGGTATAAGTGTTGGAGTCCGTCAGAACGACAAATATTTGTAAGTATGGATGTTACTTTTTGAGAATCTGTTCCATTCTATGGAGAGAAAATAGATTTAAGTTCTTTATTTGTTGATCTTGATGATTCAACTAGTGGAGATAATGATCATCAAAGAGAAGGTGAAATCTTGGGTCACAAGGAAGATGGACAATCAACCAAAAGAAGAGTTGTGGTTGGGTCAATTCCATGTCCTATGGATGGTCCTATACAAGGGCGAGAGTGGAGAAAACCATGTGAAGAGGAGAATCTTCAAGTATATACAAGGAGAACAAGGCCTCAGGTAACACAACAAGCTGAAGTTGACAACAGGTGTTGGATGATCCAAGTTATGTGCCAGTGTCTTCGGAGTCAGGGGGAGAGGAGGAAGAAATCAGAGAGGAAGAGTCTGATGTACCTATTGCCATAAGAAAGGGGGTAAGAAGCAAGGCAGGTAAACCTCCACAAAGATATGGAATTGAGACTAAAGATGAAAATGACATAGCTAATTATGTCTCTTATACTTCATTGTCACCAACTTACAAGGCCTTTGCGACATCACTAAATTTGGTGGCAATACCCAAGGACTGGAAAGAAGCAAAGCAAGATCCAAACTGGCATCAAGCTATGATGGAGGAATTAGAAGCACTTGAGAAAAATAAGACATGGGATCTTGTATCCTTTGTAGATGGAAAGAAGGTGGTCAATTGCAAGTGGGTCTATACTATAAAGCAAAACCCAGATGGAAAAGTGGAAAGGTATAAGACAAGACTTGTGGCTAAAGGATATAGTCAAACTTATGGAATTGATTATGATGAAACTTTTGCACCAGTTGCAAAGATGAGTACGGTGAGAACCTTGATTTCTTGTACAACTAATCTTGATTGGCCATTGAACCAGTTAGATGTTAAGAATGCTTTTCTACATGGGGATCTAAGAGGAGGTTTACATGGAAATTCCACCTGGTTTTGCTACATCACAAACTAGAGGAAAGGTGTTGAGACTTAGAAAATCATTATATGGTCTTAAACAATCTCCAAGGGCATGGTTTGATCGTTTCAGGCGTGCAATGTGTGGTATGGGATATAGACAGTGTAATGGAGATCACACGGTATTCTATCACCATAATGGTTGTCATATGTAACGACCCGTTTTTCTTTTCCCGCTAGTCTTCGTTTTCCCGAGCTCCCCTCCTATCCTGTCAGCTGTGCCCCAGTTTTCCTCCCTGGCCAGCCGACTACCTTCTCCCTTGAGCCGAGTAGATTGCTACTCAGTCCTTGCATCCTGCCCTTTCCTTTGTTTTACTCGGACCTCCTTGCTGCCGAGTAAGCACTGTGAAGTGGCCGACTACCTTGTTGAGACCTGTTGTTTCCTTGTCCCCCGAGTTGCACCCGCCGTTGGACGCCGACTACCGAAGTGGAGAAGAACCAGTCTTCACCTGCCCTCAGCACCACTTGGACTGATGGACAATAACCTGCAGCATCGCTTGGACCAGTGGTCAGTCCGAAGCCCGGTCAGTGAGATTTCTCCAACCTGTCCTAGCCTTGACCTTAATGTCTCGTCGCAGCTACAGTGCCTGCCAACTCCTCTGACCAGTTGGACTCCAAAGTCACTTCCTGTCATATCCCTGTCAGTTCATCTTGACTTCCTTGCTCCACCCGTTGCCCAGCTCCACCGTGCCTCAACCTTGCACGTCGGCTATATATATGGCCAACCGTGCCCCCTTCTTTCTTTGTTTTGCAAACCGGCCAGCTCCAGCTCTGCTGAGTTCTTGTTCTTCTCTCAAGCTTTGGAGCTCTGTCGCCTGGTTCGCAAGCCTGGTTCAGCCGACTGCCCCCTTTTCTGCAGCCGACTACTTCTTGATCCTTTTTCTTGGTGTTTTACTTCTCCTGCTTATCAGTGTTTCTTTCTGCTTGTTCAGAACCTGAACCGGTGGACGATCCAGAAGCCGCCTTCGCCGAAGAAGACCCCTCCTTGGAACAAGGCAAGCCTCTTTGATCATATTGTTTCCCATATATGCAAAACTATGTTGTTTGGAAAATATATGCATGCTTAGTTTACACTTTTTTTAAAATGTTGGCCTCGGTTTTGCAAGCGCAACCGATGGACCTACCCAGTAGTAACACTTATCTGGTAGGATGTTGTTATATTTCACCCTTGAAGAGCCCCACAAATGGCACGCTAGCATCCTATCTGAGGATACGATGCCGAGTAGAATGGCTTAGCTCTGCAACGTTGTCTGTCGTTGGGGAAAAACGTTGGGTTTTACCAAACTGATTGAAAAACCCGGTACTCCGTGTATCGGCGTGTTTGTGAAACAAATAAAGTTGTGAAAATCTTGATATACAGAGACAGTGCCTGTGTGGCTTGGCTAAGTATCATCATTAAGGACCGTTTCCTTTGAGAATTCCATCCGAGCATCTTACAGTGCGACCAGACGGGTATTATGGGATGCCCCTGGCCGAGTAAATAGTAGGTTTAGGGAAGTTCAGTGCCGACCACTGAATCCTGTGTGGATCTTTCGGCTGGCATTGGATGACTCTAGACTGGCTTTGGAAATGGCCTTGTCACGAATTTCTGGGTACAGGCCAGTACTCGGTGTAATTTTCGTGTCGGATGGGTAAAGCGCACACCCTCTGCAGAGTTTAGCAGAACTGTTCGAACAGCCGTGCCCACGGTTAAGGGCGATGCAAGGTGATTCCCATAGCGTAGATTTGTTTGCCAGTGATTTGTGAAAGTGTTTGATGGAAAGGGAACCGTGACCAGAGTTTGCCGAGTGAGTAAACGGAAGGCCTGTGTGGCCAGAAACGGATCTGTGTGGTCCGGGGTGTTAAGCACCATAAACAAGTGTATGAAAAGTAAACAGGATGAAGATCATGCTCCCGGGTTGTAGCCAGGGCAGCAAAGTTTAAGCCCCCGGGTTGTAGCCAGGGCGGCAAATTCAGTCTTCGGGTTGTAGCCAGAAGACGGTGATGAGCACGCCCCCGGGTTGTAGCCAGGGCGGCCGATTAGCTAGCTGGTTGTAGCCAGCCTAGCGGGCATTTAGTGCCATGATCACGCTCCCGGGTTGTAGCCAGGGCAGCGATGATGTGCCCCCGGGTTGTAGCCAGGGCGGCCGATTAGCTAGCTGGTTGTAGCCAGCCTAGCGGGCATTTAGTGCCATGATCATGCTCCCGGGTTGTAGCCAGGGCAGCGATGATGTGCCCCCGGGTTGTAGCCAAGGCGGCCGACTAGCTAGCTGGTTGTAGCCAGTGTAGCGGGCATCAAGTGCCACAGCTGAGATTTGGTTGTAGCCGAGTCTCAGGGTCAACGAGTGGTTGTAGCTACTCGGGAAGTACAGGACCAGCAAATACGAAGTAAAAGATGATAAGAACATATATGATATTGCTTGATCCATTAAGTGGCGAGTTGTTGAAAAGCAACTTGCGGAATGGATAGAGGCGTGAGTCTCTGTCCGACAACAAAAATTTAAGCTCACTAGGGTTTGCAAAGAAAAGAGTTTCTAAAGGCAATTTTCGCAATTAAACCTTTAGCCTTTCTGTCTGACCGACATGGCATCATTTCCGGCTTGCTGAGTACGAAGGTACTCACCTTGTTCATATATATGTATAGTAGGTTTTGGAGTGGAAGACGAAGATCCGACTGCTACCGAGTTCCTCCAAGACCAGGCCGACTACGAAGACTTCTGAAGGTTTCGAGCCTAGTTCCCAACCGTGCCTGTGGAGTAGTTTTTGCCCAGCTTCCGCCCTGTTTCTGCTGTTTCGCTAGTTTACCTATTGATTATTTTTGCCCATCCCGGGTCTGTCCTGGATGGATCTCCTTGTACACATATGTATGTACTCTGTGTTGTATCATTGTTGTGCGTACCCGACTACTGATCCTGGGATCGGGTGCCTTACGCACATGGTGGCCTTCCACCTAGTCGGGAGGCGCCACAGCGGTGGTATCAGAGCAAAAGGTTGGCCCTAGGAGCGAAACCCTACGCGTGTAGATGCCTTTGAGGATCTTATTTTGAAAACTATACTATTTGCAAAAAAAAAAAAAATCTAGAACTTGTCTGAGTATCTCTCTCTGCTTTGTAGAATTTTGGAAAAGTTTCTAAACTCTTGGCTATCTCCCTACCTTGGCTCCTGCGTGGATCTTTGGTATTAGCCCTTAGGTTCCAGTGCCCCATCTGTCATCTTTTCGTTGAGGTTGGATTCCCGAGTATATTCCTTGTTCTGCTGCTTGAATCCATCTTGCTAATCTTGTTGCTCCTTCATCTGTTCCATCGGTTTGGTTGCCGATATCCTTGCTGAGCCCCTCTTCCTTTGGTTGCCCTTTTCTAGGACCTGATGGCAGAACGTCAGCGCCGGAATGTTCGTGCTCCAGCTCGCCTGGGTTTTGAAGACCAAGATCCAGTCCGCAACAACCTGCTTACTGCCGCAGAGGAACAAGAAGTGGAGCAGACTCATGATCGGATGTCCGGAAATGTCCGTGCAGCCGGCCTTGGTACCTTCGACGCTGCAACAGCAAACCCTGGAGGATTGCCTCAACCTCCTCACCTTCCAGCAGACCCCCAGTAGCTTATGGCCATCCAGACCCAGATCTTGCAAGGCATTGCTCAGAATTTGGCCGCGATGCAGCCTCTTCTCCATCAAGCTCCACCAGCACAAGCTCATGGACGCTCCGAGCTCGCCGACTTCATGAGGTCCCGTCCAGCCGAGTTCTCTCAGACTGCTGAGCCAGTAGAGGCTGACGACTGGCTGAAGGATATGGATAGAAAGCTGAACCTAGTGCAGTGCACACTCACGGAAAAGACCCAGTTTGCTGCACACCAACTACATGGACCAGCAGCCGATTGGTGGGAGAACTACTGTGCTGCCCATCAAGATGCCGCCAACATCGCCTGGCCCGAGTTTGTTGAAGCCTTCAGAGCCGCACATGTCCCAGAAGGAGTAATAGACATTAAGAGAGAAGAATTCAACAACCTCAAGCAGGGACATTCCAGCATCAGCGAGTACCTGAGCAGGTTCAACCATCTAGCTCGCTATGCACCCGAGGACGTGAACACGGACAAGAAGAAAATCAGAAGGTTTCTGAAAGGGATGAATGTGGCAATGAAGATCCAGCTTATTGCCCATGACTTCCCTACTTTCCAGCACATGATCAACAGAGCCCTAGTAGTTGAAGACGCGAGGAAGGAGATCGAAGTTTTTCGCAAGCGCAAGGCCTCCCAGATGCAGACTCGTAGTGGTCCGAGTACCAGGCCCTATCTCCCCAGTCCTTCCCGTCAGTTTGCCCCATCCCAGTTTCAAGAGCGGGTGTTTCGCCCATCTGTTTCTCGCCCGGCTTCTTCTGTTCAGTCCCGACCCCTCAGTGCAAATACCGGTGCAAGTCGCCCTACCTCAGCCGGCCTTCAGCGGAAGAGTATTCCGAGTGCCCTGGGAAGCCGATGCTACAACTGCAACGAGTTGGGTCACTTCGCCCGACACTGTCCCCAGAAGCCAGACCCTGCAGTCCCTGGACGCCCTAACGCCAGCGCTTCAAGAGCCCCTGTGTTCAGTCGAGGACAGCCGACTACACATACTAATGGATCTGCCTCCCGTGCCCCTCCGACCTTTGGACGTGGCCGAGTCAATCATATCCAGTCAGAGACAGCCCGAGAAGCTTCAGATGTGGTAATGGGTACGTTTCTTGTCAACTCCGTACCTGCAATTGTTCTGTTTGATTCTGGAGCATCGCATTCCTTTATTTCTCAATCTTTTGTGGATAAGTATGGTTGGGATGTTCAAGGTCTTAGGATACCTATGGTCATACACTCCCCTGGTAAGGAGTTTAGGTCAGACCAATCTTGCCCTGGAGTTACCTTGGTAATTAAAGGAGTTAGTTTCTCAGCCAACCCCATTGTCCTGGAATCACAAGGCTTGGATTTGATTCTAGGCATGGACTGGTTAGCTAAGCATAAGGGCCGAATAGACTGTGCAACCAGCACCATAACCCTGCAGTGCCCTTTTGGACAAGAAGTAAAGTTTGCCTCCCTTAGAAACCCTAAGAACCGACCCCTCCTGAGCTCGGTGCAAATAGTCCCTTTGGAAGAAGTGCCGGTGATCAATGAGTACCCTGATGTCTTCCCAGACAGTCTACCCGGAATGCCCCCTGATAGAGAGATTGAATTCTCTATAGAGTTGCTACCCGGCACAGCACCCATATCCAAGAGACCTTATAGAATGGCGGCTAATGAGTTAGCCGAAGTGAAAGAGCAGATAGAAGAACTTGAGAGCCTAGGTTTTGTGCGACCTAGCACATCACCTTGGGGAGCTCCAGTGCTCCTAGTGGAAAAGAAGGATAAGGCCAAGAGGATGTGCGTTGATTATCGCGCACTGAATGGAGTAACCATCAAGAATAAGTATCCTCTACCAAGGATTGACGACCTGTTCGACCAGCTGCAAGGAGCTAAAGTTTTCTCTAAGGTTGACTTGAGATCAGGATACCACCAATTGAAGATCAGATCTGAAGATATACCCAAAACAGCTTTCCTGACCCGATATGGATTATATGAGTATACAGTGATGTCCTTCGGACTCACTAATGCCCCAGCTTTCTTCATGAGCCTTATGAATAAGGTATTCATGGAATATCTCGACAAGTTTGTCGTGGTATTTATGGATGACATCCTAATCTTCTCCAAGGACGAGCAGGAACATGTTGGACATTTGAGAATGGTTCTAGGAAAGTTAAGAGAGCACCAGTTGTTTGCCAAGTACTCGAAGTGTGAGTTTTGGCTAGACCGAGTTGCTTTTCTCGGGCATGTGGTCACTGCCCAAGGAGTAGAAGTGGACCCGGGGAAAGTGAGAGACGTGCTTTCTTGGAAATCCCCGACTACGGTCACGGAAGTGAGAAGTTTCCTAGGTTTGGCTGGTTATTATCGGAGATTCATTGAAGGATTTTCAAGGATTGCCAAACCCATGACAGAATTGCTAAAAAAGGAAAAGAGGTTTGAATGGAGTGACACCTGCGAGAAAAGTTTCATGGAGTTAAGGAAAAGGCTGACTACCCCACCTGTGTTGATCCTTCCGGATATCAGGAAAGACTTTGAGGTATACTGTGATGCATCCCGACTAGGCATAGGCTGTGTGCTTATGCAGGAAGGAAGAGTGGTTGCGTATGCCTCAAGACAGTTAAGACCCCATGAGCTGAACTACCCGACCCATGACCTAGAGTTGTCAGCAGTAGTGCATCCCTTGAAGATATGGCGACATTACCTAGTCGGAAATCGGTGTGAAGTATACACTGACCATAAAAGCCTGAAGTATATCTTCACTCAGACGGAGCTTAATCTCAGACAAAGAAGATGGCTTGAGTTGATTAAGGATTACGACCTTGGAATACATTACCACCCTGGCAAGGCAAATGTTGTTGCCGATGCCCTCAGTCGGAAAGTCCATTGTAATGCCATCTTGACCCCGCCCCTTCAACCCGAGCTAAGTCGAGAGCTGGAAAAGCTAAGGATAAATATGGTCAAGCCAGGAACGCTGGCGACTTTGCTGATTCAGCCTACCTTGGAGGACCGGATCAGAGAAGCTCAAAAAGTAGATGAAAAGATTGTATCTCTAAAGGAAAGCATGACCCAGGGAAAAGCCCCCGAGTTCTCCATCGACAGCAAAGGAACTGTTTGGTTTGGGAAACGCATTTGCGTGCCCGACAGAAAGGAAATCCGAGACTTGATCTTGAGAGAAGCCCATGAGTCCGCTTATTCCATCCACCCAGGAAGTACCAAGATGTACAAGGATATTAAGGATCATTACTGGTGGCCTGGAATGAAGCGAGATATTGCCGAGTATGTCGCAGTTTGTGACATTTGCCAAAGGGTTAAAGCAGAGCATCAGAAGCCAGCAGGATTGCTTCAGCCCTTAAGGATACCCGAGTGGAAATGGGAAGAAATAGGAATGGATTTCATCGTTGGATTACCTAAGACCCCGGCAGGACATGATTCCATCTGGGTAATAGTGGATCGACTGACCAAGGTCGCCCACTTTATCCCCGTCAAGACAACCTACCCGGCCAAGAAGCTAGCCGAGCTGTATCTGACCAAGGTTATCTGCCAACATGGAGTCCCAAAGAAAATAGTGTCTGACCGAGGAGCTCAGTTCACCTCCCACTTTTGGCAAAAGTTGCATGAGGCAATGGGCACTAATCTCAATTTCAGTACTGCATATCACCCCCAGACGGATGGACAAACCGAGAGAGTCAACCAGATCGTGGAAGATATGCTAAGAGCATGTGCCTTGGATTTTGAAGGAACCTGGGATCTCTGTCTGCCTTATGCCGAGTTCTCCTACAATAACAGCTATCAAGCCGGTATCCAGATGGCCCCCAATGAAGCTCTATATGGACGCAAGTGTAGAACTCCACTCTGTTGGACAGACGTAGGAGAAAAGATGGTTTTTGGACCAGACATTTTGAAAGAGGCAGAAGAGCGAGTTAAGGTTATCCGAGAGCGCTTGAAGACAGCCCAAACCCGACAGAAGAACTATGCAGACAATCGGAGACGAGAGCTCGAGTTTCAGATAGGAGACCATGTGTATCTCCGAGTATCACCCCTACGAGGAACAAAGAGATTCGGAATGAGTGGAAAGCTAGCGCCTCGCTATATCGGACCTTACCCTATTGTCGACAGACGCGGGGTAGTGGCGTATCAACTGAGGTTACCCGAAGAACTCTCCGACGTCCACGACGTGTTTCATGTGTCCCAGTTGAAGAAATGTCTTCGCATCCCTGAAGAGCAAGTTCCGTTGAAAGAGATCGACGTACAACGCAACCTCACCTACAAGGAACGACCTATTCGGATTTTGGAGACAAAGGACAGACGTACCAGACGAAAGACAATCAGATTCTGCAAGGTGCAATGGAGTAACCATTCGGAGGATGAAGCTACATGGGAACGAGAAGATCGCCTTCAAGCTGAGTACCCGGAGCTCTTCGCCGAGTAACGGAATCTCGGGACGAGATTCTGTTAAGTGGGGGAGGTTTGTAACGACCCGTTTTTCTTTTCCCGCTAGTCTTCGTTTTCCCGAGCTCCCCTCCTATCCTGTCAGCTGTGCCCCAGTTTTCCTCCCTGGCCAGCCGACTACCTTCTCCCTTGAGCCGAGTAGATTGCTACTCAGTCCTTGCATCCTGCCCTTTCCTTTGTTTTACTCGGACCTCCTTGCTGCCGAGTAAGCACTGTGAAGTGGCCGACTACCTTGTTGAGACCTGTTGTTTCCTTGTCCCCCGAGTTGCACCCGCCGTTGGACGCCGACTACCGAAGTGGAGAAGAACCAGTCTTCACCTGCCCTCAGCACCACTTGGACTGATGGACAATAACCTGCAGCATCGCTTGGACCAGTGGTCAGTCCGAAGCCCGGTCAGTGAGATTTCTCCAACCTGTCCTAGCCTTGACCTTAATGTCTCGTCGCAGCTACAGTGCCTGCCAACTCCTCTGACCAGTTGGACTCCAAAGTCACTTCCTGTCATATCCCTGTCAGTTCATCTTGACTTCCTTGCTCCACCCGTTGCACAGCTCCACCGTGCCTCAACCTTGCACGTCGGCTATATATATGGCCAACCGTGCCCCCTTCTTTCTTTGTTTTGCAAACCGGCCAGCTCCAGCTCTGCTGAGTTCTTGTTCTTCTCTCAAGCTTTGGAGCTCTGTCGCCTGGTTCGCAAGCCTGGTTCAGCCGACTGCCCCCTTTTCTGCAGCCGACTACTTCTTGATCCTTTTTCTTGGTGTTTTACTTCTCCTGCTTATCAGTGTTTCTTTCTGCTTGTTCAGAACCTGAACCGGTGGACGATCCAGAAGCCGCCTTCGCCGAAGAAGACCCCTCCTTGGAACAAGGCAAGCCTCTTTGATCATATTGTTTCCCATATATGCAAAACTATGTTGTTTGGAAAATATATGCATGCTTAGTTTACACTTTTTTTTAAAATGTTGGCCTCGGTTTTGCAAGCGCAACCGATGGACCTACCCAGTAGTAACACTTATCTGGTAGGATGTTGTTATATTTCACCCTTGAAGAGCCCCACAAATGGCACGCTAGCATCCTATCTGAGGATACGATGCCGAGTAGAATGGCTTAGCTCTGCAACGTTGTTTGTCGTTGGGGAAAAACGTTGGGTTTTACCAAACTGATTGAAAAACCCGGTACTCCGTGTATCGGCGTGTTTGTGAAACAAATAAAGTTGTGAAAATCTTGATATACAGAGACAGTGCCTGTGTGGCTTGGCTAAGTATCATCATTAAGGACCGTTTCCTTTGAGAATTCCATCCGAGCATCTTACAGTGCGACCAGACGGGTATTATGGGATGCCCCTGGCCGAGTAAATAGTAGGTTTAGGGAAGTTCAGTGCCGACCACTGAATCCTGTGTGGATCTTTCGGCTGGCATTGGATGACTCTAGACTGGCTTTGGAAATGGCCTTGTCACGAATTTCTGGGTACAGGCCAGTACTCGGTGTAATTTTCGTGTCGGATGGGTAAAGCGCACACCCTCTGCAGAGTTTAGCAGAACTGTTCGAACAGCCGTGCCCACGGTTAAGGGCGATGCAAGGTGATTCCCATAGCGTAGATTTGTTTGCCAGTGATTTGTGAAAGTGTTTGATGGAAAGGGAACCGTGACCAGAGTTTGCCGAGTGAGTAAACGGAAGGCCTGTGTGGCCAGAAACGGATCTGTGTGGTCCGGGGTGTTAAGCACCATAAACAAGTGTATGAAAAGTAAACAGGATGAAGATCATGCTCCCGGGTTGTAGCCAGGGCAGCAAAGTTTAAGCCCCCGGGTTGTAGCCAGGGCGGCAAATTCAGTCTTCGGGTTGTAGCCAGAAGACGGTGATGAGCACGCCCCCGGGTTGTAGCCAGGGCGGCCGATTAGCTAGCTGGTTGTAGCCAGCCTAGCGGGCATTTAGTGCCATGATCACGCTCCCGGGTTGTAGCCAGGGCAGCGATGATGTGCCCCCGGGTTGTAGCCAGGGCGGCCGATTAGCTAGCTGGTTGTAGCCAGCCTAGCGGGCATTTAGTGCCATGATCATGCTCCCGGGTTGTAGCCAGGGCAGCGATGATGTGCCCCCGGGTTGTAGCCAGGGCGGCCGACTAGCTAGCTGGTTGTAGCCAGTGTAGCGGGCATCAAGTGCCACAGCTGAGATTTGGTTGTAGCCGAGTCTCAGGGTCAACGAGTGGTTGTAGCTACTCGGGAAGTACAGGACCAGCAAATACGAAGTAAAAGATGATAAGAACATATATGATATTGCTTGATCCATTAAGTGGCGAGTTGTTGAAAAGCAACTTGCGGAATGGATAGAGGCGTGAGTCTCTGTCCGACAACAAAAATTTAAGCTCACTAGGGTTTGCAAAGAAAAGAGTTTCTAAAGGCAATTTTCGCAATTAAACCTTTAGCCTTTCTGTCTGACCGACATGGCATCATTTCCGGCTTGCTGAGTACGAAGGTACTCACCTTGTTCATATATATGTATAGTAGGTTTTGGAGTGGAAGACGAAGATCCGACTGCTACCGAGTTCCTCCAAGACCAGGCCGACTACGAAGACTTCTGAAGGTTTCGAGCCTAGTTCCCAACCGTGCCTGTGGAGTAGTTTTTGCCCAGCTTCCGCCCTGTTTCTGTTGTTTCGCTAGTTTACCTATTGATTATTTTTGCCCATCCCGGGTCTGTCCTGGATGGATCTCCTTGTACACATATGTATGTACTCTGTGTTGTATCATTGTTGTGCGTACCCGACTACTGATCCTGGGATCGGGTGCCTTCCGCACATGGTGGCCTTCCACCTAGTCGGGAGGCGCCACATCATATAACTATTCTTAATGTATATGTTGATGACATGATCATCACTAGGGATGATTCCATGGAGATAACAAGATTAAAAGAAAACCTAAGTAAGGAATTTAAAGTTAAGGATCTAGGCCATTTGAGATATTTTCTAGGCATCTAGATTGCAAGATCCCCTAAAGGAATAGTTCTTTCACAACGAAAGTATGCGTTGGATTTGCTTTGTGATACAAGTATGCTTGGCTGTAAGCCGGTCTCTATACCGATTGAGCAAAATCATAAACTCTGTGCTGAATCAGGAGATCCAGTAAATAAGGAGAGATATCAAAGACTTGTAGGGCGGCTGATATATTTATGTCACACAAGGCCTGATATAACTTATGCAGTAAGTGTTGTAAGTCGATACATGCATGACCCTAGAAGTGATCACATGGATGCCGTTTATAGGATCTTGAGGTATTTGAAGGGAAGTCCGGGTAAAGGCTTGTGGTTTAAGAAAGTCGTCATCTAAGTTTAGAAGGCTATTGTGATGCAGATTGGGCTAGCAGTCTTGATGATAGGAGGTCAACCTCTGGGTATTGTGTGTTTGTTGGTGGCAATTTGGTCTCTTGGAGGAGTAAGAAACAACTTGTAGTGTCTCGCTCAACTGCTAAGGCGGAATACATGGCAATGTCAGTAGGTTTGAGTGAGATGTTATGGTTGAGAAATCTTCTATCTAAGTTGACGTTGTTGAAGAACACTTGCATAAAGCTGTGGTGTGACAATAAGTCAACTATTAATATTGCCAACAATCCTGTTCAACATGATCGAACAAAGCATATAGAGATAGACCGTTTCTTTATCAAGGAAAAACTAGATGAGAAAATTTTGAAGCTAGACATTGTAATGTCTGGAGAACAAATAGCAGATTGCCTAACAAAAGGTTTAGGTGCTAGAGAATGTTTATCTATGTGTAACAAGATGGGCATGATAGATATCTATTGCCCATCTTGAGGGGGGGTGTTGGGATGTATGTGTGTGTGTCTAAGCCCAAGAGGCCCATATACCCATATGTACATGTATATATCAGATAGAGTACTGGAGAGCAACCTTCGAGAGAGTTTAGCCAAAAATAATCTTCAATAGTTTCTTCAAGTTCTATAAGACAAGAGTTTGTGGCAATCCTGAAAATGCTCTTTTTGCAGCCTGTTGTCAATTCTCAAAGGACAAAACATGCCAGAGTCAATTACATTCAGTTCAAACAGGACATTGTGTAATTCAGAACATATCAAACACAAAAGGTAAAAAAAACACCGTGTTTCAGTATCAACAACTGTACTCTGCTCATCTGTTGTGCTTAAACTGGAGGCTACTAAATCAGTATTGGGGAATTTGTGATTTTCAACCCATAAAAGAATAGCACTTAACTGAATGGGCGCCATTGAACAAGTGATTAGCACTTTAGCTGTTCTTCACATACATGAACTTGTACAGTCAATGTCACATGTACTCTGAAGTCATGCAACTCATGAGTGTACCTTCCGTTGTAGCTTTAAACTAGGCTGTAAACTTGGAATTGTTTCTGCTAGGCTGTAAACTTGCAGTCCGACACCTCCAATCAGCCCTACTGAGTAGTGTCGTCATCAATTGTCTTCTTGTAACTGAATAAAATTTAAAGTCTTAGATAAAAAACCAAAGAAACAAAAGTAAATTTCAGGAGAATATTATACCTGGATCTTTTATAATCCTTCCAAACACTTTCAAGCATCCCATGCATGGCAGAATTCATCAGAAAATCACGAATTACTCTCAAAACATATCGGCCAAGTAAAAGCGCTATCATGGTAATGAGCTCATCAAGAAGGCACACGCGCAGTACCCGTGGCATAGGATTCTCCAAGGGTTTAACAACACCAGCAGCATTAGTGATCCAACGACATGAATTACTTGGAGTGATTTGTACCATGCTGAAAGACATGTCGTACAAATTCAACAAACGATTCCAAATTATCACAATAAGCCTCACTCATTAGCAGTGTTCAGTTTGCAGAGTTTGGCTGTGTCTTGCTAGTTTGTTTTGATGGTTCTCCTCATAGCATAGTACACCATTTAACAGTTGATGCCCACTTTCCTTCGTACCATTGATCCAGTGTTAGCTTCAGCTTCTTTTAATATTGTTTTGAAAGGCTGAGTCGTGTCGTCCTCATCATACGAGCTGCATGCTCCATGTATACCAGAGAAAAGATTTGCAACTGAAATGGGGGGTTTGATAGCAGGATGGTGAACAATGAATTCATAAATGATCTCTAGGAACTTCTTGCTGACACAGGCATTCTCAGGGATATTGAGCAACAAGCCGAACAATTTAGGGAAGTATGGTGGCATCACACCATCAATGCTGAAGTAATTAGTGAGGGAATTGCAAATCTTGGTGAGATCAGCTTGAAATGCCTTTGATGTTGCATCAGGAATAGCTTCAACCAACTCAAAGTGCCGAGGTGGCTTGCTAATAGTGAATCTCTCACCATTATAGACAACAATATCTTCCAACTCAAAATCTCCATTCCAAGATGAACCAGATAGATGATTCTCAATTATGTGACTTAAGATCCCCTGAACAGCCAAACAACCTCTAGGTGTAGCAACCAGGACCTTGCTATGAAGGTATACTTCAACTTTTTTCAAAGCACATCTGTTCAAAAAGATGTGCAATGACTCGTGCCTACATGTAATGTGATTCAGTTTTAGATTATTGTAGATTAACAAATATTAATCAACAGAGGCAAGAGCATACTTGATGGGCATACCGGGGAAAGCCAACTCCAAACTATCCACCAAAGCCTGTTGATCCATACTTAGCTATCTAGAATTTGACCTATCTAACATTGCTTGTTGGACAAAGTCCATAGCAGCACTTCGTAACATTGGTATCAACCTTCTAAGGATAAACAACAAGGGATTATTTTCTTCACAAAAATAATTTAATTAAAGACAGAGAGGAAGAGAACCATTAACCTTTTGTAGTTGCATATGTCCATAGCAAGATTTCTATCATATTGCTCCAGCTACGAATAAGGTACCGAGAGAAAAGGAGACCCCTGGTCCAGCATCACCATTGTCTCAGTAGATTAGTATTTTTTTTTGTCATCCTTTTGCTGGAACCTAGTAAAATAAAATGCATAATAAGAACAAGAATAACAAGAGCAGATAAAAAACATTGTATAAAAGAAAACATACTTTTCAAGAAAAGCATGAAACTTGCTAACCATTAGATCATCCATATCACATGGACCAAACACAACTACAAATATAAAGAAATGCAGAGTGTAAGAATGTGCCGGGGCTGATGAGAATTAG
The DNA here is from genome assembly GCA_003991445.1 of Oryza meyeriana var. granulata. NCBI lineage: Eukaryota > Viridiplantae > Streptophyta > Magnoliopsida > Poales > Poaceae > Oryza > Oryza meyeriana. Next base: position 236,199 of record RYFJ01002554.1, read on the forward strand.
TTACCAAAAAAGCTAGTATCTTGGTTTTTTATGCTATAAAGATTAGAATGTGTACCCACCTTGTGTTTTTGGTTGCTTCTCACAAACATAAATGTCCTGGGGTCGGTGAGCACCTTGGTATTCCTAAATTATTAGAATATTAGCTATATTGCATACCATTTTTCAGAAATTCTAATGTTGAACTATAATATGCATGAGTAGGATAAGACTATATTCGATTCACTATTAATTTTAAAAAAGAGTAAAGTGCACGGCCGGTCCCTAAACTTGTTCGACTGTGTCATTTAGGTCCCCAAACTCTCAAAATGCATAATTAGGTCCCTAATCTTGATTTGGCGTCCATCAGTGGTCCGGACGGGCCCTGACGCGCTCGGTGTGCTGACGTGGAGAGGCTGACCCAGTTGGGCCGTGAAATATGCAAAGAGACATTTCTAATGGTCTGAGAGTGATTGTCAGTGACATTGATACAAACGTGATGGCATCAGCGGTTGAAAAGTGCAGAACTTTGGTTGTCTACTTTGATAATGATGATAAAGTTGCACGCATTGACTAGGATAACATTGTGACTAACCCAATTGCTGATTTGCCCAAGGTTATCAGCCCCAATAAGGTGACTTTTGATGAGAAGATAGCAGGTGACATGAAGAAAGCGGTGGGACAGGGAGTGAAGATAGTGAGGATGAAGACTTTTATGCCATTGATTATGATATGGAGGATGTTACAAGGGCCTCATTGCATATTTCACCCCCTCACACACAGCTGGGTCAGCCCCTCCACATTGGTGCACTGAGCGGGTCAAGGCCTGTTCAAACCACTAATGGACACTAAATCAAAATTAGGGACCTAATTATTCACTAGGAACCTAAATGACACAGTCGAACAAGTTTACAGACCGATCGTGCACTTTACTCTTTAAACAAATATTTTTACTCATGTCAATGAATTTGTAATCAAATAGAACTAATTTAAAATTCGAACCAGATTTAGCAATGAAGAAACAAACCTCAACTGCCGCTTGAACCGATTGGCGAGATTCATATTCAATTGTAACAAGGCAGAAAATGGCCACGCTACAAAGACAAAACAAAAATGTGGAAACATATGATTTATGAAAACCAAACCTACAAGATTTTACTAACCTTAAGGGCTGTAATATTTATACCACCAGGCCTGATAGCACCAAATTTTTTAAATGTCTCTTGAACAATCTTACTGGTTACATTGCGAGGCAAGTTCTTCACAAAGATAGCATATCCTTGCTCTACACAAGATAGTTTTAAGGTTTAGTATAAAGAAAATGCACATGTTTTTCTCTCTTCCACTCTTTTTTTCTATGAAAGTGGAACTGATGAAGAACCAACCATGAGGGACATTTTTGTAATTATGAGGGTCGCCCTTCTTCTTGGTCATAGCCTATTATAGAAGCCATCAAAAGGTGAAAATAAGTACAAATACAACAAAATGATTGTTTGTTGCGTATCCAAAATTCAGACTAGTAATAGGAGAACAAGAGAATTAACTGATGCATAAGACATTGAAGGAGCAAGTGAAGACTTAGGAGAACATAAGGGCTCAATTGGAGAAGGTGCATAGTTAGAAGAACACAGGAGCCCAATCGGAGGAGCAGGTGGATCCTCGGAAATGCTTTTAGCAGAAACAAACACTACACTCCCATTGAGTAAAGTTTTTTGGTCAAATATTAGAATGTCAGCAAATATATGGAAGAAGAAACTTAAAGGTAATGAAATTACACTACTTGGTTCATCTTGTATATATAGCATGTCATTCAGAATGACATATCTATTTTGTTTTGGTCCATTAGCGAAGAAAAATGACTGAATGAATCTCTGTCTCATGTCGCTCTTGGTGATATATCCTTCGACCGAAATGAACACACCATTATTCAATGATGGCTGTGCATCCACATTCTTTAATTCTACCGTGCATTCAATGATGTTCGGTGACATGACTTTTGAGTAGATAGCCTGATCGAACACAGTAAGCAAAACAATGTCAACCAATCCAAAAATATTCTTCATGAACAAGTCGTACAGGAAAAAGTAAGCATGCCTTTTCTAAATTGATTATAGATTGGACAGATCAATTGAGAAGTGCAGAAAAGTTATATTGCCTTACATATGCACAGTGAAATGGTTGTACATGGACTATCTATAATAAGATGACTTGAATACCACATTGCCATGTGTATCCACTATCTAATAGACACTCTTGTTCATCAATCACATTTACGCAACGGGTATGGCCTAATCATTGCACCAGTGAACAGCACTACCACTACCAAATGCCCACTCCTAGATTGACTACCACATAATATAAGATTAAAAAAAAGGATGCAGTTACAATTTCATGCATTCGTGCGAACTGTTGGATTGCTACTAGAGCATCTATGACTATATTTGATGTCTAACATCTATTATTGATACAAATAAGACATAGAAATAATGTCCACTGCACGAATAGAAATCATGCTGGAAAGAATTGTTGCAGGAAAATAAACTTGTAATACTCATCTAATATAAAATTCGCATAGAATACTGTCGCACTTACAGGTATTGTTGTCGTATTTTGACCTGGTCGACAATGGAATTTATAGAGTAGGGATGGCATTAAGACGTGGTAGTATAGGTGAACAAATTATTTTGCAACCTGTAAGCAAGATCACAACCATAGTGAACAACCAGATGATACCACGTGCGTTGATACCGGGCTATATAAAACTCATCAAAATATGCAAATCAGCATGAAAAGTGTATATCTCTAAAACTTAATGAGTGTGTAGTGTGCTTGGAAGTTCACTTATAACATGACATATTTCAATTGAATATTTTATTCAAACATGAATTATATATTCCATTAGCAGCATGTTGATGAACATGACAAAAATGCACACTCCAAGTGAAGCATAAAATCTGAGAATGAAAATAGCACGTTGTTGGCCTCCATTATAGTTCCATCATGCATGTAGTATTCTTTCTATTAATCAATAGGAATTAAGCTAGTGGGAAGAGAATATCAACAACCAAGGGGAAAACCCCTTCTTAATGTGTGGATTTTTAACGTGATTTATGTTGAGCTGTGAGATGGAAAGATGATTCGGCTGAGTGAGGAGAGGATAAAAATTCTTAGGGAGTACCATTTTATGCCGGCTCAGAGATGACATTGAACCCTCATCATTGGTGGCCATCGCTGCATAAGGTATAGCAAATCAGCTGTTCAGCTGTTCATAGTAAAGGGCTCTTCACATAAATGCACAAATCTACCTTATGTGTTCCCAGGGCCGAGATTCCATGTTTAGAAGGAAGAATTCGAATCGCCTTCGACAGCCTTCACCCATTGTGACGGGCTTCGGCCCTTGCCCGTCATGACATCTCATGACGGGCTTCGCCTAGCATGTTAGGCTTCGCCTAACATTTGGGGCTTCACAGGTCATGTCGGTCATTGCCCATATTCGGTCTTCGATCAATGTCAGATGGTCTTTGTTAGACTTCCTAGCCATCGGGCTTCTGTCTTCGACATCGTGACCAGCTTTGGCCTTCGCCCAATCGTAACGGGTTTCGACCTTCGCCCACCATGACTAGCTTTGGCCTTTGACAACATGACAGAATTCATCGAACATATGGGGTTTCACCGATCATATCGGTCATTGCCCATGTTCGCTTTTCGACCAACATGTGGGATTTTGCTGAACATTTAGGGCTTTGTCGATCATGTCGGGCTTCGTCCATGTTCGGTCTTTGACCAACATGTGTGCTTTTCGCTGAACATTTAGGGCTTTGCCAATAATGTTGGTCTTCACCCAACATTTGGGCCTTCGATGGCCTTCGCCCGTCGTGAAGGGCTTCGACCTTCACTAGATGTGTTGGACTTCGGACTTCGCCATCATGACCGACCGTGGCCTTCGCTCATCATAATAGGCTGGCTTTGGCCTTCAGCGGCCTTCACCCGTCGTGAAGGGCTTCAGCCCTTGCCCGTCATGACCGGTTTCGGCCTTTGATGTTATGACGGGCTTCGCCTAGCATGTTAGGCTTCGCCGAACATTTATGGCTCCACTAGTCATATTAGTCATTGCCCATATTCGGTCTTCGATTAACATGTCAAATGGTCTTTGTTAGACTCTCTAGCCATCGGGTTTCTGCCTTCGACATCGTGACCAGCTTCAGCCTTCGTCCAATCTTAACGGGCTTCGACCTACGCCCACCATGACTAGCTTCGGCCTTTGACAACATGACATAATTCACCGAATATATGGGGTTTCACTGATCATCTCGGTCATTGTCTATATTCACTCTTCAACCAACATGTGTGATTTTGCTGAACATTTTGGGCCTTCGACGACCTTCGCTCGTCGTGAAGGGCTTCGACCTTCATCTGATGTGTCGGGCTTCAGCCTTCGACATCGTGACCGACTGCGACCTTCGCCCATAAGGACAGGCTGGCTTTGGCCTTCATCGGCCTTCACTCGTCGTGAAGGGCTTTAGCCCTTGCCCGTTATGACCGGCTTCGGCTTTTGATGTCGTGACGGGCTTCGCCTAACATTTGGGGGTTTGCCGGTCATGTTAGTCATTGTCCATGTTCGGTCTTCGACCAACATGTCAGATAGTCTTTGTCAAAGACTCTCTAGCAACTTTTGATGTTATGACGGGCTTCGCCTAGCTTGTTAGGCTTCGCCGAACATTTGGGGCTTCGCCGGTCATGTCGGTCATTGCCCATATTCGGTCTTCGATCAACATGTCAGACGGTCTTTGTTAGACTCTGTAGCCATCGGGCTTCTGCCTTCGACATCGTGACCAGCTTTAGCCTTCGTCCAATCGTAACGGGTTTCGACCTTCGCCCACCATGACTAGCTTCGGCCTTTGACAACATAACAAACTTTGCCGAACATATGGGGTTTCACCGATCATGTCGGTTATTGCCCATGTTCGCTCTTCGACCAACATGTGGGATTATCGCTGAACATTTGGGGCTTTACCGATAATGTCGGTCTTTGTCCATGTTTGGTCTTCACCCAACATTTGGGCCTTCGACGGCCTTCGCCCGTCTTGAAGGGCTTCAACCTTCATCGGATGTGTCGGGCTTCGGCTTTCGACATCGTGATCGACCACGGCCTTCATCTATCATGACAGGCTGGCTTTGGCCTTCAGCGGCCATCACCCGTCGTGAAGGGCTTCAGCCCTTGCTTGTCATGATCGGCTTTAGCCTTTGATATCATGACGGGCTTTGTCTAACATTTGGGGCATCGCCGGTCATATCGGTCATTGCCCATGTTCGGTCTACAACCAAAATGTTAGATGGTCTTTGTCAAAGACTCCCTAGAGGCCTTTGATGTCATGACGGGCTTCGCCTAGCATATTAGGCTTTGCTGAATATTTGGGGCTTCACCGGTCATGTCGGTCATTGCGCATATTCGGTCTTCGATCAACATGTCAGATGGTCTTTATTAGACTCCCTAGCCATTGGGCTTCTACCTTCAACATTGTGACCAGCTTTGGCCTTTATCCAATCATAACGGGCTTCGACCATCGCCCACCATGACTAGCTTCGGCCTTTGACAATATGACAAACTTCACCGAACATATGGGGTTTCACCGATCATGTCGGTTATTGCCCATGTTCGCTCTTCGACCAACATGTGGGATTATCGCTGAACATTTGAGGCTTTGCCAACAATGTTGGTCTTCACCCAATATTTGGGCGTTCGACAGCCTTCGCCCGTCGTGAAGGGCTTCGACCTTCATCGGATGTGTCGGGCTTTGGACTTCGACATCGTGACCGACCACGTCCTTCGCCCATCATGACAGGCTAGCTTTGGCCTTTAACGGCCTTCACCCATCGTGAAGGCTTTAGCCCTTCCCGTTATTACTGGCTTTGGCCTTTGATGTCATGACGGGTTTCGTCCAACATTTGGGGCTTCACCGGTCATGTCGGTCATTGCCCATGTTTAGACTTCGACTAACATATCAGATGGTCTTTGTCAAAAACTCTCTAGCGGCCTTTGATGTATGACGGGCTTCGCCTAGCATGTTAGGCTTCGCCGAATATTTGGGGCTTCGCTGGCCATGTCAATCATTGCCCATATCCGGTCTTCGATCAACATGTCTGAGGGTCTTTATTAGACTCCCTAGCCATCGGGCTTCTGCCTTTGATATCGTGACCAGCTTCGGCCTTCGCCCAATCGTAACGGGCTTCGACCTTCGCCCATTATGACTAGCTTCGGCCTTTGACAACATGACAGACTTCGCCGAATATATGGGGTTTCACCGATCATGTCGGTCATTGCCCATGTTCGCTCTTCGACCAACATGTGGGATTTTGCTGAACATATAGGGCTTCGTCGATCATGTTGGGTTTGGCCCATGTTTGGTCTTTGACCAACATGTGGGATTATCACTGAACATTTGGGGCTTTGCCGATAATGTCGCTCTTCACCCATGTTCGGTCTTCGTCCAACATTTAGGCCTTCGATGGCCTTCGCCCATCGTGAAGGGCTTCGACCTTCACCGGAGTTGTCGGGCTTCGGCCTTCGACATCATGACCGACCGTGGCCTTCACCCATCATGATAGGCTAGTTTTGGCCTTCAACGGCCTTTACCCGTCGTGAAGGGCTTCAGCCCTTGCTCGTCATGATCAGCTTCAGCCTTTGATGTCATGACGGGCTTTGCTCAATATTGGGGCTCACCGGTCATGTTGGTCATTGCCCATGTTCGGTCTTCGACCAACGTGTCAGATGGTCTTTGTCAAAGACTCCGTAGCCATCAGGCTTCGGCCTTCGACATCATGACAGGCTTCAGCCTTTGCTCATCGTGACAGGTTGGCTTCGGCTTCGACCGCCTTCACTCATTGTTTTGAGCTTCAGCCTTTGCCCACCATGATTGGCTTCAGCCTTTGACATCATGACAAACTTCGCCGAACATTTTGGGCATCACCAATCATGTCGGTCTTTCCCTATGTTCTGTCTTCGACCAACATGTCCGATGATCTGACTTGTCAGACTCCCTAGCCATCAGGTTTTGGCCTTCGACATCGTGACTGGCTTTGGCCTTCACCCAATCGTTACGGGCTTCGACCTTCACCCACCATGACTGGCTTTGGCCTTTGACATCATGGCAGACTTCGCCGAACATTTGGGGCTTCACCGATCATGGCAAAAATCTCCCTTTTGCCTCTTAGTTACACTATCGATGGCCAAACAGGCCTAACAGGCCTACACAGTCCGAGGCCCGGTCTGGCACGATCCGCCACAAAATGGCCCGTTAAGGCAGACTTCTCCTCTAGCGAGCTGAGCTGTGCCGGCCCATGTGCTGAGGCCTCAACCCAGGCACGACCAGTGGAGCCGTCGGGCAGTGCCATGCCGGCACGGGCTCGGACGCAGCACATGGGCCGGCGCCGGCCCGTTAGGCACGGTGGCCCGCTTCGGCATGGTGGCCCAGCAGGCCGCGGCACGCATCCCCGCCCGCACGACTGTGCCACCCGCCCATTTCAATTATGAACGAGGTGCGCGCGCGTCGCGCTGGCCAGGCGGGCCCACGTGAAGGCTGAGGCGGCAGGTGCCGCTCGCACTCGCGTGTCATTGCGCGACGCATGGCAGTGATGACCGCCCGCCCCACCTGCCCGGGAAATTTAAAAAGAAAAAACAAAAAAAAAAATAAAAAAAAGAAAAATAAATAAAAATTAAAGTTGTGCTAATAACACGAGAAAAAAGGAACAAAATATTTGCAACAAAATAAGAAAATTGTCATAAAATTTTTTAATGATATGAGAGGAGAAAATTTTCATATTTTGTAAGCAAGAAAAATAGCAACACATATATAATTTAATTTCTACATAAATATGGGGGAAAAAGGAGCAATGACCTTTATTGAAGTTGATATTACATCGCTGTCTCCATTAAAAAACTTTACCATGTAAAAACTCATATTTGAGAAAACCATGACAAATAAAAAAGAGTATAACTAAAGGTCAAAACTCAAAAATAAAAATGTGCTACTCTAGTTCCTCATTTTCTAGTTAAAGATTGTCTAACTGAGCAGCCAAATCCTGGTTCTCCGTGGTGTATTGGGTACGTTCCTTTCCTAGCTCCCAGTCTTTGATGGCAAGTGGCATTTCTACCACCTCGCTACGCAGATTCTCTTCCCTCTCCTCAATAATTCTTTCACAAAGACTGAAGGCCGATTCGGAGGATATCGTAGACACACTGTGAACACATCCGTGCTAGTTGGGTCTTGTGATCGTTCCACCACCCGAGCACGTTGAAATCTTTCTGGTTGATGGAGTCGCTGTCCAAGTAGGAGGACAGCTTATGGGCATCATGCGAAGCGTGGGCAGTACTTGCAGCGACCGAACTTCCACCACTAGTGCTAGAAGAGGAACCACCCCAAATTCGGCCCTACTATAAGTTTTCTTACCTGGTATAGGAACAGGTGGGGCTCTTTGCACGCGAACTCTCTAAAACTTTTTTACATACTTCATACAATTTAGTCTTAGCATCAGAATAATAGTTAGTGTAATCAATATTCATTGCCTCCCAAATAAGATTCAAAATATTGAGGAATCTCCGTATTTTACCGCTAGGATCAAGAATAAATGCAAAAGAATACAAGTATAGGATTTCCCTCCGGTATTTAAGATATTTCTGTTTCATATAAAATACTGCAAGTCCTAGTAGTTGGTCATCTTCATATTCTCGCAATAAAGTGGCAATCTCTAAAATTTTGGGCAAAATTAAATTAGCAGTTAGATAGTACATACCAGATAAAGTAACAGTTGCATCATAAAATGTTTCAAGAAAGTAATAAAACCTTTCAACAACATGCCAAGATTGTTCTGTCAGAAACGGTTGCCCATCACTGATTACAACATTCTTGGTTTGCAAAAAAAAAGTTTGTATTTCCTTGTAAGGTAAAACATGCTTTGACATTAAATAAGTTCAATTCCATCGATGGTCCGCATCCGTTTGGAACTTGTGTGGACGCTGTCATAGCCCCAAATCTAATTCCAAGTAATTAGGGTTATAACCTAATGCCACTAGAGTGCATAAACAAAATCCTTGCTATGTCGCTTCATGCAAAATTAAAGTTCTGCAATATGTAAACCTTCATAGTTAAAACCCTAATCGGTAAAACCCAACCTTACCCAAATAGTTCACCAAGTTGAACAGAAACATATGTGGGAAATAATTTATTCAAATACTATTTTAATTACCATGAATCAATACTAAATTTTTCCAGAATTTCTGATTTCATTAGTTTAGACCCCTCAAATTTCCAACAAGTTTCAGCCTGATCCTTCTCTTCAGCCATATGCGCATTGGTACTCGAGTCTAAGCAGCGCTTTTTCTGAAATGTTAGTCTGCACATAAAAACCATGGTCTCTCAAAAATTCCTGTAAGCACTATCTCACCAAATCAACCCACTGTAGATTTTACACTGCACCATTTTATTCACTTCACAAATAAAACAACTTCAAAACTAAGTCCGCTCAAATCAAGCAAAACTAGAAAGGCTGCGCCTGTAAGAAGCCAATTAGTACTTCTAAAACTTTTCCACCAAATAGAGACAAATTGACGGACTAGATCTGGGACCAGAGACCCCTCTTTTTTTGCCTATAAGTGGGTGCACATGAACACCCCATATCATTTCCCAGCGACAATTTTGCGGTTCGTCTATTTAATATCCTCCCAAAGATAACACACATAATAACTTAAAGACATCCAGCGCCACTGGAGAAATAAACTATACTTGCTCTCGAAAGATCTCAGGATAGAATGATCTCTACTTGCTTTTGGTCACCTAGAGCATGAACCAGAACCTCTTTCTGTGAGCAACTGAAGTTTTGGCAGCAGGATTATACATCAGTCTTGTCTTCTACTCTCCAGTTATGTTTCCCTTTTATATATCCCTTATGATCGCCTGGCTGAAATTACAGATGCAAGCAGCTGTCCCCTACAGCTGCACAACAAGCGTTCCGTAGTAGTCGCAGCCATTTCTTTTCTCTCTTCATCACCTTCTGATGACCCTAACTAAGAACAGGGCCACATTTGCAAGCTCTTCATCTACTGCAGCAATTCAGTGTGACAGGTGGTTTCAACCCAAGGAATCACCCAATACTCTCCCACTCCTCCCCTGAGGACCGATGCACTATTGGAACCCACAAGCCATAGAAGGTAGAATCCTAGGGTCTCATTATGGGAGGAAATTAAGAAGATTGGTATCATCCAGCTGACATGTGGACCACCCTGAACACTGGGTAGCAATGGAGACGACTCAAGCAGTTGCATGGCAGACGTGGGCTCTTCCTCTCGTTTGCTTCCTCCCACCAGCACACACAGGAGGACCTTAGATGAGCTCACCTCTATGGCATTCGGCAAATCGAACCATTTCGACGCAAACTCCCGCCAGAGTTTCAACACCCTCCAACCCTTCTCTTCCAACTTGCTCCACCTGTGTAGACCCCACAGAATCCACAAAAACAGATCACCGCCGGTCAGAGCTTATTCTTCCTCTCCCAAGGTGTTCGGTGACTCGAGGTGCTCCAGAGCTCCACCCTCTTAAGCTCTTTGCCAACCGCAAAAGCGTCGAAACGATGTCTATACCTTCTGACCGTTCCATTCGTTCTTCTGCTTGCCCTAGGACCGCCGGGTCGAGGGGCCGCCCGTGTTCGGTCCCTGGTTCTCATTCTATGGCTCGGTGCACGCGGCCGCCGGCCAGGACATTCACGGGTCGTTCGGGGGCCGATTAACTGTTCTTAACACCGAGGCCAGGACCAGAGCTCGTTGGCGCCGAGGCCCTCATCGCCTCACTATCCAGACCAAGACCACCTTTACTTGGCGTAATCAGGAAAGTGGCGTCCATATATAGTACAGAGCCCGAGTCAATCTTCCCAGCATCCGGCACCCAACTGCCCTGCGCCGTCGTGATTTCTTCTCTACTACGGGAGTCCTCAGTCCGATTTCATTGCAACAGGCAGCCATCACTTATCGAGTCTCTAACCTGTTAGACACCTCCTCACCCCGACTGCGGATACCCCTGGCGATGGCAAAGGCCGGGCCTGATGTTGAACCGGCGCGAGTTTCGCCGCCGCCGGCCAAGTTGCGCCTTCGACCGTTCGTGTTGCGTGTTCATCCCTGAGACCAAGCATAACTCTTCTCCAGGGTTGAGGCATCTTCCTGGACCCTTTCTATGACGCAAGCATGCTTTGTTATTGCGCTATAAACGCGCGCCCGTTGCCCAATCGGCCAGCTAAAACCAACCACTCGCCGCTGAGGAGCTTCGCCGTGCCAGCGAGATTTCCCAGGCTGAATCCCCGATGGCGCCTAGAATCAAATCAAAGCCTGTGGTGCCAAGACAGACGCCATTAGCTTCGCCGTGACAACTCCTCTCTATCTTTTCTCATTTGGGGCCCGCGGCGTTACGAGACCGCAGACCGCCGTTCACCTGGTCGACCCGCCGACCGGAGAGCGCGGTCTCGCGTTTGTCTTGCCCCGTTCCTTCTCTGTTCGCCAGGCCGGACCTAGTGACCACCCGGAGAAACGGACGGTCGATTCCAATGCCGTTCGCTGGAACCGCAGCGCCCCGTGGCCTGCAAGCGCTGATAATCATGAAAAGTATCGAAAGAAGAAAAAAGAGGAAAAGAATTAAAATAATGATTATCTATACAACACGAAACAATGGCAACTTTGCAAATCCATAAGCGTCTCCATTTATGACGTCGCAAATGAAGTGAAACACCTACTTTTTTAGCCATTGAAAGGTTGTGTGCCATATTACGTTAATATAAAATAGGACAACGTGTCCTGATCTACCAGAAGAAATCCATCAATAAATAATATGAAGCAAAATGACTACTTTTTCGGGCTTAATAACTGAAATATGCCCATAAATTCATTCTCTCTATTTAGCGCGTAAAAAGGTAAACCACTTCTGTTAAACTCAGAAAATTGGTGTAAGCCTTACTGGTGGGAAAAGTGTTTTAGAGTATAAGCGTTACCCTCCCAACATAGGAGTCCGCATACCAGAGTAAGTTTCTAACTTTATTTTTTGTTAAACTTGTAATAATGTCACTAACTCTAAAGCACTTTTAAAATCGGACTCTTCAGTAAACCATTAGTTTTGGCGGAACCCAGGAAGATACTGTATTTCACAATTAAAATGTCACACTCCACAAAGATCCCTACAACCAAACCCCGCGAGAAAGTACAAGCACTCAATCCTCTGAGTGAGTATTTTCACAATATAGATTTCGCATGCCCGTTTTCCTCTGAGAGCGCCTACTACCCTTCATTGGTATATCCAATCCCAGGAAAGCCAATAATCGACTGGTTTTTTACCAAGAAGTACGGTATTAAGGACTGCCCAGGATACCCTCTGTAATGTGTCATCTCCATAATTAACCATCGCGTGTGATAATAGACATTGTTATTGACCTCCTATACGACCAAGTAGTGCTTACACCGAAATTAAGATATCTGAGTGGCACATAGCGAGTACGGGAGATTAAACCCGGGCTCACAAGGAGTTGCACATATCGGCATCCCAAGCAAGGAGCACGCGCTTTCAAAGCCATATGACCTATGTTTTCCAAATAAATGGATTGTTTGTGAAAACAAATCTATTATGCAATGTTTCTGATCCTCTGTTGGTTCAACAATGTGCTGAAATGGGTAGATAATAAATTACCAATAGTAAGTGCATTCATTCCTTTGGTTATTAATCTCAGTTCATACCCTGTCCACCCACATGTACAGACTTCTCATTTGGATACGTTGATTTTACGGAATGCCTAAGCCATGGGATTCTAGACTTTGCAAAGAATACGATAGATGGACGCTTGCTCGGTCATTTCCCTCTTTCCT
>RYFJ01002555.1:0-161252 GCA_003991445.1 Oryza meyeriana var. granulata
TTTCACTTCGTCATCTATCTACTCCTAGCAACCTTTCGTTCCATATATCAGCAATCAACAGGTTGCTATTTGGTTGAGTGGGGTTTTGTGAAATATTATAACCAGAAAACATGGAGTTAAGCGCATCTCACCATGAAACATGAGGCTTTGTAGTTTGTACAGTTATGACAGTAGAACATGTGGTTTCTGGAATTTAACTCATAATACTACGAACACGCACCTCCATTACTACTTGAATTATTGCTTACCGTTAAACATATCCCAGGACTGTCTCTTTTTTTTTCTTTTTGAGAGAGGGAAGGTTCTTCTTTAGTACTAGGCCTCTCCATCTGCTATTTGTTGGATTCAGCCACAACCAAAATTTAAATTTTAAAACTTAATTTTAAAGTTGATTTTAAGGTTTTTTCGTTATAGTTATTTTTTTCACCTCTTGTCTTTAAAACCGTGAAAAGACAATATATAAAAATTTTACCCTATAACATTATTTTTAGTTGATTGGTTTCATTTTTCTCTCAACCGATCATAGCGGTGTTTAGGATGTATGAACACTGTGAAACGGCACATCAATACATACATCCTATGTGAAGCTCATGGCGCCCTCGGATTGCGGGGATCATCGTCCCGCAGGATCCGCTAGACGCCCTGAGTAGCTGGCTTGCAGCTTGCACAAAGAGAAGCTTAGCCCCTTTCGGCGATGCATGGAAGAGCTCACAGTTTCCTGCATAAATGCAGCACGCAAGTTGAAACAAACCTTACCCCTATCCGTGAAAGACATAACCAGCGTTGCAAGTCGGTTCATGTACTGCATGGTGCTGGATCCTGTTCATAAAACAGCACAATTAGACGCTCTCACAGTCCAGACTTGCGTAGGCTTTCTCAGTTTTCTCTGAAGCCTAACTCTATACTGGCAAAGTTTTCTCTGATCATCTACTGCACTCCCATGTAATTGCCCTGTTTCTCTTCGGGGAGCCAGAAAGAGAGGCATATTAATTTCCTTCTTCTCTGGAGCCAGCAAGAGAGAACATAATTATTGCCTCCTGCAGACGCAGGTCTGTAGCTAGAAGAGAACAACAGATAAAATTCCCATGTAACTGTTGTTCCTATGGCAGGTATCAGTCTTTCAGAAGATCTCTTATACATGGTTCTTTCATAGAAGAATCTGATGGCATGAAGCCTAACCAAATTTTTTTGGTGGCAGAGGAATGCTTGACTCTCGGCATGACACGATACTTGTACTACATTATATGGTTTAGTTCTTGCGTATTGCTTGCTGCCTGATCCAGACGTCCCATTTCCTTTCGTATAATTGTCCACCATTATAATGATACTACCACCATACTACCATAGCATGCTGTCATGGGATATGCGGTCATGGATTCCTAACGTGTGCTTGAGATGAAAGATCCATTTAAGATAGCATAATGACAACTTCTCAATAAACTAGAGTTAGACCAGCGTTTTGTTGCCGTCATTCTTATCTGAGATGAGTGAGATATTGTCAGCATGCCATTAACATACTTAACAGTTAACACCGTGGGTTTCTTTTTGTAGTCATCTATGTAAAAGCTCCATATTTCAATTGTTGATGAGTCTTGTGACTCTTGTCTGTCCACTATCCCATGATGCTGGTACGAATTATGTGCACATGTTAAACCTGAAAATTTACGCTTCCAATAGCATCGCTGCGGCATAACCAAGTTTGTCCAAAAGGAAATTCAGATCTCTCAGAAACAAAGGAAAATAAATCTAGCTAAACAAAGAGAATCCTTAGCAAAAGAATCTTTTCAAGCCAGCATGGCCGGCAATTAATCATGCAGTAGTCATCTACTCATCCATAGTACTAATGCTACAGCAGTATTCCGTCACTTTTCGTGAGAGATCACGATCATGGACAGCGTAGCGTTAGCACCCGTGCCTAACTAGGATACAACCGCTGCTGTTTGATCGCTTTCACATGCAAAAGCTAGCCGCTGCTAAATGATCCGATAAAACAGGGAATTCAAGAGCAAAATGCCTCCCAACAGGATGTACGATCGGGGACTAAACTTAATCCTTAACCCACTCTGATTCAATTAAATAATCTAAATTTTACTTTCAAGAGTTATTTTATTGCTTCGCGACATATCCAGAGTACGTTCCAGATCATATACTAAGGGCTCTCTTATTGAAGGAGTAGTGATCAATGATTTGATGCCAATCGCCTGGCAAAGAAACTTTAAGAGTTTTAAGTTGTGGTCACGCTTGCTTGCTGCTAGCGCTAGCTGGGGGGTTATGGGAAGAAATGCGAGGAGCTAGCTGGATAGCGGCGCCTGCCATAGCGGTGGTCCATGTCAGGATCTATACCACTGATCCACGCGCGCCGAAACTCGAAAGGCGGAGAGATATTTCGAGCTTCGTTTCGCGCAACATCTATCTTCGTTACAAATTATAATCCTCGGTGAGAAAATTGAAATGGTTTTTAATGTTCAAGCTCAATCACCCGATGATGGGGACCTGGGAGCAACATGTGAGGGAGAAAAGCTGCCACTCGTAGACGGGAAACATCCGTATAATGTATTTTCTTTGCAAACACAATACAGAGATATGCGCTTATATTATCAGAGGAACTTTATCCGTAACGATAGATCATCAAATAAATTTTGAGGGCAAGTTGCTAAACACGACCGATCGATCCTGATTGGGTTAAGATTCCGTTTCGGTCCAAATCAGTGAATCATCTAAAATACTCTAACTTTGAAATACTCTTTCTGAAAATTTTAATCCCACTAAATTCAGTACTCCTGCCGTTACGGCTTGGTCAACAGTTCAAAAACGCACCCCCATTTCACTACAGCACACCGCGCCCGACTGAGCATCCCCCGCCGTTCGATCCATTTTATAGCACACCATGCCGGACTGATCAGGGCCGTTCGATTCCGTATTTGACGGCTACCGGCGACGCTGGCGGAGGTGGGCCCCACGGATCAGTGGCACAGCACCCGGCTTCTCTGACCCCACGCACGGGCCACGCCCCCACAATAAATTTCGCACAGCGCACGCGCTCCCACCCCATCACCAGGTCCCCGGCCTTTTTTTTCTCCACCACCATTTCGAAAAATCAATCACAAGGTCACCAACTGTGAGGCTGAAGTAGCCAACCAAATGGCGCCGCACACCGCCGCGGCGGCAGGCTGGGACGAGGAGGAGGTGGCGGAGGAGGCGGCGGCGGGGAGCACCACCGCCGGCGCGACGCTCCGGCACCGCCACGCGGGCAAGGGCGCGGACGAGCACGAGGCGGGGGGCGGCGGGGGGCGCAATGGTGGCGCCGCTGGTGACGACCCCGACGCGACGTCGTTGGAGCGGGTGTTCGCGGACAAGGCGGTGCCGTCGTGGAGGGAGCAGCTGACGCTGCGGGCGTTCGTGGTGAGCGCGCTGCTCGCCGTCATGTTTAGCGTGATCGTGATGAAGCTGAACCTCACCACGGGGATCATCCCGTCGCTCAACGTCTCCGCGGGGCTGCTCGGCTTCTTCTTCGTCCGCCTCTGGACCTCCGCCGTCGAGCGGATAGGCCTCCTCAAGCAGCCCTTCACGCGCCAGGAGAACACCGTCATCCAGACATGCGTCGTCTCCGCGTACGGCATCGCCTTCAGCGGTAACGTCTCGACGCTTTCGGCTTACTGATCTCTACTGTAGCAACTTTATTCAACGAGTGTACCGTGTTTGCTTATGTCAAGCTCCAAATTGAATGCAACGAGTACGAGATGAATCCATTTGGTTAGTGCGTAAGCGTGTTACTAGCTTACTGGTAGTTGCGATTTGGGTTGTGGGCTGTGGCATGTAGGAGTACGATGCAGATCTGGATGTGGGGAGAGTCGCTGGGGAAGTATAGCATTTCGCAGTAGTGGGTAGCTGGGGAACATCACGGAATCGGTTGTTCTTTGCCCCTGAAGAAAAAAACAACCACAACATCGTCCCAAAAGTGATTTCTGATAAGAGGACCGTGCCGGAAAACTTGAAGAAATCTTATTCTTGGATTTGGACTTCGACTTGAGTGTCCTAATGTCGCAATTAAGTGGACTACGCTGTTTCTACCTTTTCTGATTTTACGAAATAGATGCTTGACTTCAGTGCACCTGATTTGAATTGTATATAGCATACGGAATGAACCTGTAGGAAATTTTGAAGTTGGTTTATTAGGTGGACCAACTTGTGGATATAGATAGTCAACACTATTTTTTTCCTGTGCTGGTAAATAAATCGCTGCATGCTCTCAGCTGATGGGAAAAGCAAATTGCGTTTAGGATGCTGCGTTTGCGGGAGTACGGACAAGCTGAAGTGGACCAGCTTGCTTGGTTTGACTCCTCACCTTAAAATAGATGCATGATGCATGTGTTGTTTTTTTTCTTTGCTTTCGCAGACATGACACATGCATGTGAAAGCATTTGAATCGGCATAAACAATTATAATGATCTGCAGGCTTGTTTGAGAACCATGCTACGTGGTACACTGATGATCATTCGAATAATTTCATGTGGCAGGCATGATTTGTTTGTGCAGATGCCCGAGTATGTGAGGGATTTAGATGAAACTTCGTAAGGATGTTCCATGTGCATAAGTTAGTCTAATGGATATAAGTTATTCTTAACACCAGAATTAAGTTCGTTTACTGTTTTTTATTTCAAAACAGCAAACAAATTCAAGTATTTCCAGGAAAGTAGTGAACTAATGATTAACAAGTTATCTATGTTTTTAAGTGGTAATAATATGTCAATGCATCATGCATGAGATAGTTGCTTGATTCCTTGCCTTAGTTGCCCAAAGCAGGTCATATTTACTTTTGATATCTGTTTGCCTTTATGAAACTGTGTTTGCTAGAATGTCAGAATGTATGAACAGAAAAATTTTGCCAATTGACATATTACTGTGCTTGTTTGTTTCAATTGATCAGGCGGGTTTGGCAGTTATCTATTTGGAATGAGTGAAACAATAGCCAAGCAAGCAACAGAGGCTAAAGATGCTCAGAATATCAAGGACCCTCACCTTGGATGGATGATAGGATTTCTTTTCCTTGTCAGTTTTATTGGGCTATTTGCACTTGTGCCCCTAAGAAAAGTATGCCTTAAACCTGTTTACCTTCAATGTTCTTACTGAATTGCTGTATGCAAGGAAATCTTACCCATCTTAAACTTAATTGTTGTTTCAGATTATGATTGTTGATTACAAGCTGACCTATCCAAGTGGCACAGCAACTGCTTATCTCATCAATGGTTTTCACACACCAGAGGGTGCCAAGCTAGCAAAGTATACCTATAAAATTCTAGTTTTAGCTACATTTTCACAAGTGCCAATTATTAGCCCTGTATATCCATAAAAGTCATGCAATTTAATTGACAGCAATAACTATCTTTTTCAGGAAACAAGTAAAGACATTGGGCAAGTACTTTTTGTTCAGCTTCTTCTGGGGCTTTTTTCAGTGGTTCTACACCGCCGGTGATGACTGTGGATTCAAGAACTTCCCAACATTAGGCCTTGAAGCTTACAACAACAGGTCAGAACTCAGAAGTATACCATAATATTGGTTTTAACAACAGCATTGACTATGATGTCCGCTATCTCAAGTTAACCTATAGCTAATCTATCTGGTGAATCTTGAAACATTTCCTCTGTCTTCTCTGGCTATGGTGAAAACTACAGTTGTTTGTGTCTATTTTCTGGCCATCTGGATAATATTTAGCTCTTAGTTCCAAGCCATTGGTCTCCATATTAAACTTGACCTGTTATCTTTCAGGTTTTTCTTTGATTTCTCTCCTACATATGTTGGAGTTGGCATGATCTGCCCATATATTGTGAATGTGTCAGTTCTGCTAGGCGGGATCCTCTCATGGGGTGTGATGTGGCCTCTCATTGCCAAGAAGAAAGGGAGTTGGTACCCTGCTGATATCTCAGGCACCAGTCTCCATGGGCTTCAGGCTTACAGGGTAAGCATTCACCTTGCCGCTGATTCTCCTTGATGAAGTTAAATTATAAAATGTGAATTCAAAAGGCTAGAGCATTATGAGCAATGTTTTAACTGTAAGTTCATTTACCGTTGCAGGTTTTCATATCCATTGCTTTGATCCTTGGGGATGGTTTATACAACTTCCTCAAGGTGCTTATCCGCACAATTGCAGGCTTCATATCAATGGTTCAGAACGATTTGAAAGGCATGCTCCCTGTTTCAGACAATGGCATGTCCATGTCCACCACTGAAGCGGTATCCTTTGATGATGAACGTCGCACTGAAATCTTCCTGAAAGATCAAATTCCGAAGTCAGTTGCATATGGAGGCTATGTCGTAGTTGCTGCTCTATCGATTGGCACCCTTCCTGAGATCTTCCCGCAGCTCAAGTGGTACTATATTTTGGTTGCGTACGTCATTGCACCCGTGCTGGCCTTCTGCAATGCCTACGGAAGTGGTCTCACTGATTGGTCTCTTGCCTCTACCTATGGCAAGCTTGCTATCTTCGTGTTCGGCGCATGGGCGGGCCTTTCTCATGGTGGTGTGCTCGTAGGACTTGCTGCATGCGGTGTCATGATGAGCATCGTGTCCACTGCTTCTGACCTGATGCAAGACTTCAAAACTGGATACTTGACTCTGGCATCACCGAGGTCCATGTTTATCAGCCAGGTGATCGGCACTGGGATGGGCTGTGTCATCGCTCCCTGCGTCTTCTGGCTCTTCTACAAGGCCTTCAGCGATATTGGCACGAGCGGCACCGAGTACCCAGCGCCTTATGCCATCGTGTACCGCAACATGGCCATCCTAGGTGTCGATGGCTTCAACTCGCTTCCGGAGAATTGCCTGACTCTCTGCTACATCTTCTTCGCCGCGGCGATCGCCATCAACCTGATCAGAGACCTGGCGCCGCACAAGGTTTCGAGGTTCATCCCGCTCCCCATGGCGATGGCGATCCCTTTCTACATAGGTTCGTACTTCGCGATCGACATGTTCCTGGGTAGCGTGATACTCTTTATATGGGAGAAGCTGAACAAGGCCAAGGCAGATGCGTTTGGACCCGCGGTTGCGTCAGGATTGATCTGCGGTGATGGGATATGGACTCTGCCCCAGTCCATTCTTGCTCTTGCCAAGGTGAAGCCTCCCATTTGCATGAAGTTTTTGTCGAGGGCAGCCAATGCCAAAGTGGATAGCTTCCTTGCCGGCTAGTAGCGTTCGTGCCATCGTGGTCGATCGTGATCTTGAAGAGAGAACACCATCCTGTAATTACTTCCTCCAAACGTATTTCCAGACCACTTGTTTGTTGTAGAAAAGCCAATGGTGGGTTTCCCGTAGGAAAGAAGCATCCCAAAATCCAAATGTAAAAATGAGAAAAAAAAAAAACAGCTGCCATCAGCAACCTTTTTATCATTTGCTCGACGTGGATTCCTGTTAAACTGAGATTTTTCTTTTTTGCGAAAAGGGCATATTGAACTGAGAATCTGTGAGGTCTAGCAGGCCATATTTCAAAACTGAGCTGATTTGGAAACTGTCTTTGAGCTTACCAATCACAAACTATGCGAGCTTATTTTACTTGGATCACCACTGGAGCTAATTTACCATCCTTTTGGTTTCTTACTATCTTGAAAATATAGAATACTACAAATCCACAAGGCATGCATGGACAAACAGCGGGATGAGTACCTTGTCTGTACTGTCATAAGAAAATCAGACGCTTCAATTGTAAACACAGGCATAGCTGTTTGAAACACAAAAGATCATAAAGATCTAACCTACTATTAAGCTGCCTGCCTAACTGCAAAGGGAGCAGCAATTTAGTAAGCACCTTAACTGAACATGTTAAGCTGCTTGCCTGGTGATCTTCTGTAGAAAACGCTGAGGCACTCTGCAGGAACTACTCTTGCGGAGTGCATACATTTCTTGGCTCCACGGAGGGGCTTGAAGCTGTGAAGCATACGTATGGCCTTGAATAAGAATCAACCATTCATTGTGGACTTGTAATGGTTGTCATCGATAGTTGCATAAAGATGTCCCTGATCAACCTGTTCTAGAATGATGTTCCTGTGAAATAAAGAAGGATTATGTAAATAAGTAAAATATATTTCAGACAGCGTGATGGGGAGTGATATACCTGACCGTATCCTCTGGTAGATTAAGACGACTGCTGACATAATCTAGGCTTACTCCATGTTCATCGTTTCTGTACAACACAAAAATCAGTCTATTGTCTAAACCAGGGAAACTCCATACCATGTTAAAACACTGGAAGTACCAAACTTGTATTAGGCTATTAGCATGGCAATAGAAGCTTCTCATTCACAGCACACATCAACCTTTTTATGTGTGTGACATGGGGGGTTGGAGAATCATCAGTACAAACTTTGAAACATATAAAAGTTACTGACAAACATCTATATGAAAGACTGACCACTGAATCATCATGGCAACTTCTATATTGCAGAGAACACATAATTTTCAGGTCTAGTGGTATGAAAAAACCAAATGTCAATTTATTATTGATATGAGATTGTACTGCATATCAAATTAATAATTTTCAGGTCTAGTGGTATGAAAAAACCACGTAATATTGTTCGTTTTTCTATAACAAAAAACATATTCAGGAGACTTTATCCATGTTAATTATAATAGAAAAAAGTCTATTTTACTCCCCCGAACTATTTCGTCGGAGCACTTTACCCCCTAAACTATTTTTTGGCTCATTTTACAACCCAAACTATTGAAAACAATTCAGTTTACTCCCTAACGGTATTTCTCTTTTTTGTTTCTCTCTATATAAGTCATATTATGCACTAAAATTTTGTAGGATGATAAGATGCATTACAACTTATGTTTCTAACATTTTTTAGAATTTTTTATCATTGTTTATATAGGTTGGAAGCACCTAGGACCGGTTTAAACATCAAGATTTTAAAGTTCAAGCAAACAGTCATAAAATATCTTTAAAATTTTTGAACTTTGATAATGGTGTTATCTATGGCTCTAAAAAATTTTAGCTTAAAATACGACTTATATAATGAGAAACAAAAAAGAGAAATATTATTAAAGAGTAAAGTGAACCATTTTCAATAGTTTAGGGGTTAAAATGAGCCAAAAAATAGTTTAGGGTGTTAAGGGATCCAATGAAATAGTTTGAGGGAGTAAAATGGACTTTTTTCATTATAATAGTCAAAGGCAGAAACTGGCAAATCAAGCGACATCCATGGGCAGAATCATCAACAATTAACTTACATAACTGCTGGGTCATGAAAAACATTCAAGACCAAGTTGGATATATCTGTTCCAATACCAGTATTTTGTGGTGCAGAAAATGTTGAGGCCTGAGTAGATATGAATGAAAATTCTCAGACAAAAAGGTAGGTATGTCTTTCTTGGTAAAATAAGAAGAAATATCCAAAACTACCTGATTAGGGAGTGGACCTTGGTTATACGCCATACCATCCCTAAGCATAGTTTGGTTATGAGTTCCTGCCGCTGTATTAGTGTTTACTTTGGGCTGTCAAGTATTTAATAACTCAGAAACATGACATCACCGTAAAGCTCAATAGATATTGTATGGTATAAGTTAAACGCCAATAAATGAAATATTTAGGATCTCACTACCTTCAACCTGGTAAGCTCCAAGTGCACATGAATGCAGTGAAGAAAGTGATGTGTTACATCATTGAAGTTGGTTACAAGCCTGACAAGAAACCATAAACAAAAACATAAATATAAGAAAATTTGCAGAAAAATACTTGTTTGGTCTGGATAAGCCTCTGTCCCTAAAGCAATATAGTATTGAGCTATCCTGATTCCTGAGTTTATATTTTTGCTATTGCTTTTACACACGTCATGACAGAAACTTCCAGTCTGATATAGTGGCACTTGTAGGAATAACAAAGGATGCTACATGTTCATTAACATCAATGACAGCAGTTATTAGTCACGAGTTCAGGAATCACAAATTTCTGCATGAATACAGACCCTTCGTTTGTAGATATTAGGTATTTTTAACCACTGTTTTCTACCTCAAATACTTGGAACTTGACGAATCCCAATGCATTTTTTACTAATTTCCTCTATTAGATATATTCACCTCAACCCATTTCCTCACCCCATTCCCTGTGCCTTAGCTTTTTATAAGGTGAATTTTTGCCACTTTTTGGCCAAAATATGATTATCTTGGTAAGCATGTTTTAATCAAACGCATCAATTACTTAGAAACAGAAGGAGTATTCTATTTACAAATCATTGTATCTAAGGGATCACATCAGCATTAGCTGTTTTATTATGGTACTAGTTAACCACAGGGTGACATTATTCAATATAATGGGGAAACAATTTGCACACAATGCACTATACTCAAAAGCAGGCATCAGTTATCGGAAACCCACATCACAGGTTATTATATGGAAGACCAAAGTGTTCACCTCACAGAGTAAGCAACCACTTGACGCTTCCCTTGAAAACCTTTTAGACCACCATTGACAATAACATAGTCGCCATTCCTTGCAAACAGGACGAAGCAAACCTATCAACTCTCGGGCATAGCAATTTAAATTTCCAAGAATACTATGTAACCCTTACTGAATGTCAGCCATCTCCTTAGTGTCAGTACTATCATTTTCCCTGAGGAAAAAAAATTAGAAGTCAGTTCAAAGCCTAGCGATAATCCAAATTTTGTTAAACAAAATAAAGCAGTACACAACATCCCACCAGCGATTCACAAGTATCCTTCCTGTACCATCATCAAGAGTGAATGATACATCCGTGACCCGATCAAGCTTATTTAACATGCGTCCTACAAGCCTAACCTGCAATCCGGGGTGATAAAAATTCAGTAAACAACATATGAAACTTTGCTAACATCTATAGAAAGCAAACTGCTCAAAGCAAAACCAATTCAAACCAAGAGAATTGGATTCTAAAATACACACTAAGAAAAAAACAAAGTACAATTACATACATAATTAGGCTAAACAAAATCCTTAAAGGAGCATTTTGTTTTGAGAGGACCATAAATATTTTCAAGGAGCTAGTTCCAGCTTCAAGGAATCATTCTATAGGCAACTTTTCACATAACCAGCGCAAGCACAATGCATATAAGAATTATTATTTCCCAAAATCAAGTCTAATCACCACCCAATCAAAATTTTTATTTTCCAACATCAATCACCATAAGAACAGGCAAGATCAATACCGTGGACACTTCCATGCCATTGACAGCAAAATTCGACTTGTCGTCGTTGGTCTGGGACGCGTCCATGATCTGCTTCACGGTGAGCGGGAGCAGCGTCTGGGCGTTCCGAGCCTGAACGCATCGAGAGTCCACAAAGGAGTCAGTCTGAGGAGCGCACAAAGAGACCCAAACAAACGGACAAACGGGAGATTTGTGTGGGGTTAGGAGGCGACGGACCTTGGGGAAGGCGCCGCCGCCGCCGCCCTCAGTGGCGCTGGTCGACTGCGAGGGCATGAATCCGCCGCCGCCGAAAAGGGAGTTGGCGTTCCCGCCGCCACCATCGTAGTTCCCGCCGCCGCCGTACATCGGAAGGCCCCGGCGCCTAAACCCTAGCCCCCGCCAGAACGGATTTGGGGGAATAGCCTAACAGGTGAGCGCGGGAGAGGAGGGGGAGGGCGGAGGTTCGTTTTTTCGGCGAAACAACTCTACCCCACGATTTATGCAAGGACTTCGCGTGGGTTCTTCCCTGCGTCGCCAAGCCATTTTACGGGGTTCCAGGTTATAGATCATTTTCAAGCTAGAGCTTAATCGAACGATACAATTTTCATAAAAAATATGATAAAACTAATTAAAGTAATGTGAAAAATAAAATAGAGAGGTGAAATATAATTTAGATATAGCTTGGCTTCACAATTAAAATTTAAAAATTAGATACCTACCAAACGAGTTCTTATTAAACACGTTCAGCGTGGGTGAGCAGACGCGCCGTGATGTGTTTGGTTTCCACTTATTGTTTTGACGGCTTGAGCCATTGATGGTAACGGATGTGTATCCATCGGGTTCCCTTACCCTATACCTATACCCTCTCGTGGGTAAAGAATTTTCCCGTACCCATATCTATTACAGTAATTTAAATTGTGCACAACAATTAGGTCCAGGTAGTAATGATTGGGACTTGGAGGAATGAAGGAGGAGGAAGAGGATCACCGGCCGTCGTCGTTGCCTCCCCTTGTTGCCTCCCTGCCTGCCACGCCGCTTGTGCGTCGCCTACTGCTACCTGCATTCCACTTCCGCCGATAGAGATTGGTGGCTAGGGATGGAGATTGACTGGTTGAGGGATGGAGGATTATGTATCTAGAGTTTTACTTTGTTGGGTCTTAGACTATCATAGTATTAGACTAGGCCTACGGGTTTTTTAACCCATGGGTTAACAGGTTTGGGTGCCAAAGGAATATACCCATACCCGGTATATCTGATGGATAATGGTTTTGTCCATTAACAAATTTATGGGTATGATATTTTAACTATAACTAGCTTCTAATAGAGTAAAAACCTAACCGGTTTTGGGTTATGGGAGCCAATTGCCATTGCTAGCTCGGGCTTGGCCGTGCGTTGAGCGGTGAGGCGCTGCAGCTTGCACGAGTGCACGGCTGCGCATGCGCGTACCAGTGGAACGGTACCGGGAAGCCGGTTAGTGGTGTACCAGTGGTGTGGTGGGATCATCGGGCGCGCCGCGCCCACGGCGAGGGGCGGCAGAGCGGGGTGGCGATTGGCGACTGGCGACCGGCGACCGGCTCGTGCACGGTGCGGATGCCGGGTGGGTGACTTGGGGTGGATGAACCAGCACCGGGTGGGGATCGGTCGAATCGCAAAGTTCGCAACCGGGGAAGGTGCCGCACGGGCCTATTTGCAGGTTGCGCTACGCCTACGCGAGTGTTCCGACGAAAGCACGGTACGGGGCACTAGCGATTCGTTGGCGTAAGGTCGCGAAGCAGCCGAACTACCGAAGTCTTTTAATTGCTCCGCTAGACATTTGAAAGCAAGCAATAGTAGTGCCGTTACACCTGATCATGTTCTTAATAACACGTCCCTCGTTTTAGCGCAAGAAGAAGCATGTGTATAGGAAAAGAGCATCATGGCATGCGCAATCAGCGGATTATCTGACACCAAATAGGCCGGTGCAGAAACTCCCAAGCTGCTACCCTTTTTAAGAACCCACTAGCCAGAACCCAAAAGGCGGACTCATCAGTCGACACGGCAAACCTTAAATCCTGACAAGAATCGTTTCTTTATACCACATACCGCCACCCCATCCCATGTGCTCCACACTTATCTGCATTCCATCCAGCCTATTTAGCCTTTGCTCTTGCTTACTCTAGTGTACCTCCTAGCCTTCTGCCTTCTTCCTCACCTCACCTCACATCTCTCTTCCTTGGACTTCTACACGGTGCACACCCGCCACGAGACGCAGCAGAAGGGGGGCTTGGTGTACGTCTTGGTGATGGATCCCCCACCGGCTCAGGTGATGAGCAACGACGACTTCCAGGACAAGACCATGGATGAATGGTGAGTACGGTTCCTGCTCGATTAGTTCCCAGTTCTTCTCATCGTGCTCTGTTTTCTCCTTGATTGATTGGTTGTTTTTGTGCATGCAGTTGTTCTTGTTGCTACGATTGCTGCTCCAGCATCCTGGATTTCCTGTGCTGTTCTTCTTGATGCTGCTCCTCGCCAGCCTTGCAGAAAATTCTGACGAGAAGCGGAGGCCTCGGTGATATTGGGTTGTAAGATCTCTCGGGTTCTTAGATTCTTCTGCCCTTGGGTTGTATCTGCGATTCGGGAGTCGCTTTATAATGATTTGAGAGGAGATTTGTGCGTCATCTAGTTTAAAGTATTGATTCATCTTCCGGCGTTTGCGGTAGCTCTGAAGTGTTCTGCAGTATGAAAATCTCTTGAATTTGCGTGTTCATATTTGACGCTTTTGCCATCAGCAAGTGGAACTTTTGAGTCAGGAAATCCGCGCGCTACGATGATCGGAGCATCATTGGTTAGTGTTTTCTTGGGGAGAGAGTAGCGTTTTCTCTTTTGCTGGGATGACATCGTGACAACTGACTGAATTGCTGACAGCCTGACCTGAAGCGAACCTGACTTTTGTAGTGTGCTGATAACTACACGACCTGCTCGATCATTTGGCCTTCGCGATCACTTGATTGGTCGTATGGTTTTTGAAATTTCGGTCAAAAACGATGACAGCAACCGTAGTGAAACGAGCAAACAAAAGAGAGACACGCATGGCCGGATAGGTCATGAATCCGACGAGACAATGTGTGCGACGACGACGGTGATGTCGTCCATCTTTCCGCCGTAATAATGTGCCCGGTCTTTCCCTTTCTGCTTCCGGCTCTCGACGGCGAACGGCGAGTCTTTCACCCTGCAACGTGACATCTCGAAGGCGGTGCCGCCGATGATGTCCTCCATGTTTGTGGGCGAGAAGCCCAGCGACGTCCCGATCTGCACGACCTTCTCGAGCTCCGCGTTGGAGATGTTGTCGAATAGGCCGTCCGTCCCGGCCACCACGACGTCGCCATGCCTCACCTGCATCTCGCCCACCTTCGCCTCTGTCATGCT
Source organism: Oryza meyeriana var. granulata (assembly GCA_003991445.1). Lineage (NCBI taxonomy): Eukaryota > Viridiplantae > Streptophyta > Magnoliopsida > Poales > Poaceae > Oryza > Oryza meyeriana. The sequence goes on from RYFJ01002555.1 coordinate 14,559, forward strand.
TTGGCCGCCCCCTCGACGGAGATAGTAGGGGGCGTAGAAGTATCTCTGCTGCTGCACCGAGCGCTTCACGATCTTGCCGTCCCGGAGCACGACGAAGGCGCTGTCGCCGATGTACGCCCATTTGAGGACGTTGCCGGAGAGCGACAGGATGACCGCCGTGGACGCCCCCGGCGCGCCCGACTCGACCGTCTCGTCGTAGGCACGCTCCAGCAGCGTGTAGGGGCAGACGGGCGTGCCGGGCACCGTTGCCACCAGCTGCGCGAAGGCGCTCGTCATGAGCCCGCGCGAGAATGCGGCGACGTCCACGCCTTCCCTGCGGTACACGCCTACCGGCCTACGCCGTCCGCCACGCGGACGACGCCGGCGTGCCCGAAGTGCGCATCCTTGTCGTGGTCAGGTACGTAGCACGACGCCCAGTCCATCCTCAGGGCCTGTTGGGCCTCGCCGTCGCCATCGCGTTCCTCAGGCACCTTGCTTCCAGTCTGGCCGCTGTCGCCGCTGTGCTCCTGCTCCTGCTCCAGCAACCACAACAAGGTGGCTGCTAAGCTTTTGACCTCGCCGTCGTGCGGGAGCGAGACTGTTTGGTAATGGTGCTCGAGGCCGACCGCGGCGCGGAAGATGTCGGGGGTTAGCTTGCCGATCTCGCGCCGTGTCCCTTTGATCTGCACCAACGTCTCCATACGTCGCTTCATCTTGGCTAGAGTTGTCGGGGCAACCGGCAACGTGCCGGGCCATATAGGGCATTAGATATAGGCGGGAAACTGGCGAACTCTATGTACAGGTCCTGTTCGTACTGCAGGGAATACACTGTTCGGTACGACATGAAGTCGGGGGCGTAAGGCGATACGGTGTTCTGTCCGATTTGCAGTCCAAGCATAAGGCGAAGATGCTCGATCGGAGATGCGGGAGTATTCCTCGCGTGCGCGTCCCATATAGGCGCACAAGTTTTTTTTAAAAAAAAACTAGCAAAGTGCCTATACATTACAATAGGAAGTAAAGACAAAAAAAAACTGAGGAAAGAGAGAGTATGTGATCGCTAGATGACTAAGTGAGACAGCGACATGGAAGTAGAGGGGTGGTTATTCAACAACAAAATGATGCGACAACACTAAAACCTAGCTTAGAACAAGAGAGGAAGAAGGACTGTGATGAGAGGAGATAGTTTGCATCGTAATTTAGGTACCTACTCCCTTCGTTCTAAAATAAGTTCATTTATAGAATTTAAACATTGTCTCAAATATAAGTAGTTTTTTACCCTCTTACTGACTCTTGGTCCGTAAGTTGAGAAGTTTTATTCCATCACCTCTTATCTATCTACCCACCTATAATACTACTTTTTCATTAATAAATGCACTTCCGTACTAAGTTGTCTCGAGAAATGAGGGATACTTTTATTTGGGACAGAGGCTGTATGTCAAGGGGTCGAAAAAAAGATAAATCGAAGATCAATCGAAGCGAACACAAACCGAACTACCGGTTTTTTTCCTCTTTTTTAATTTTACAACTGTTTAGTCTACAACTTTTAATTTGGTTTTTGCCTTATCTGAACTGGAAGTCTAGAAGAAACCAAGAAACCGAAATCCACGGCTCCAACTCCATCAACCCAAGTGCCCAAGCGCACACAAAGTCACGAACACATCCCGATAAGTAATTAAATTGGCAGGAATTAAATACAAATGATTTCGGCCTAAAACTTCCAGGACGGCTTGTGGAGGGGCGCGTGCGCTACCCAGCGAGCGACGGTGAGCGTACGGCCTGTTACTTCCTTCGACCTGCTAGTAGCCTGGCGAGGCGAGTGTGGCCCAACCAGCGAGAGCGAATGCGCACGGCCCAATTGAATCCGTGGTTTGGAAGCGTACGTGGCTCGTCAACCGCGGCGGCGACCTAACGTGGGGAGGAGGTGAGCTGTCCAATCTGATGGACGGCTATGAATTTCTCCCACGCCGTAGAAGTCATCTGAGGGAAAGCCCTAATCCTCTTCTTTCTCTGTTCTCCTCTTCTCTTCTCCTCGACCTTCCCAGCGAGCGAGAGAGACGGCGATTTCGATGACGGTCTGGCGGAGGCGCATGCACATCGGATTGATGGTGCGCATGGCTCCGGCGAAATTGATGGCAGTGGAAAGCAGTAAAGGGCCACGGCGGAGTACCCGACCCCTGCACTGCGAGCTAAATCGCCTCAACCTGGTATGTGACATGTTGTCTTACACTTTGCCATGGTGTGCTTTCTCTCCCCCTTCCACCTCTCGACACTGAACAGGGACAGGCCAGGGGCGGGTACGGATTTGGTGCATCTTTACCTCTCGGTTCTCTGTGATGGGGGTGTCGGGGATGCCGAATCACGGAGATAGGCCTCGCCAAGACAAACCGGGACGAAGCCGAGAGGACGGAGGAGGATGCGCTCACCTGATTTGTCGCCATGTAGGGGACATCAGGGACGATATCTAGAGACGAAGGAGTCACGCAGGCCCTCACGAACGATGAACAAAAGCAATTTGGAGACGGAGACGAAAGCAATTTGGAGACTGAGCGCATTGTCTCATGATCGACCGACGATAATGCCATAATGATATTACGATAGACCAAAATTTGACAGAAACACTATTTATTTTTATAATATATATAGAAGACAAATACATTCAAACGTAGTGAATGAATAAAAGGATTTGATAATTATGTTGGCTCATCGAATTGAATTTCTTATTGTATAACAGAATGAATAACGAACAACAGAATTGCTCTACAATTGATGGTTGCTACTTACACCAGTAAGACACTAAACTAATCATGGTTAATAAAGCCTTTAACGATCATCAAAGAACTGCATCATAAAACAAATTTGCTCGAGGCATCGATCAACAAGCTGATCGTGTAATTTAGAAGCCGTACGCTACACATCGTACGTATACAGTGTACACCAGTGATCCTGTGAGAAACTAATCCTACGCCTACGGCTATGATCCGACGATGTAGAAGACGACGACGGTGATGTCGTCCCTCTTTCCTCGCCGAAAAGTGGTCCCTTCCCGTCTCCGGCTCTCGATGCTGAACGGCGTGTCTCTGTTCGTCATCATCGACGCCTCGTAGGCGAAGCCGGCGAGGACGTCCGCCGTGTGCTTGGGCGAGAACCCCAGCACCCTGCCCATCATGACCACCCGCTGGAGCTCCAGGTTGGACACGTTATCGAACAGCCCGTCCGTCCCGGCCACCACGATGTCGCCTTCCTCCACCTCGATAACGCCGCGCGCCGCCGAGGAGACGCTGTTGCCGTCCTTGACGCAGAGCTGGAACGGGCAGTTGAAGAAGTTCTGCTGCACCTCGGAACGGAAGAAGAGCTTGCCGTCGCGGAACACCGCGAAGGAGCTGTCGCCGACGTAGGCGTACCTCAGCGTCCTGCCGACGAGCGACAGGAGCACCGCCGTCGATCCCCCCTGCGTGCGCGCCGCGACCGCGTCCTGGTACGCCGCCTCCAGCAGCGCGTAGGGGCAGAAGTCCGTGCTGGGCATGGCGGCCACGACCGCCTCGTAGGCGTTCGTCATGAGGGCGCGCGAGAACGCGGCGGCGTCGACGCCTTGCGCGCGGAACCCGCCGACACCGTCCGCCACACCGACGACGCCGGCCTCCTGGTGCACGAAGTGCATGTCCTCGTTGTGGTCCGGCAGGTAGCACGACGCGGCCTCCACCCGCAGCGCCTGCGGCGGCGCCTTGTCGCACTCCATACTACTATAGCTCTCCGTATCCCCGTCGCACTCCATGGGATCGTCGCCCTCCGGCGGCTGGCAAGGCTGGAGCCGGCAGGCCGCGGCGAACCTCGCGACGTCGTCCTGCACGCGGGGGTCGAGCGCGGGCGAGGCCCGGAAGCGGACGCCCATGGCGACGCGGAGGGCATCGGGGATGCGGCTGTCGATCTCGCTCAGGGTTTGCCGTATCTGCGGCAGCGCCTCCATCGCTGGATCGGTTGGTTGATCGAGCCGCGTGCGTGCGAGGGTTCGTGAGGAGCCTGGACTCTCGACACGAGTTTCTACGGCTGGATGAATGTCGGCGCCACGGTTACATAGTGGCGCACCCGCGCAGGTGTCCGTTTCTGCTTCGGTCGGTACGCCGGCTGTGATCCGATTCAGGTTCAGCTTCGGACTCGAAGGCTAATCGCGTACATGTCCCGTCCCGATTTCTCTCATTCGATTCCCATGGCAAACTCTTTTAATCCTTAAGGCATGTCACTTATTTTTTACATATCATCTAAATAATTATTAAAAATTTTAAAAAAATTTAATAAAATTGATTAATATATAATATATTACTCCACAAATATACAATTTAAGAGCATGGCCAACGATAAACTAAAATGGATCCTAAGTCTAAAATTTTGGGTCTTTAAGAGAAAAATTAGCCTCTAACTATATAAATTCCCAAAAATTAGAATCCCCTTCTCCTCCTTTTTCGCTCTCCATAAGTCGGGAAGAGATCTCGCTCCCAATTTTCACGTGGAAGGGATAAGAGAGCGACGTGTGGAGGTGGGGGAGTGATCACGTGGAGAGAACAGGGTGCGATTTGTTTGTGTTTTTGATGGACGTTATTGGGAGTCAATTTTTTAAGTTATGTATTGGAGTGAGTTATGTATTCACAGCCTAAAAATCTAATTAGTGATCTAAAAAGGAGAATTTTGGAAATAGATTTTTAGGCTTCTGTTGGTGATGCTCTAAAATTCAACTTATACATATGGTAAAATTAAAATCTGACTACTACGTGCATATTTATGGTTATATTTGTTATTTTTGTTATAGCTCATAAAGGTTTAATTTAAACTTATATATTTCAGAAGTCATGCATCACATATTAATCTTGAAATTTTTTAATTTTTTAACAATTATTTAGATGACATGTAAAACGACAGGAGATATCCTCTCAGTGAATAGAATCGGATTGTCTTAAATTAAGATGGGGAATCCGATTGTGGTTTAAAAACATGATTTTTTTTTCCTTCTCGATTTGAAATTGCATAAATCAAACGTTGTTAGGCGAATGCTTAATAGACTGTGTATATTCTTTTTTATGAATGTAGTCAGTGGGGCAAGGTACTAAATATGTGTAGTGGTATCTGAGACATCTCCTATCTTGGTGCGAACCAAGCTGACCTAATGGGACTCATAGTTCAGAGGTTAGTTTGGTTCGATTTCTGTAGTGTGGACAACGTCGTTTTTATATAGGCCCACATGCATAAAACATTGGTATGTTACTCCTACTTTCCCTCTCCTTCACAGCTCTCTTCGTCATTCGCAGGGGTGAGCAAAATTAGGCTGAACCAAAAGACGAAACGAGACCATAAAAAACAAACGAGAAATTGGTATCAATGTGCACTAACCAAATTTTATGCGGTCATCCCCAGCTAACCGAATTGACCGCATTACAAAAGAGGCCAAGTGTCCTAGTCCCAAGCCGGCTAGCCCAGACCACTAGGCCCACCATGACCAAAACCCAAACTCCTCCCTACCTCCACCTAGTCACCCGCACCAACACTGCAATCACTGCCCTTCTCCTGGTCGTCGCGCCGCCGTCGACGCTAGTCGCTGCGCCAACAACCTCATCCTCCTCAGCCACGCCACTGCTGCCGATGGTCCCTGTGCCGAGCCGCCAACAGCCGCCCCTCCTCCTCCCTGTTGCCTCCACAGTGCCGGTCAATGCCAGGCAACGGGCGACAAGGGTGTGGGCCGTGGGCAGCGCTGAGCCACCGAGGGTCGCCTCCTCCCTGTTGTCTCGCTGCGACGACCAATGACCAGCGGCACGAGGTGAGGGGATAGGCCATGGGTAGCACCACCACCGCCGATTGCCACCACACCGACAGCCTCCTCCACCTCCTCAGCGCCTCCACCCAACGGCGACAGAGAACCAGCGACCGTAGGTTCCTGGCGATGGCGCCGCCTCCACTCCTCAACCGAGATTTGTGTGAGTTTTAATCCAAAATTTATTGATGATTTGTGTGGTTTTTGGATCTTCAAAAATTTCGGCCATGACCAGACCGTGCACACACCTTCAAATCCTTGACCTTAGTAAAATCCTATTAAAGCCGGTGCGTAATATTCTTGGGAGCTCTATTTCTTTTGCGGGTCGCTCCAATGTATAAATAATGATTGCGAGTCAATATCACAACAAAAAAGGCATAAGTAGAACAATAGAACACTACATGTGTATGAAGCATGAATGATAGGGATGTACATCTTAATTCTTAAGCAACAAAATGTTTAAGCAAACGAGTCGGCGGCATGGCACAAGTTGTTATGACTCAATGAGATGGTTCAGATTGATCAAATATATATCATTTTTTCTTTTTCACGGAGATTAATAACGTTTTGAGATCTCTCAAGTTTAAAGTTTTCCCGATCTCTGTCCCATAATCCCATCAATGAAAGCCTCGATGTTCCTCTTTGCTATGCACCTTGCCTCATCCGCCATAACCCTCTCCCTCAGTTCATTCACCTTCTCCTGCAAACGCCTCCCGTCTCCGCCTTCCATGATCCTCCCAACACAATCCTCCACCTCGCCTCGGTTGCTGCTACGCAGCCTGATCCCTATCTCCCACACCTTGACGATGTACGCGCAGTTGATGAACTGGTCGCCGGACACCGGGTAGCACAGCAGGCGAACCCCGTGCCGGATCGCCTCCAGCGTCGAGTTCCAGCCGCAGTGCGTGAGGTAGCACCCGACGGCGTCGTGCGCGAGCACGTCCTCCTGCGGCGCCCACGCGACGATCTTGCCCCGGCCGGCGGCGGCGGCGCCGGACTCGGTGTATCCGGAGGGAAGGCCGGCTCGCCACGACGGGTCGTCCTTGAGAACCCACAGGAACGGCCGGCCGGTGGCCTCCAGGCCGAGGGCGAGCTCGGTGATCTCGGCCGGCGCGATCGGCGCGACCCAGGTCCCGAACGAGACGTACGTCACCGACCCTGGACGCTGTTGGTCGAGCCAATCCATGCAGGCTCTGTCTGCCTGCCACATGCTGGTGTTCTTCTTCAGTGGCGAAACATGCAATCGCCAATATGGACGATCAGTAACAGTGGCTAGCAATGGTCCAACTGGGAGGACTTGCGGGTCCTGCAATGGCTGTTGCTGGTCGGGGACGCCGGCGGTGGCCTCGCCGGGGAAGGAGTTGACGAGGATGCAGCGGAGGGTCTTCGCGCGCTCCATTGTCCTGAGCCAGAAGTCGAATCTTGATTTCTGGGTAGCCGCGTCACCGACGAGCCATGGCAAATCTGTGGTGCTTAGCTCTAGTTCTGCAGGGAATAAGCTGATGATTTCAGCCCGGCTGTTTGCATTTACTTGGCTCTGGTCTTTGTTGAATCCGTTTGCCAATATGGGAATGCCTGTTTCCAAAAAGGAGGAGAAAATTAAAGGTGTATTAATCTGTAACACTAATCACAGCTGTAAACTGAACATGGGCACATGGCTGGGAAACTATTCTGAAAAATAAAAAGACTGAGAGCGGATATAAAGATGCACTCCCTCTGTATTTAAATACGACACTATTGACTTTATTTGTTCAAATTTTTAAAACTTCTACCATCAACAGCTCTTAGGATATTTAGTTTGAAAAATATAAAAATTATACGGGTGGATTTTTCTTTATAAGTACTTTTATAATACTATAATTTTATTAGATATTACCATTATAATTCAATAGAAAAATAGTAGCCAATATTACACAACAAAGACCATATAAAATAAACAGTGTTATATATTTAGATACTGAGTAACAAGTTGGTTAGACCACTAGGCAACGTTGCTTGAAAAAAGAAAGACACGTGTATACAAATTGCTGAACAAGGCTACCAAATTAATTGCGAATGAACCCAATGCAGTGAGATAAATGCATCTCAAGTTCTCAACGGCCTAACCTATACTTGTATTCTTCCATGAATTGTATCCGTATGTGAATTGATATGTCTTTTTAAAGTTTTTTAGGGTACATCATTATTTGCCATTTGCCAATACATGTGTGAGCTAATAGTACCATTAAATAAACATGCTAACAATCGACCTCATAATAAAGCACTTTATGCTAATTCGTACTCTTCATGTCACAAAACATAGTACCATTTTAGGCATGAAAAGTGAAACATAAAAAACTTCGAACATCAATATTATTTCAAATATTTAGATTATATGTAAAACCTCTCTTAAATATATGATTATAAATTTATTTGGTCATTTATTTTTGAAAAATAACTTTAACATTTAAAGTTGCAATTTGAATACTGCCTCGATGTACTGCTATGTTGTTATGTGCCTATCACAATTCAAAAGTCATTGCACCAAATTAAAGATACAATTAATGGATACGATGGCTAACGGACACTAATCCATTAAAATTCTCCATGAATCTTGTTCGAAAAAAAAATCTCCATGAAAATTCACGAACTTTATATTCCAGCAGCATTGAGAAAAATGAACAGCCGGCCGTACGCTACTAATTAATCGAAAATTGGAATTAAAGTTGAAGGAAAGCAGGAATAGATGCATGAACGTGCATACCGTATTCTGAGACGAACCCCTTGTCGATGAGCTCGGGTATGGCCGCCACGACGCAGTAGCTCGCCAGCATCGCCGGCCAGAACCCCACGGCCGTCACGCCGCACCTCGCAGCCACAGGCACGGCCCACGACGCCAGTACGTCGACGATGAGGCACGCTGCTCTGCGTCCTTCCAGGTCGTCGTCGCGCATGAGCACGTGATCTAGGTGCGCGGGCATGCGGTGCTCCATGGCGTGCACGATGCTGGCGAAGCCCGGGGTGGTGTCGCCGCCGTCGTCGTCCGCGATCCCGCTGGGGATAGAGGCGAGCGCCACGCCATCGCCACCGGCCCGTCCGACGCGGCGGTGGATGAAGTCGGGCACGACGACGGTGATGGCCGCGACCCCGCGCGCCGCGAGGGCGCGCGCCAGGTGGAGCATCGGGGTTACGTGGCCCTGCGCCGGGAACGGCACGAGGACGACGGCGGCGCCGCCGCCGCTGCCGTCGTCGTCGACACGCTTGCGTCCGGTGCTCGTGCCCATGCCGGCGGCGATCGCGTGGTGGAAGACTGGAAATGAAACTCGACCGGCTGCTAGAATGGACGGCCTCGCAACGTGATGTGTCTGGGAATTAAAAGATCGAGGGCGCGGCGCGCGGCGCGTGGGGGTTTTGCCAGCTTGCCCCTCATTGGTCACGTTCCTTTCTAGCCCATTTGACATTCGCTAATTAAACATCGTTCTTGTCATTTCTTAACTCAAGAGTAAACGCTCCATTCTTATCGTATCAGCAGCACCTGATGACAAGTTTACCCATCAGCTGATACAGAGCTCTCGTCGAAACTGTGTGCCGATTGTGCACCTGATGACTCTGATAAAAGGCGTATTTAGGTATTTAGATGACGTAGAGGCAAGATAAAAGAGAAACTGAAAAGAAGTATGCCTGTTGTTGATTAACTAACGTTCTAATACAGTCTAATAGACAGCTTAATATAGTAAGGACGGACTATATACCATTATACATACTATGTATAGAATCAAGTCACTAATAACGTAAATTTGTTATAGATAATTAAACAGATAAGCTATTATAGTAGTTGGCTGTACAACAACTAGATATGATGTAAAAAGATTATATAGATAGCAGGCGTCTAAACAACCGTTTATGCTCTTAACGCAAACATGGCTGATCGCATTGACGAGATGAAGCACTCATTTATAGGTGAAAAAAAACTCCTCCCTCTATTTTAATTTATATGTCATTCTAGCAAATCTCATATTAAACTAGAAGATATGACAAATTACATTGTTATCCTTATTAATTACATTCTAATTAATTTTTTAAAGTAGGTATTAAATTTTTTTGTGAGTATTGGTACTAGTATGGCTGCATTGATTAAGAGTAGTAAGGGAAAGACAACTCCAAAAGTGATTTGGAATATGAGAATAACAAATATTTCGATAAAAAATTTGAATGCTAGAATGACAATTAAATTAAAATGGAGGGAGTAGTATAAACTATAGATGAACATCCATCCACTACGTTAGAGTTCTCAAAAGTCTTCTTTAGAAAAATGCACATGCATGGAAGTTTTCATTTGTTTCCACCTAGTTAGTGGTTTCCCTCTATCTATAGTTAGTCTGTGTTCTTCACCATTTTTTTTTGAACGGAAGTCTGTCACCATGCAAACAAGTTCGACCAAAAATAATTAGATTGGTGGAAAAATAACTTATTGTGTCCTATTGCTGCGCAAACGCTATACCACCTACTATGTAGTGGAACGATTGACATTTTGCTTGGTGCAAAGTGTAAATTTACCATTACTAATTAATTTTTTCACACACAAGCAAAGGTAGCCTGAACAGTAATGTATTCATTGTTTTGCAAAGTTTTTATAAGAAGTACCATTTCCATTATCCTAAAAGAATACGGTTAGCATATAACACATGTTGGAAACAATTAAATAGAACAATACAATAATGTATTAACTATGCTCAATCTTTCAATATCATGAAAATAGGTGCTGCCAATTTGGATATGAATACAAGGATTCAAACATTCTATCAAAAGAAATTGTCATCTGTCATATGTTGATATCAAATTTGGTTGGATGCATCCCAAGTGTAGAGGGTTGAAATGTAATTCATCTTCCTTATATGTGGATATCAAGTATTCAAGTGTTTCCTCTTTTTTTGAGACAAAAGTATTCAAGTGTTTCCTAATTCCTCTTCCAGAACCATGGCAACATGGGCCTCCTATGTTCAGAAAGAAAACCACAGAACCTGAAAGGCCACGGGGGATAAACCGCAGTAGCCGAAGGCCCATAATCAAGTCGGTGGCACTAGCATGGCCTGTATAATAAACGGGGCCTTGAAAAGATGAATTTTTATAATATATGAAAAGGGAGAGACAAAATACTACTATGACAAATAACCAGAAAAGGTACGTCGAGAGATTCAAGAAACGTGCGGCAGTATCTGCCAGTCGACACCCATTCGACACTGGATGAAGTCTCTGAGCTTAGCTTTCACATCTTGGCAGCTTGCCTGCTTGTTTGTTCTGCCTTTGTGAGAAAGATCTAAAAAGATAGAAAAAAAATCTGACCGGTTTCTGGCTGCATGCTAGGTGAATAAGCGAGTGAAGCAAAGTATTTCATCCGTTTTAAAATAGAGTAATTTTATAGAATTTAAATTTATTTTAAATATAGCCATCCAATATGTATAAAATATTAGGTAAATTTTAGTACTGGCCTTCTTATTCTAACTCTAATTCAGAACACGTCTAACAAAGCGGATACTTGAGTCATTTTAATGAGAAGATTTTAGATATTTTTTCTCAATACTTAATCTCTCTAAAAATATTAAAGATAAGCTTATATTTTAAGATAGAATGGGTAACTGAATCATAGTAGAAGACTAGTAGCAGCAGCCAGAGCGGGGCAGTGTGGGACGACAGCGATGTCACCCTGCCGCACGCACGGCAACTCTCAGAAAAACCAAGGAGAGAGGCCTTCTTTCACGCATCAGCTTCGCCCTGTACAGGCGCCACTCCTCGGCCTGCCACATCGCAGGCTCCGGCGGCACGAGGTGCTGCGCTTTCTCGACCAATTGGACTCTCTGCCGACTTGGACCCATCTCGGCCGTCGATCTCTCTTGGCGATTTCAACGGATTAACTTAGCGTGCTACTTCGTTGGTTTCACAACTCTCTGTGCGGCCAATAGACTAGCATTTAAAATTAATCCTAAAAAAATGGTAGAGTACTATTTCTCCTAACTATCTCAACCATTCTTTCACTTCTCATTTTCTCTTATTTAATGAGAGGCATCTAACTTATTTTCTTCTCTCTACTAATATATTTTTTAAATGCTACGATTATATTCGTTTTGGGACAGAAAGAGTAACATTTAACAAAAAAATCCCTTTAAAAATTTTTTAAATGTAACTACAATACAATTAAGTATAATTATAATATAATTATGGTGTAAGTGGTATGTAACTACACAAAACTTTTATAACCCAGTGGGAGAGGCGTGCGGGATGGACTCCTGGTAAGAGCAGCTGTTTTTACTTCCCCTGCCTAGCACGAATCTCAGCGCACATTCAATGACAAAAAAATATTTTCTAGGCATGTTAGATAGCAATTCCGATTGAATAATCTCCCCCTGGCTCCTGCCACTCCAAAACAAACTCACAATAACTCAGTTCAAACTGCACATGCTGCACTGTACTAGTACTCACTACTACTAGCCTTTAAATTTTGCCTTGTTCTTTCCCCATTTTGGATTTCCATTGGCACATTTTTTAAGCTTATAAACGATTCGTTTTGTACAAAAATTTCTATAAAATTTTTTAAAATACTTTTCTATAATAACTTTTTAACTTTATAGAAATTAATTCATTCGTTTATACCTTTAAATATCTATTAAAAAAATCAAATAGTCCATTAATTTTAGCTATCTCAACCAGGCCTCAAGATGCCATCTCTTCGATGATAGCTGCGACATGCAAGGTCTGAACACGTGAAGTTTCTATCATGTTGCACAATCGCAAAAAATTCAGTCAAGTCCAACCAAAATCCACCGAACCTGACAGAACAAAACAAAAACAGGACAAAACCCAACCAGAACTCTCCTCCCACTCCTGATTAATCAACGAACACAACGAGGCATCTACTATTCCTATGGGCCAAATTCTTTCTTGCCACACAAGCAAGGCCCAAGACGACAAGCACCGCAGGAAAGAACACCAACCCCCCACTCTACCACCCAACCAAAGAAAAGATCCAAGCCGAAACGCACCGTCTCGACTTCTCTCCCCAACCTCGCCCTATCCGTTCCTCGTTATAACTCCCTTCCTCCCCAACTCATCCCCAAATTTCACCTCGCCGCTCGCTCGGAATCCATCCATCCACGCCCGAATCCAATCCGCAGCGGCGCAGCCATGACGCCTCCGCTCTCGCCCACCTAGCCTCCGCCTCGCCGCTCCCCACCTTCTCGCCCAAGCCCAGGGCGAGGCCCGGCTCCGCGGCGACCCCTGGGTCCGCGCTGCGACGGCTGGCGGCGGCCGTGCCGCCGCCGCGGGCGTACTTCTCGTCGTCGCCCATGCCGTACCAGCCCCAGCCGCAGCCGCAGCAGCCGGCCGGGTACTCGTCGCACCAGGCGTTCGGGCTGGTGCCCATGGTCATCGAGACCACCTCGCGCGGGGAGCGGGCCTATGATATCTTCTCGCGCCTGCTCAAGGAGCGGATCGTGCTCATCCACGGGCCAATCGCCGACGAGACCGCCTCGCTCGTCGTCGCGCAGCTGCTCTTCCTCGAGTCCGAGAACCCGCTCAAGCCGGTCCACCTCTACATCAACTCTCCTGGGGGCGTGGTCACGGCGGGGCTCGCGATCTACGACACCATGCAGTACATCCGCTGCCCGGTCACCCACGCTCTGCATCGGCCAGGCCGCGTCCATGGGCTCGCTCCTGCTCGCCGCCGGCGCGCGCGGGGAGCGCCGGGCGCTGCCCAACGCGCGGGTCATGATTCACCAGCCCTCCGGCGGGGCACAGGGCCAGGCCACCGACATCGCCATCCAGGCCAAGGAGATTCTCAAGCTGCGCGACCGCCTCAACAAGATCTACCAGAAGCACACGGGCCAGTCCATCGATAAAATCGAGCAGTGCATGGAGCGCGATCTCTTCATGGACCCCGAGGAGGCGCGTGACTGGGGGCTCATCGACGAGGTAATTGAGAACCGCCCCGCGTCCCTGATGCCCGAGGGCGTTGGTGGCGTTGACCTGCCGCACCACAGCGGCGGCGGCGGCGGCGGGAAGGGGCAGAGATGTCGAGGAGCCCTCCGCGGTGTGAGGGGTGGGCACAAAGGTGAAACCTTTTTGCTTCCAATGGCCATGTTGTTGTTGTTGTTAGATCTAAGGTTCAGTTCTTACTACATAAACTTAACTTGTTATTGTGGTTGCCGATGCGTTCGGCTCCCCACATGTTGTCTTGATTGCCAGAATTGAGCTATTGCTGATAATTATTGCAAATCTAAAGAAATTTTATTCCTTCCATACTGATAACTTCATAAGGTCCTTTGTATGGCTGTATCTCAACTGCGAATTCCTTGCCAAGCCATTATTTTTGCTTTCTCCCTAACAGTAGTGGGCTAGATGGTAGATGTTCATGCTTCATGTTGGTTGTGCCAGTGACCAATTAGTTCTCATTAAGATGCCCTTGTTGTATGAGCTGACCATTTAGTGTGTTGATTGCTACTAATCAGTAACGATAGTGTAATGTTCTGATTCACTATAATATATTTTTAGTTTCCTGACTACAGAGGCCTCAAAAGAATACTTATGCAGAATTGTTTGTTAGGCTGTCATATAGGAGCGCAGTGTTCATAGATGGCTGGAGTAATAGACTTCTAAGAAAAGGTTTATCATGTAATAGATAAATATATAAAGAGAAGTTCTATGTCTTGCCATTGACAAACAAATAGAAGATTTGACCATCTCTTGGTCAGGCATATATAGTAGATAAACAATTTGGATCTGGATAAGTTTTGAGCTGGCACTCCATGTAAGTTATACTAGTATTTGATCACTAGGTGCTTCAACCTTGAGCGAGTTCTGGGAATTGTACTGGGAGAAATCATTTGACTTTTGGTTCTTAGGAGGCTAGGAAAGATGGTGTCAATCTTACAGTAGTTAAACATGACAAGTTACAGAATAGTGATATTTTATAAACTGTTACAGAATAGTGATATATTATAAACCTTCAGATTTGTTTAATATTCACTATTCTGTGATCAGAATTGTTGCATTTATGTAGTATATAAACTATGATCTGCGTATGAACTAGACCAAATGACAGAAGTGGATTGTCTTCAATGTTCAGATAATTGGGGTTTAACAGGGATGGAGACACACACTAATGCTTTTGTAACTTAGAGCTTCATATGAATTGGAAAGCAGAGTTTTCCCAATCACCTGTTCATCCCAACCTGAATGGTTGGATCACGAGTTAAGTTGCATGAGTTTTACCTGCACATACTTGATTTAGTCCAAATGCAGGTTAGTAATTTGTACTCCCTCTGTTTTTTCTAAATTACGTTGGTTAGTTCAAAAATGAACTAACCAACGTCATTTAATAAAGAATGGAGGGAGTATATGAATGAACTAACCAACGTAATTTAATAAAGAATGGAGGGAGTATATGAACGCAGTTGGATGAGACGAACATTCTGCAAGGTCCTCCTCTATAGCATTGATTTCAGGAAAAATTGAGGATTCGCCACTTTTTTAACTGAGGAAATGCGACATATTCTGATGCAATGACCTAATTTGAGATCTTGGGACCATTTCATGCCATGGTAACATTACGAAATTCCATTCTTGTGTATTTATCTGGTTTCCTTTTATTTTTTGGGCTTGGACTCCCGTGTCGCTCGGTCGAGTGACCTGGGAGGCGATTCACCCAGCCACCAGCGTCCCACGCACGTCCTCTGCTCGCCGCCGCCGGTGGTGATGGCCCTAGGGGCGGTGGCTGCTAGTGGGGCCTCGACGCCTAGATCGTGTGACGGTGAGGATGGTGGTTGAGACGTTCCAGAGGTGGTGTGGATGATAGTGCGCACCCGACCCTCTTGGCGTGGCGGTCAAGATGATGGTGGAGGTGGTGCTCCTTAGCGGCCGCACCTCCACCAGCGGCGGCGGCCCTAAGATAGTGGTTTGTGAGTTGTGACCGTGATTGGTGGCATCAAAGAGGTCACATGTCAAACATTCTCAAAATTTGACATCACACACTCAAAAAAAACAGAGAAAAAGATGAAGGAATTGGTTTTACCTCCAATATCGGGGAGGAGGAACCGAGTATGGGGAGCAGCTCTTAGCCGCTCTCTTCAACTCTTCATTCCAACCTCAATCAAATCGGTCAAAAATATGGATCCAACCAAATAAAAAAGTGAATTAGTATATAAGTGACAAACAATAGTCCTACATTTAAATCTAAGAAAGCAAAGTAAAAGGATATGCATTTTATTACACAGTCTGATAATCTATACTACCAACATTAACATTTAGAATAGTATATTATGTCTATACCTCAAATTTACTCAAAACCAGTGTCACATACATTGGCTTGAAATTTAATCATTGAGTAAAGAAAACCTAAACTAAAACATATCATTTGATTCCAAAAATTATCCTGACCTACCATCACGAATGCAAACTGCAAACTGATGCATAATTTGATAATTGTCGATTAAAAATATGCAACTACAGCAACGGTTCTAGATATATTCGTCCCCAATTCAACTCATCATTTTATTATCAACAACTATTCTTGTACATACAACCAACAACACATCATTTTATCAAAATAATTTCATCAACACAATCAACTGCTGCAGATTGAAATCATAGCAGGCAGACAAGCAGGAATTAGCATAAGGCCTTCAACATTTTCATCATGTAAAACCCAGTATTACCACACATTGCAGCAAGCAACTTGACAGCAGTGGAATTCTATGACATTGTAGAATGATCTCAATTCTCAACGTCACTTGAAAGAATATCTGAAACCATCACCATGCTCATAAGACATATGTATGGAAGAAAAAAAATATGACTAAATGGTATATGACATAAAGAAATATTATTTACAAACACGCCAGGCTCACTACCTACATGCATCAATACATGAGTCATCAATTGTCTTTAAAATACTCTACCGAATGCTCAAATTCCCACATGAATTTATTTCTTCTCCCCAAAAAGATCAGTGTTTGCTTTAAGTGACGACATCACATAACATATCCTAAAAAGAGGTGGTAAGACCATTAGTTCATCCTTATGAATCTTCAGACTGAAAACCTGAGGAAACTTATTAACACTAAACACGCAGTTACTATTCTGCAACATCTCCTTTACCAAATGAACATATTGTGCTTTTGTTTCACATTACCTATGTCATACAAATGAGAGCTCCATGCATCAAGTAGGCAGAGCCTGACGGGCCATCTTCCTCCTGAGCCTGTCAAACCGCCACCGCCGCATGCCAACCAAATTAGTTGCACTCGTGCGTCCGCGTCTGCTCCTGCATGGACAGCCTGGCGCCCCCCGGCGTGGATGTCCTTCACGGCTCGCAAGTCGCTGGATGATGCAGGCGCTGCGGATAGCCATTGCGCCTCCCACGCGCTTCCCCTATCCAGCGCATGCATGTTCCTCGCCGAGCATGGCCCACCTGCTCCCAAGTGGCGCCGTCTAGAACATGCCGCCTCAGCTGAAGGCATCATCACCACAGGCGGCAGAGGGCTTCTTCTTCTCTGATCTCGGCTTAGGCTCCCGGTAGATGCGCTTGTGGGCAGCAGTGGCCCCGTGGAATGATCCGACGAGGGAGGCAGTAGCGGATCGACCCGGGAAAGCGGACACGGCAATGAATATGCCCAATGTAGCGGCGTCGGTGGTGGATCGGCCAGGGGCCAGCATCTGCAACACAACACCTTCCCCTTCTTCCCGTTCGACGTCGCCGACGCGGATGCAGACGCGGTCACGGCGCCCGGCCGGCTATGCCATCAGAAAGGCAGGAGCAGGAGCAAGGCGCGGAGCTGCCACAGTGTGAGCAGCGATAACAGTGCGCTGAGCCGCCCCGTCTCCTCCACGGTCTACATGTTGCCTGTCATCCGCAAACCCCCATCCTCCTCTGCCTCTTCCTCCTTCACGCGTGCAGCGACGAGGGTGAGCGCAGGTTGGTGATCGTGGTGGTAGTGGTCGCTGCTGCCGCTCTCAATTCTGGATCAATCACGCCGCCACCTCCGGGGGCGAGAACCGAGAGTGAAGTGTTGGGGAGGGAAGTTCCTATTTTCGTGCCTGGGCAACACGATACATGACAGAGGCAGAGGTAGGCGGCGGCAGCAGCGAGTCGGAGACGGAGAGGCGGTGGCGGCGGTGGCACTTGAGAGGACAGCAACACGGCGCAACGATGATCTATTGACGGTGGATCAGCGAGGCGACACACGGTGCTTGAGACGACGGCGGTAGCGAGGCGACGCGATGGCACTTGAGACGGCGGCGGCAGCGGCAAGGCGGAGACGGAAAGACGGTGGCGGCAAGTTAGGGTTAGAGGCAGAGGGGGAGGCCGGGAGGGAGGGGATCGGGGGAATGGGAGGGAGGGAGGAGGAGATCTCGATCGTTTGATCCAACACAGTGTGCATTATAGGGAAGATGGAAGGTGATTATGAGTGAGAGGATGGATGGAGATAGAATAGAAAGAAAATTAATGAGAGATAATTAATATGATAAATAGTACTCCATAAATAATTATATCTGCGAACATATTTCAAATACTATTAGAAATGCTTACATATTTTAACGAAGGGAGTAACTACTTAAATGCGTAGGAAGAGATTATGCCCCGTCATTCAACCTCGAGCTAGTGCCCCGCGACGCCTTTCTCTCGTCTCCGGCGACAGCTACCTAAACCATGGAGCTGATTGTATGGTGCAAAATTTGACTGAAATCTAGTCGAAAAATCATTCGACTGTTTTTTTAGTAAACTTCGAAAAAAAGGGAAAAAAGTTGCATAGCCGGCCCAAACAGTAATGAACCATCAAGTACTATAATGGGCTGGAGATATGGGACGGCCCAAAGTTCCGAGACCAAAACCCTTCTTCTCCCACTGCCACCGGAGTACCGGACTCATCGCCGCCTCCTGATTCCCGAGGTCTCCCCTTCAGTCCGGCTCTTCTCACTCCCGCTCTTCCAAGAAAGCGAGCAGCCAGCGGCGGCCACCGTCAGCCAAGCCTAGCCGGCATGGCCTTCCTCTTCAACAGGTTCCAACAGGTATCCTTCTCTCCTCCGTTTACATCCCGCAGACCATCGCCGGATCCCGATCTGCTCCGGTTCCCCTTGCGCGAGCGAGAGAGGAACCGTGGATCCGCTTAACATGCGGAGATTGTTTTTCAATTTTCTATGTGTGTGGAATTTAGTGGCATTTAATTGTAACGTGGCTATGTGTAATTTAACTGTGTAGTAGCAACTCGTGCCTTAGTTGCTCTCCGTCGTCGCTGCCTTTTTTTTTCTAGTTCAAAAAATTTGCGCTTTGCTATGTTGATCAGTTTATGTTTGATTGATTGCCGCACGCACTGTCTAATGCCGACTCAGATGAGCGCAGTGCCTGTCCCATCGAACAACATTACGATTTCCTCCATTTTGTTGGTATTTTTTGTTTCAATTCATTAACTGGTGCATTTCCAGGCTGTCAAAACACTTGCTAAGAATCCGATGTTTGCTAGGAATCCAATGTTTGCTCGAGATCCAAGGCATCTTCAATTTGAAGCTGATGTAAATCGTTTATTTCTCTACACCAGGTTTGCCATATCTGAAGAAACAGACCTGTTCCTTTTCACTGTATTATGTCCTAGATGGATATCATGCCAGTTATGCATATGCAGCATCTATTTTTTGTATTTCTGTAAACAATGGACACTTGAAACCAATATTTCAAGTTTAGATTAATATTGTAAACCTCCAATTAAGCAATAAAAGCCCATTAAGGTGGTTATTGGATTCTCATAGTTTAGATGCTACACACCGTTGATCTTATTGAAGCAATAAAATCATGTTTTATTATTACTATGTTTGAAATTTTATTCTACCACAACCATTCAACTTCTCTATGAAGATGACCATTTTCCTAAGTTCTTTTCAATGTGTGCTCAGCTATTATCGTTTGGGGGCTAATGCTGAAGAGAAGGATGCGGAGGAGATTATTGACATGGCCAGCAAAGCTTCTGTTTCTGAGCAGCAGAAGCAGGTGCAGGAGAATATTCACTATCAGCTTACAAATATGTGCCAAGCAATGGATAGCATTCTTCTTCCTGATACAAAAAATGGTGTTTCAGAAGCTAATAATTATCCTCGACGTAGTGGATTGAGTTTCGCCGTTGGCACAGGAGTTGCGTCTGCAAACAAGCCAGGTAATTTGTTCTAACTAAATGCATTGAATTGGAACATCTGCAATTCTGCACTTGGATATAGTATCAGTCAAAATAGGCTAGTACATTGTGTATTTGCATGAGTACCGTTAGTACCCGAGATACTACTGACATTTTTCTGCATCAAAGCATACTTTTGAGTTTAAATATGACAATCACAATACATTTTCCTGTGTTTTCATTTCAAATCTCTACCATTCACTTGCTTTCTAAAAAAGCTGGGCCAAGGGCCTTTTCTCTAAAAAATCTCTACCATTCATTGGAAAGGGACACATGTAATATGGTTCCACAGATATGACAGGTACTTAGTTAGCAATCAGCCTGTTTTTGTGCACGTTGCTTATGCTTCAGTTTTACGTACTATGATTTAACATCCTTAATCAATTTTGTTCTGCTGAAGTAGACTAAGCATATATAAGCATATGCATCATGCTAACCTCATATCCATGTTTGCATCCAAATGTTTGTTTCCATGTTCTGTACTATGAGCTTTTTCTTGCACTGACATGTGCAGTTACTTCGTTTGGAGGTACAATTACATATTTCCTTTTATCAGTTGAATCCCAAGAAGCTTTGTTCTGATCCATTTACTCTGCAGTGCAGATGTCCCTGCTACTAGGCCGTTAACTTGCGCTGAATTGTCAAATAAATTTAGGGACCACTTTCAATACACCCTTGACATTAGGCCGTCACAGATTCCTCACAAAGATGCAGGGCAGGGTCTGTTCTTGTCTGGAGAAACTAATGCTGGTGCTGTCCTAGCCATCTACCCCGGAGTTATATATTCACCTGCTTATTATCGATATATCCCTGGATACCCAAGAATCGATGCGTGCAACAACTATCTGGTCACAAGGTATGATGGAACAATAATTGATGCTAAACCATGGAAATTAGGTAGTGATAGCAGAGAAATATGGAATGGCTCAGGTTTGGTGGATTACAATGCAATGCCACCCAAAAGCCAAGAGAGCACCTCTGATCGGGCATGGAGGATGCTCAGCAAGCCTTTGAAGAAGGGTCACAGTGAAAACTTTGGGGAAGTGCTTGAACGACGGAACCCACTCGCTTTTGGTCACTTTGCGAACCATCCACCAAAAGGATCAACTCCGAATGTCATGATCTGCCCATATGATTTTCCGTTAACAGAGAAGGACATGAGAGTCTACATCCCTAACGTTACTTTTGGTGGTGAAGAAGAGCCTATTAAAATGAAACGATTTGGTTCTTTCTGGTTCAAGTCTGGACGTTCTGGTAATCAGGTTGGGGAGTCTCCAGTTCTGAAGACACTAGTGCTGGTGAGTACAAGGTCCATATGTGATGAAGAGCTCTTCCTGAACTAACGGTACAGCAACTCTAAGAAACGACCAGAGTGGTATATCCCAGTTGATGAAGAAGAGGATAAGAGAAGATGGGGCTAGTTTTGCACATCTTAGTTGTAACAATTCTGCATGCATTGGTTTCTAACATTTTTCGTTGGTTCTGGTGTCGATCGGCAAAGTGCAACACGGAGAGAGTAAGCTCCTGAACTGAGATTGCAATTTTATTATGCTTCACCTGGACATTAATTACCATTTTTGGTAGAGTGCCTGTGGTATACTCTCCTTTACAAGGCTTTTGTAGCGCATAAGGTGTACTAGTACCAAACTACTACCACTACATGGTCATTAGTCATTGGAATATATGTATTCTTCACCCTAATATTCTCATAGGGAAATAAGTCACCGATGTTTATGGATTTATTCCTGATGAGGAATCATATGCTAAACTTTCTGCGCAGTTTGGTTCTTGGTAAATACTCATTCAGATGACGTACAGACTTGGGAGATCCAATATTTTGTTTCTAAAGTTTGTATTTCTACCATTACAATTGCTTAATCAGTATGTGTTTGTGCATTAAAAAAAGGGAATTCTGATATTTTGCTGCCCTTTTTCATTCGTTTCTTAGATGTGCAGGAAAATAATTTATGTCCCTTATTGGATTGATTTACCTTTTGGGACTGTCAAATACTAGAGTTATCCTGGAAGGTTTCCTAGCAATTTTTAACACTTAAGATTAGAAGAGTATCATGATATGCAGTAGTAGTTTGAGTTCTTTGATCTTATGTCAAACAAAGATTAGTTCCTTCGTGCTATTGCTATAGCCATTCATATATCTGAAACATGAACGATGAGCGAATACGGCGTTGTCTTTCTTTATCTAGTGACTTCCTTTGAGCAGATTGTCATATAGAATAGCCCTACAAGGGCTGCTTAAAGTTTGGTCAATATCATTATCGGAGTCCAGTATTGTTCTTTCATCAGTCATTCAGTCCTGAATTGAACTCATGCTATAGCGCATGGCCAAAATTTGTTTATAATTGTTGCCTTTGCCGCAATACCTGTTCTTCCGTGCAACTCCCGCTTCACTGAAGATCATACAAGTTGACTGCTGACTATGCACTCTATTGAACCATGCTGTATTGCTGTTTGCAGATGGACGTGTCTCTGCCCTTCCTTGGAATATGCTTACCTGGTGACTGGTGCTATCTTAACGAATCTGAAAGAACACACTGTTCTTTGCTAAGATAATAAGAAATGTACTTTGGTCAAATGGTTGCTCCGGGAAGCCTTAAGATTTTGATTTTGCTTGGACGCTGCCTATCTACCAAGTTAGCTGGCAAACGTATTTTATGATCTCCCGGATTAATTCTTCTGTTGTTCCTCGGTATTTTGGGGTTGCAATAGTGTCTTCGCTTTCACATCGAGCATCGCTTATTCAGATTGGCGGCAACATGCTGAATACTCATTTTCTGTTGGACCTGTATATTCAATTGAAGATCACCAAATCAAGTTTATCATTACATGAAGTATCTAACCACCTGCGAGAGCTGCCAACTCATTTGGGAATGGAACAAACCACCAAATTATTGTGAGCAAGCAAAGCTTGCTGTCAGCTTGTCACAACGTGTTGACATAAAAAAAGTTAGCAACAGAACAACGAGACACATTATTATTTTACAGTTAATTTTTGGGGATTAGTTTCGGTCGGAGCTTGTCTGTACCTGATCTTCTCTTAATATTGCAATGGATTGACAACAACTAATGCGATTTCTTGAGGGGATGACGATCATGATTGATATGAGACGAGCTGTTGACTTGTTAGTT
Organism: Oryza meyeriana var. granulata; assembly: GCA_003991445.1. Lineage (NCBI taxonomy): Eukaryota > Viridiplantae > Streptophyta > Magnoliopsida > Poales > Poaceae > Oryza > Oryza meyeriana. The sequence continues at coordinate 37,674 of RYFJ01002555.1, forward strand.
GTAACGTGCCTTCTCTTCCTTGAATATCTAATATCTTCAGTAAAAGTGATCTACGTCGGTATTTGTTGCAGTTCTAAGGTTGCATCACGAGGACACAGTTATTCCATCAATCTACTAGAATCATACGGTAGTACTTTTCTATAAAACATACTAAGTCTTAGTTTGAAAATGAGTGAAGAGGAAGAAAAAAAAGATCATGTAAAATAAAATAAGTTATTAGCATATAATTAATTAAGCATTAGCTATTGCAAACTTAAAAAAATAGATTTATTTGATTTTTAAAGCAACTTCTATATAGAAAATTTTTGAAAAAACGCATGTTTAGCAATTCAGAAAGCGTGCTCATACAAAACGAGATAGTTTTTCATCCCATTCGAACACTGCCTAAAGAGTCCTGATTCTTTGAACTTTAAGAAATCTAGAATCATAGTACTTTTTTTTAAAACATAACTAAAGAATCCTAATCCTTCGAGCATAAGGTATGTTTTTAAGTGATGAAGTTCCTCCGTTCTAAATTATAGGATGTTTTAGATTTTGTTCAAAGTTTTAAAAGTAAGATTTTGACTATAATTTCCATTAGCATATTAAAATATATAAGTTAACACAAGACAAATTTGATAACCAATATTATTTTCATGGAACCAAATTATATATTTTCCACATGTATTAATGTTCAAAATATAAAAAGTCGACTTGTACCGTCTACATTTTAGGACTGAGAGAGTATTGAATTTAACCATCTAGAATAAACATATTCTGATCAAATCACAATTTGCTTCTGTACATCACTTCCTAGTGATGGTTAGGTGCTTAGAGCAGGTACAATAGTTGGCTACAAGGAATTCACGTAACATTTTTTATGACCTGGAGGAGAGAGGGGAAGAGAGAGAAGAGGAGCAGGCGACTAATTTGTCGCCGGGCTCCACGCGTGCACCGAGGTGAGGTAGGCCCGAGCCTGTGCCCGTGTACACTCCCGTTGGCCGCTGCCCGCGCCTCCGCCCGAGCCCGCCGCCAGCCATCCTCGCCCTCGCGCCCGCGCTTGCCCCTGCGCTGGTCGCCCACGCTCGTCGGTTGCCGCCCTCGCCCGCTAGGCGCCTTCCCGGCCACCCGCACCCCTGCCCTTGCCCGCACGCGCCGGTCGCCGCCCTCACCTCGCGCAAAGAAGGGGAGGAAGAAAGAGGAAGAGAAAGAGAGAGGAGAGAGATGGTGGGCCTAAAAATAATAAAATATTTATGTTACAGCAAACAAAAATTTATCTATTATACACATTAACTCCAATGCCTACTATAGATGACATGGCTATCTATTGCAGCCAGTAGTGGGCTCTCTTATTGACCTTGCTCTTATGTGATTTGTGCCCACACTTTTGAATATTGAGTTACAAGTTTAAAAATTTTTTGGTTTGTTCAAACAAGTCACAAGTGAGACGTGCCACATTTTCAGTGATGATGTCCATATATTTGCAATTCTTAGCTTATCATCGTGGAGGAATTTTTTAAGTAAAAGCATCGTGGAGAAATATTCATTTGCAGCATTTGAAGAAATCTAGAATCATGGTAATCAGTGATATGGGAACCAGGGTTCTCTGGGTTGTGGGCGCGGGACAGCCACATCACTTGTCCCCCAAGTACGGAGGACGGCATATGTGCACCTCCGTGTGCTCAGTAAGAAGTTGGAGAATAAGAAGAGCATGGAGCTGCGATGATGCCCGAGCGACCATCGATTAGAGGAGGTGGCCCCTGGTGATCGAACCAAACCGTTGATTGCAACATCAGGATAAGTGCAGGTAATCAGAGTATTTTGGCTAATCCAACGTATGGTCAGTATAGTTCGGGCCCCAAATGGGTTGCTCCCAAGCTCGAGCCAAGCCTTTGTCCAGGACCGCTCCTGGCGGTTGGTCCCGAGGAGGATGCCTCTGAGCACCCATGGCCCACGTGGGCCTGCAGGGTAGTGCTCAGGGGCTGAGTGGTGCCCCCGAGCACTCGCAGTCCATGTAGGGCCGCAGGATAGTACTTGAGGGCTGAACGGCTACTGGTGCATTTAATACACCGAGGCGAGACGTGCAACCACGTCTTGTCCTTCGTGCGCCTCTCCAAGGAGGGGCAATGTGACACATATCTACCCGTCAAGGCGTGCGACGTGGTAGGTAGGTCAGGGCATGCGAACTGTCTTCTGTCAATCGAAGTCATGTGCAGGCTGTCAGGAGGCGTAGGCTGTCAGACGACCTACTTGACTCCTGATAGCTTGCCTGCTCTCCCTACTTTTTGCCTACTCTACCTAGGCAACGACAAGGGGGACCGTGGGACAGCAATCATGACCAAGGTTTTCTCCACCAGAGCACCCCCACATGAGAGTGGGTGGCGTCCTAGGCACATGGCCGGGGAACGTTGCAAGCGGCCACGGCCTCCCCTAGACCTGCTTCGCAGGGGCCCAACTTGGAAGAACGCGAGGTCCGTTGGAAAGGGACGACCGGCACTATGCAGCACTCTAATAGGACATGCCTACCTTGTATCCTACCATAACCTAGCTGTAACTTGGTAATTTTATGGCATAAGATTTCGTACCCATCCCTCCGGTTCGGCCACTATGGTATCACCCGTGTTCTATAAGAGTAGGTCGAAGACCATAAGAAGGGAGGATTAAACTTTGATTGATTCATAGCCAAGACATTAAGCTTAACTCATAGCACACAGGAGTAGGGTATGACGTCACCGTATGGCCCGAACTTGTCTAAGTCCCTTGTGTCCATCTTTCTCCCCTTTCTAGGTAGACTCAAGAACTACACCTTCGGCCAAACCTTAAAGGGGTCTGTACGGATCCCTGCTCTCGGTATCCATCCACCTTCGTAGTTCTTCTCTTTTGAAAAAAACAAATATCATCATTCTTTGCACGGAATACTTGTATCCTTTTTGACCGAGAGATATATTGTATCTAATCACATAGAACAAAAATACATTCTGTTGACAAAATCAAAATTTGCTTCCTGTTTGATAGCCCATCCCTGTCTAGTGCAGCTTAGGAATTTTTTTGATATGTAACCCTACTCTGCCCAACGAGGCATACAAGTTTGACGGTTAGTTAGTTTCCTGCCACATGCCATACTTCTTTAGCATCCTGACTTGCTTGTCATGGGTACAAAATTCGTCAATTTGCTTTACTTGCAGAGACCGAATTTTCTGTACTAACAAGTGTAGCAAACAAAAGCATTCAGAGAAGCCATGTGCCGGCCGGAATTCAGCCGAATCAATTCCTGGAGCTTGGAAATACGTTCTCTCCAATTTCCGCACGGACAAAACGATGTAGCATACTGCATACATGCACACCTTCTTGCTGTAATTTAGCTTAAAATTTAAGCAGAAACAGGGCGAAGGCAAGACAAGTTCTCAGGCAACGCTCGGTCAGGCCGGCGCAGAGTTCATCCAAATTTCGAATCAACCTCAAAATGACACAGTTCTTAACGTCATCTCTGCAATGCTTTGCCATGTTCTAATATAAGAAAATTATTCTTCTTAGTTCTACTCGTTAGCTACGTGCACACGCTAAATCCACCTATAAAAACCTTAAGTTCTGAGACTGGTTTTTATGCTCTCCTGAAGTTAGCAAACAAGCACGGAAGATCCCTGCACAACTTCCATATGTACTGCCCTCAAAACCAGTTATGATCAATTTTGCTTCTCACTCAATATATAGTTGCTTTGGACGAGATAACAAATGTTGTGTCCCAAATTACTGGTGAAGCACTTCATTTGACTCCCTCTTGTAAAAAAAATCGTTTTAGCAACGAATTTAGTATGTGATTAATTAATTGCAGTCATATATTTCTTTTTGTCCTAAAATATAATTATTCAAATTTTATCTTAATATAAATACCTACGACATGTAAAAAGTAATATTTACCCTAGTACTTTACATACTAGTAAGCCACATCATCCCATCAACTATCGAGATCTATACTATTTTTACTTTCTATCGCCCTATCATCTATTAATGAGAGGTGGTATTTTAGATCTTTTATCTTAATTCTTAATTTCTAAAATACTTTTAAGTAGCTATATTTTAAGACAAAGAGAGTAGAGGTATTGGTTAACGTCGTATCTAGAGTAACAGAGTATCTGACAATCAACACAAATAGTAATATGCACTAGTTAAAGCGGTTGAAGTCAAGGGCGTGGAGAAACATAGGATAAAAAAATACTTCAGTTTGACCGAAACCAAATGTGTGAAAATTCAAGTATGGAACTTGTTACTCCCTTTAGTTTTTAATAAATAACACCGCTAACTTTTGACACTATTTAAAAATTTAAGTATGATTTATTTTATTGTGACCGGTTTATCATTAAATTAAGGAACTTAAGCATGAATTGTATATTTATACCATTTTTAAATAAGAGAAACGGTCAAACGTCACGATAAAAGTCAATGGTGACATTTATTAAAAACCGAAGATAATATTTTATAAGTAGTATAGATAGTATCGATAAGAATTTGGTATGATCATTCAACATGAAACATAAACTAAATTGATAGGATAATTTTATAGACAGCACAATCGTCTAACTAAAACTCAAACAAACATTTATATTTTATAAAAGATTTTCATCCTCTGTTTTATTCCAACTTACAAGCTGCCTTTCAAATATGTAATTAAATACACTAAGACGCCAATATGTACATTGTACGGGATATTATTATTGATATTGCTGTTATAAATATGAAAAATTTAAACATATGCTAAACATGTTGGTTATTTTTTGAATTATAGATTCTTATATTAGAAGAATAGTCAAGTCCACATTAGTTACAACTGGATAATTATTAATTTGAGTTTCGAAACTAAATAAATAAAATATTTAAATTGACCGTCCAAGATGGGTACAACTTCATATATATTAATTCTGAATTTCATGTTATTAAATTTGGGAAAAACTAAAACTAAAGAGTCCAGATTGTTCTTTTTTTTTCAAAGCAAAAGAGAGTCCATGGTATTTCCACTGTATGTTTTATATAACAATGAACTGTCAATACGTCACAATAATATGATCCACTTAATCAATGGCAACAGCAAGATCTTTTTTAGTTAACGTAGGAGCTTCAATGGAGCGTCGAAAGTATAGGCAGAGATAGATAGATCTACACATAAATTCATACCCTAATTAATTCTGAGCAACCATCATTAATGAAACTAACATGAAAAATACGGAAGTACTCTCACCGTTTTCGAATAATTATCACTCTTAACTATGTCCATCTCACTTTCACCACAAATTACACATTACTTTTAAATGATTATATTATGATAAATGAAAGTTATTTGGGTTATATTTATGATGCTACACACTTTGATAATATTTTTAAGCATTTATTTTTTATAAAAAATATGAGCAATTATAGTTTAAACATAAATAGTATCGTGCCAATTATTTGAGAACGGAGGGAGGGAGTATATAAAAATCTTCTAAATTTCCTGCTCGACCCGTACGAAACGATTTGAATTGAGCATTTGTTTTTTTTAACGAACCCGTATGAGAGCGTGCCATTTTATTGAATAGAGGAGAAGGTGTGTACAGCCCCAAGGGGCGTAACGTAGCATTAGACCGGGCGAGGATTACACACGTGTACGTCTTCCGTTCGGTAAAAGCCTAGTTTGCTTCGATTAGTTCTTTTGGAGTGACGACGACCCCATTTACATCCATTACAACAAAGTCAATAAGAGCAGGTATACTAGTTAGTTAGAGGAACTTTATGTTGAATTTTTTATAATCTGGAGAAGAGAGGGGAAAAGAGAGAAGAGAAGCCGGTGACTAATCTATCGTTGGGCTTTACGCACGTACCAAGATGAGGTGGGCCCACACCTACGCTCGTGCACCCAAGCCTGTGCCCGAACCTGCCGCTGGCCGCCCGCGCCCACCGTCGGCTGTCCTCGCCCTCATGCCTGCACTTGCCCCAGTGTCGGCCGCCGCCCTCGCCCACTAGGCGCTGGCCGCTACCCTCCCCATCGGTGCAAACTAAACCGATAAAACTAACTACTGTGTTCAGCAAATCTAGAAGGAAGAGAATGAGAGAAAAAGGATGGAGTGTTCACCAAATCCGAAAGGACAAAGAGAGAAAAAAGATGAATGGGTGCCTTCATTAAAAAAAGGACGGCATAGGCAATCATGTACCCCTAAAAAACTGTAGATAGTTATTATATGCATCGGTCTGCTTTTGTTGGCTATAACACCTGATGTATCTAATTTTAGAGTCAACAACCAGCTGTATTATTGACCTTACTCTAATATAGCTGGTTGTTGGCTCTAAAATTAGACACATCAGCTGTTATAGCCAACAAAAGCAGACTGATGCATATAATAACTATCTACAGTTTTTTAGGGGTACACGATTGCCTATGTCTTCTTTTTTTTTAATGAAGCCACCCATCCATTCTTTTTCTCTCTCTTTGTCCTTTTGGATTTGCTGAACACTCCATCCTTTTTCTCTTGTTCTCTTCCTCCTAGATTTGCTGAACACACTAACTGTTTCATCGGTTTAATTTGCACTGATGGCGAGGGTGGCGGCTGGCGCAGAGGCTAGCATGGGCGCGTAGGCGAGGACGGCCGGCGGTGGGCGCGGGCAGCCGGCGACGGGCTCGGGCGCAAGTGCGAGCGCAGGCGGAGGCGCGGGCGCGAGTGCGGGCGCATGGGCACAGGAACGGGCCCACCTTGCCTTGGTACGCGCGTGAAGCCCTGCGATAGATTAGTCGCCGGCTCCTCTTTTTTCTCTTCCCCTCTCTCCTCCCGGTTATTAAAAAATCCTACGTAAAGTTCTTATAGCCAAGTATTATACCTGCTCTTAGAGTGCTTAAGTTGCTTTCATCTCATCCCTCTTGGAAAACTCTAAGCCGTTTATTTTTAGTTTACTTTATCATTTTTATCCCTTATTCTGTTGGTATTTCTGACAGGCATATCATTTATCCTCAGATCGGGACATTATCATTCAGTACTCATTTAGAGGCTCTGATGTTATGGTCTCGACTGTGTAAACTCTACTGGCGTAGAAGTAACAATTAATGTTCAAATCTTATTTATCTCAAAAAAAAATATCTCAGGACACGGTTGCAATATACTTGCTCATGTATGACAAAAAAAAAAACACGCAGTACAGCATATTTGACCATATACTCTGCTTTTAGACAAAAAAAAAAGAGGATTTACCCTCCTATATCACTGACATCATGTAAGCTCATTGATACGTGGAGTACGAGGCCAAACATGAAATTTCAATTAAAGGGAGGGTTGATCAAATTTTGATTAGTAAATTTCATCATTAACAATTAAACGGTCCTCCTCTCTATATAATCCGCCGAGTATACCAGACGATCCAACAGCAGCAGCTAGCCAGCGGTAGGCAGCAGCTACAGCGCGCCACACATAACAATGGCCGCCGCTGCCGCCTCCTTCCTCGCGCTCGCGTTATTCTCGCTCTGCGCCGCGGCCGCCGCCGCCTATGGCGGCTCGGCGCCGGTGGACGCGGAGGCGGCGCGGCAGCAGGCGGCCGACCGCGTGGCGATGCTGCCGGGGCAGCCGGCCGTGCAGTTCGCGCAGTACGCCGGGTACGTGACGGTGAACGAGACGCACGGCCGCGCGCTCTTCTACTGGTTCTTCGAGGCCACCGCCGCCGCCGACAAGAAGCCCCTCGTCCTCTGGCTCAACGGCGGTACGTTGTAGTACTTGACACAGAATTAACCACTGCTTCTGCACCCTAGCTACCACCAACCGCCATTTGCCCTTCCTTCACAGAATTTTTGTGTGCATTAATTCCGCATTACTCCTTCCGGTTACACATAGTAAGACGTTTTAACTTTTTAAAAAATTAAATTTCTTTAAGTTTGATTAAGTTTATAGTAAAATGTAGCAACATATACAATACTAAACTAGTTTCATTAAATCCAAAATTGAATATATTTTGATAGTATATTTGCTTTGTGTTGAAAATGTTACTATATTTCTCTATAAATTTGGTTAAATTTAAGCATGTTTGATTTTTAAAACAATCAAAACGTCTTATAATATAAAACGGATGAAGTAATTAGTAGTGCTATTACAGCTCCAGTATAGCATGTGGATCACTATAATTCACGATAATATGAGTAGAGATAGAATGACATCACTTCGTTAGCTGAGTCTAATTTTACAGTTCTCTACGGGCGCTAGAGGCACCAAAATTTTCAGCATAAAATACACTGGAAATATATGGTACCTATCAGAAAATTCTCCTAATACATACATCAGTGCCTCCTCAAGGATGGTTGACACTATCTGACAATAGCATCTCAAGTCCTCACCGAAAAAAAAACTCAAGTTGAAGAGGGTGGGATTTTCTCATCACTTCAACAAAAAAAGTCTAAAACTCAAAGTAGACATTTCTTCTTCTTTAGTATTTTGAAGTATACATTAATTAAGAGAGTAGTGGTTAGGCTAGCAATGCTGGCTAGAGAGATGACCATACCACTGATACCAGTTCGTGTGAATTGTGATAGGTCGTAAGGGAATGCATGTTTCAAGTGTCAATGGTACAATCACCATGCCCAACTAACCAATTAATCGGCATCTGAAGGGAAAGAGGAGCCATCTGCTATCCCATCAAGTAATTGTACTCCAGCTAGCATAATTCATTGTTGGCAGTTTTATGGAGTAATCGTCTACATAGTACTCCTATAACTAACTGATCCAGCGAGGTACTACTCTAGTCACACGCACCTTAATTGCGCAGAGTCCCTTTCAGTGACCAATGTACACTCGATTTATCACATTTTGTTTGACCAGACTTGCCAAGCAGTATTCAGCCACAGCGTAACCTGGCTCCGACCGTAGCTAATCCTCTCATTGTCAGCCGCAACTAAACTTTATATTCTAAAACTTAATTTTAGAGTTTATTTTAGGATTTTTTTATCACATACTATTTTTCAGTATTAACTTTTAAACTGCTAATAACACAGATATAAGAGTTTTATCAATTAATTGTTTTGGTTGCTTCATTTATTTTTCTACGCTTATCAAACCGTAGCTCAAACAATCTGAGACGCTTTGAGCCAGGTACCCTATTAGATAGTGATCACCGGATTCAGAACAGGGCCATTGCTCTTAAAGACTGACCAGAGAATTCCTGTGAAAACTGAACCATATATATATATATATATATATATATATATATATATATATATATATATGACAAAAACAAATAGCCGGCTGGTCTCCAACACGTCTTGTAAAAATCACTGTCTAAAACTCTTCAAAAAAAACAAAAATGGGATGCTAAGGAGGGACTCGGCATCTATTATTAAGAGAGAAGAAAATTGGTGAGATAACTTGCGTCCAATGAGATTCAAACTCAGGCCGGCATGCTGGTAGCTGCCTTACCACTGGGCTGCAATGATGATCTCAAAAATTCTTCAAAAATAAAATCACTGTCTGAAAGCTCCTAAAAGAAAATCATTGTCTGAACAGTAACTGTAAGATATAACTATACTAGTTTAGGAGGCCAAAACTGGCCGGTCCCATCAACGATTTCCAAAACCCTGTCATATTCATTTTATCCGAATTGATCTTACCTAGCGGAGCATATTCTAATTATTCGTTCCATGTCAACATGCCATGTCTGCATCTACTATAGAAAAGAATCAGGAACAAGGGTAACAAAATGCAACTAGAGGACATATATGTAGCAGCTCTGAGGCGCCGTCGCAGTCGAAGGCGCTGGAGACAAAGAGTTGGAAATTAAAGGGTTGGAAAGTAACCAGCTAGTTTGTTCTCTTTAGGAGGAAGTTTGCATGGCCCGTAATATAATGTGTTGTGCTTCAGTTTCTTGCTATGAGATAAACTAATAGATATATATATGACAAGGCGACTGAGTTTTGAATTGATTTCAGTGTTGTCCCAGTTCAATTATACTACAAACTGAGTCCCATTCACCCTCCAATTCGAACTTAACTAAATACACGGCCAAGGTTGCATAAAACAAGTCTGACGAGGACCACCACTGTGGCCTGCTCATCCTCACAAACCGGTGAATTGATCAACTTGACCAATGAGCTAGCTAGCCAGCTGAATTTGCTGTCCGGCCAAGAGCATATCGTACTCTCCTACTGTGGCATGGAAGCATTTCAGCTAGCAGCTGGTCCAACACTAGCCAAGCCGGCCGGCCGGGGACCCCCTACGACATGGACTGCATGCCCCGTTCGAGAAGGATGGGCTCTAGCTAGTTGCAGGCTGGCCTGCAGCACGATGCGCAGCAGCTACAGTACGAAATACTGCTCATTTTCTGCATTTCGATCGGTTGCTGGTAGCAACTAGGATAGCCAATCCTTGCTTGCCAATTTGCCATGGTCAACACGAGCCAGCTAGCTTGCTCCGGGAACAAAGGGAGATCCATGCAGCCAATGGGGCCTCGCGGTGTCTGTTTCCCAGCCATAAGCTGATCTTCAGGCACAATTCACATCCTCATCGGGATCTGAATCAATCTGCAGTTTGCTAGCATCCCAAGCAAAGTGGCAGATGTGGTCGAGTAGTAGTAGTATTACTCATTTTGCTTGCAGTTTAGGGTGCGTTCTAACTGCATGATTGGTTATGTTTTATAGGTAGAGTAGAACTACTCATATGGATGATTAAAATATTATTAAATAAAAAATAAATTAGAAAAAATAATTTAATAAATACTGATGTAGAGAAACTATACTTTTATAAGCGTGGCACAAGTAATCCATACCCTCGCTAGCTATTTAGAACACGCTTTTTGTACTCTACCCGAGTCAAATAATCATCTGTGATCTGTCAGTCAGAACCTAGTAATATTGAAAAATCGGAAATTAATGTGGTGCTAGCTTGCAGTCCAACTGATGTTATTTTAATAAAAGAAGATGGCTTAAGTAATGATTTGTTCAGTTGCATGCTTAGTCTCTCCATGGCGTTATCCAGTCTGTTATGGTTGTTAGTTAGGGCGACCTTCCGACAGGTCCAATTAGTTCCTCAATTGGTTAATCAGGAGATGGCAGCTCCTGTTCTTCGTCCCTGTTTCGTGCATGGTAAACAAGCTACTAGGAGACCAAAACAAGCTTGTTTATGTCCGTGCATCTTTCCCTCTCCCGAATAACCTTGTTGGTTCATGCCCCTCTCCCACCGCAACAGCCGAACTAAAACTTGTTGACGCCGCGATTCCCTCTGATACGCACATATATGCACGCATCGAGTAGCTCAGAGAAAGCTTCCATGGACTGCACGAGCGAGCGAGATCGCACACGCACGCATGAACCGTATCACGTATGGCGACAAGAAGAAAGCAGGTTGGTATGGCGCCGCTTTCACGCGACACAGGACGACGCGTACACCACCACTGCTAATTATCACTTCTAGTAGCAAGTAGCAGGCTGAGGCGTACGCTACTACTGTTACTACACGCCCACACGGCCGGGACCAGCACGCACCACTACCGCGCGCGCGCGCGCGTCGTGACACGGCCACCACCTCGCGTGCCCGCGTCCACCACGGAATCGATCGAATTGCCGGCGAAAAAGATCTGAAACAACGGTGCGCGCAGCGCGCTAAGCGGAGCCGAGTACTGCTCGCTCTGACGCTCTGCCGAGCGCGCGCGCGCCCACGGCTGTGCCGTCACCATGCACCGCGGTCGAATGATCGATCACATGCAGGCACAGGCAGCCGGCATGAGCGGGGAGGACAGAAACCCAGAAAGGGATCAGGACCGCAAAAGATCCTGCCGGTCCATGTCCAAGTGAGCTGTGTACGTCTAGGCGCCGTTCAATTCTACATCTAGCTTTTACTACTTACTTGTTTAGCTTTAGCATATTTTTTAAACTGCTAAACGATGTTTTTAATATATATATATAAATAAGTTTTTTAAAAAATTAAATAAATTTATTTTTTAAATTTATAATAGTTAATACTCAATTAAGTATGATTGAGTTATACGTATCGCTTAAAGCTTAACCCTAAGCTAGCTAGCTGGGTTTCTCGTTTGAAATGCGCAGATAATTCGGTCCATTAGCTAGCTGCTGGCCTGCTACTGGCTACTGCTGCCTCCACTGTGGCATATGACGGGATGGCGACCCGTGCCGTGTCGTGCTCGGGCTCGCGTCGTTGTCTCTCGCGCGCGGGGTCGACTCGACCACTGGTCAGTCTCCGCAACTGCAGCGTTCAGACATGCATGTGAAGAGTTCTTTTTTTCTTTTCCTTTTCGTTCATGAATCATGATTACGAGCTAGCTGTAACCGGTGTGTAATTCTTCGTCAGGAGAGTACTGAGTGTTTTGAGGTATGATGATAATGTTGCTGTTTTTGCTGCAGGGCCTGGGTGCTCGTCTATTGGGTATGGAGAAGCAGAAGAGCTGGGTCCATTCTTGGTGCAGAAGGGCAAACCAGAGCTGAAATGGAACGACTACTCGTGGAACAAAGGCACGTACTGCCATGTCTTATATCTTACTTTCTTTGTTTACAAATATAAAATATATTAGATTTCTACATAGTCTATAACATTATACTTTAATCATCAGTTTTTTTATAATATATCATCAATCATCATAAAATCTATTATATTATAAAGACAGTTTTAAATGGATTTATCATATTTGCTCCAGAGGCCTAAAAATTACCATATTAATTAAAAAAAGAAAAATTTTAATTGTTGGATGGCATTGGGTCCAAATTTTAATGGTTGAGATTTAATCGGAAGTTTTTAATGTTTGAGATTATAACATTTGAGATTGATCTGTATACGTATAAGTAAAAGAAAAATACTAGAAAAATCCTACTCAGACTTTGTAGCATAAAATCATGTTTGAACTCTGTTCGGATTCCCAACCGCACAAGTCTGACAGCCAACAAGCTATTTTCTTTTTGGAGAACAAGTTCTTTTATATATATGTATAGCAGTAACGTATGGCCTCACATTGACGTGCAACCATACAATTATAGGGTGTAGCTACTACGCGTGCACATGCTCGCACGACGCTAATGCCATTGTGCTTAGCAGACTTAATTAATTTAAAAGTTTCAAAATATAAAATATAAAATGAATGTTTCAAAATTTGATTTGAAAGTTTTAAATGTTGAATTAAAAGTTTCAAAAAGTAGGTAGAGTTTTTAAAATTTTTGGCCCATAAGACCCAAAGCTCGGCAGGGCCCGTCTCTAAGGGCAAAAATGTGTCAGGTCTGACTTTGGTGACACTTACATACATATATGACGGGCAGAGAAAATTATTAGTTTGATTGAGGCGATGATGAGGGGCGAGCACACATGAGCAGTAGAGCTCGACGAAGGGGAAGCAACGGAATAACCACGATGGAGATATAGAAACAAGCACATCAACAACAAATACCACGAGGGCCGCTTCCGTGATAGCAGCCGTCGATGAATCCGTGATCATCACGCGTTGATTACCCTAGAAGGCGGCGGACAAGCATAAGGCCAACGACGCCACAGTATCGAGTGAGTTCAATAGACGACAGTCGGCAAACTCTTGCAAGCAGCTATGTTTGTAGAATTGAGTGGCCCGATGTGAAGAATAAACAAAGCCGGTGAGAGGGTGGAGGAGGAAAAAGGAAAACAAAGTGTAGTTTAGGTATTTAGCGTCGTGATTTTTGGGAAAAGAAAATAAAATAGAAATTAACAAAAATATAGATAGTGCTATAGAGATGAGAATGGAGGTAACTTCTGGTGCTATTAAACTGGAAGGAAAATTTTCGGTGCTATATATCTCAAATCAAGAATAATCGATGCTATAAAACTGATTTTGTTATCAGTAGAGTTATATTGAAATGGCTACCAATTAAGAAAAGTAAAGAATCACCAACAAAAGAAATACAAGTAATGCGTAAAAATAAATTAAATCTAGCAGTATAAATACACAGGCTATGTTTCCACATTAGTCAGAGAAAAAAAAGATTTGAACAGTTAGATCAATCTATATACAAAATATGACTGTCTATAGAAACTAAAGATAACAGTTGTATATAAAATCCAATTCTACATTTAAAAATCTATTGCATAGAAAATTTAATAGTTGTATATCAAATCAATTCTACTTTAATTATCTAGCTCTGTGCAAAATTACGTGGGATATCCCCTAGTTAGTATTATATGAAAATATCATCATATACGAGTCTAGTGATACTGTATGCATGATATCAAACATGTATATTTTTAGTTTAATTATTAGTTAAAATCTTAAAATATTGACTATACAGAAAACAAGAAGGTATTATATTTTTAAACGGAGGTAGTGCCATGCATTCTGTTACTGTCTCCTCTCAATGAACAGAGATTCAGATTTTCTTTTCAAAAAAGAGTTTTTTTTTCATTACTGAATGTTCACTGCTAAAAATCTGCAGAGGCCAATCTGATGTTCCTGGAGTCCCCGGTGGGCGTCGGCTTCTCATACACCAACACAAGCTCCGACCTGCAGCAGCTTGGCGACAAGATCACCGGTAAATTATAAATCCTCTAGAATGATCTCTTGGAATAAGAAACAACTATGATCCAAAAACGGGTCGACTTTTGAATGTTTCTGAACTCGTAAATTGCCATGCCCGCAGCTGAAGATGCTTACATATTCCTGCTCAACTGGTTCAAGCGCTTCCCTCAGTACAAATCTCACGACTTCTACATCGCCGGAGAGAGCTACGCCGGTAACTAAACTTTGTCAAACAGACACTTCAACATCTGGGCTTTCCTGCTATCCAGTCAAAGAATGCAGCTGAAAAATTGTTACTCGAGCTGATTATTCCCGGCTTGTGTCCTTGTCAGGGCATTACGTTCCACAACTTTCAGAGAAGATTTTTGACGGCAACAAGCAAGGCTCCAAGGAGAACTACATCAACTTCAAGGGTTTCATGGTAGCTACGCAATTCTGCTTCTAGTTAATACTGATCTCATAAAATTTTCTTCGATCACATCGTCTCATTACCGTGATGCAGATAGGGAATGCCCTGATGGACGACGAGACAGACCAGACGGGCATGATCGACTACGCCTGGGACCACGGCGTTATCTCCGACCGGGTGTACGGCGACGTGAAGAAGTATTGCAACTTCAGCATGGAGAACGTGACCGACGCTTGCGACAGCGCGCTCACCGAGTACTTCGCCGTGTACCGCCTCATCGACATGTACAGCCTCTACACCCCCGTCTGCATCGAGGGCTCGTCGGCGGCGGCGTTCGGGCAGCGCAAGGTCGCCGCCCACGGCGCCGCGCCCAAGATCTTCTCCAAATACGTACGTAGGCGACGCATCGCCACACACGACGATCACATTCAGAGAGAAGAAACGTGATGAGACAGTAGTAGTTATGTGGTCTGATAATTTTTCTGTCATTTTGTACAGCATGGGTGGTACATGAGGCCGGCGGGGTATGACCCGTGCACGTCGGATTACGCCGAGGTGTACTTCAACCGGCCGGACGTGCAGGAGGCGCTGCACGCAAACGTGACGAAGATTGGCTACAACTGGACGCACTGCAGGTGAAACAACAAGCGTTTGCAACCTCTGTTTTCTTTGGGTTTTTGAAGCCTTTGACATAATCCGTTTGTGACGGTGTGTTGCAGCGACGCGATCGGCAAGTGGAGAGATGCTCCCTTCTCCACTCTCCCCATCATCCGTAAGCTCGTCGCCGGCGGCATCAGGGTCTGGGTTTTCAGGTGAAAAAGCTTCCTTGTAGCAGACTTCAGTCTTCGGCATGTCTGAACAATGTGTCCAAAGCAAGTTCAGTGCCAGATGTAGCGATCACATTCAAAACTGCAAGGCGTTTGAACTGAACTGACGATGAGTTTTCACTGGGTGCAGCGGTGACACCGATGGAAGGATCCCCGTGACGTCGACGAGGCTCACCCTGAACAAGCTCGGGCTGAAAAACGGTGCAGGAGTGAGCCGTGTACGACCATCAGCAGGTAACTGAAGAGACCATCCTACAACAAAGAAATATTCAGAAACAAGTCGTTTTGATGAGCATCAAACTGACACCATCCAAAAAACCAGGTTGGAGGCTGGACGATCATCTACGAAGGCCTGACGTTCGTGACGATCCGTGGAGCCGGACACGAGGTTCCCCTGCACGCGCCGAGGCAGGCACTCAGCCTCTTCAGCCACTTCTTGGCTGATAAGAAGATGCCACCAACGGCGTTTCCCTAGCCGCCGGCCACCGCTTCCTTGAACGATGGTGAGGAAGGGGCGTCACGCCACGCGTCACTAGATTGTTTTCCAGCGACAGCAACTGATCAGGAAATTTTCTTTTCTTTGGTCTAAGCCAAGTAACACAGTGGAATTCGATTGGAACAATCGATAATAAAATCATAGAAATTTTCTTTTCTTTGGCCTTAGCCAAGTAATAGTGGAATTCGATTGGAACGATCGATAATAAGATCATATTTAGTGCTGATTGATTTTGCCGCCCACAAATATGCATTTATCGTGAAATAAACTGACGTCAGAAGCAATAACAAAGGAGTACTCGACGTGAGAGCATCTCCAACCGACCTCTCAAACCATCCCTTATCTTAAATTTAGAAGTTTCCCTTATCTTAAATTTAGGAGTTTAGAGGTTAAAAATCGTCTCCAACCGAACTCCTATCTGGCCTCTTATTATCCGGGGGCCTCTTCTGGGGGAGGCAACCCCCTAGATGTAGGAGACCCTCATCTCCTCCAGCCCCCCTCCCCGCCCCTCTCTCAACCCCCTCCGGTCATCGGCGGCGTCAACCCCACCGGTCGTCGGCACCAACAAATGCAAAACCTAAAAAAAGAGGAGAGGAGAGAAAGGAGAAGAATGGCTCACCTCAGATCTTGGAAGACCGGCCACCGGCGTATCCCGGCTGCGTCGGCCCCGCCGCCCCCTTCCTCTTCCCCCCCCCGGCCACCGGCGTCTCCGACCTGGCCGCGTTAGCCCCGTCGCCCCGAGCCGCGTCGGCCGAGAAGAGGAAAGTGAGAGAGAGAGGAGAGAAAGGGAGAAAAGAAAGGAAGTGGGCCAATGACAAGTAGACCCCACTTAAAAATATGAGGGATCAATTGGAGTATGCAGTGAAATAGGAGGTTAAATATAAATGAGAAAGCTCCTATTCTAGCTAATAAGGGGTTAAATTTGAGAGTTTCATTGAGGTTGCTCTAAGAGCACCAGAGCAAGTAGTGCAGCTCTACGGTGGTGGCACTAGACGGAACAAAACCAATGTTTTCTTTATCCTGCCAGATCAGCTGAACTAGCTGTCAGCAACTCAGCATCCCATGCGATACTGTATGGCGATTTCAGAAGCATACATGACAAATATTCTTTTATCCAGACAGTTAAAACAGGGCAAGTAATTGAACAGCGGACAGTGTATTAGAAGTACCGAACCCAGTTATATTTATTACATCATATAAACCAAGCATTACAATGCATGTTTCCTTCCCTTCATGAGTCAGGTAAGAAAACAAGAACCACAAGTTCACATGGCGACAGCGAGAGTTACACTAACAGAGCAATACGATGAATCAGCCATACCTCTGCTTGGCACGTATTTCCTTTTTGCACTCAGGAATTAACCTTTCTTTGGCATGGCAGCCAACCTAGTATACATTCGTGCCATGGATTGGTAGCCTCTGATATCGCCTGAGCGCAGAAGGTTGCCTTTTACAGAGAAAAGAAGCAGAAACTAAGATAATAGTTGGAAAGTACTTTAAAGCACTATACGATCAATCAGAAATTGGAGTTGCAAAATGCTTCAAGCGAACTGTATATGATCGATCAGATATAGAATTTGCAAAAGCACTCCCTAAGTTTTCAATACTCGATATTTTTGACCCAAGATAATCATGTTTTTGGATGCAATGTGACCAAAACACTATCCAACGAAATCTCAAGCATAAAACATGACGTGGTCAAGCAGGTGAGATGAAGGGAAAAAATTGAAATCTACTAGGAAAATCACATTCTAATTCATAATGAATAATTATATAGTATAAGTGAGACTGCACATCTTAGCTCATGCAGTACAGGTGCTCATGCAGTACAGGTGCTAATAAGCAATGATGAAATCTATAAAAGGCAATTACTCAATCGATATTGAGTAAAATGGATTAACAGGAATGGTTTTTCTGACCGCCCCGATATTAAATATTGTTACTTCATAATTCACAAAATCAGTTTACTTGTGTTGTGTGCTAGGAAGGCTAGGGGAAGTAGATGATGAGGCCTCTCAGGAGAGTAGGCAGCATGACATCATGAGATATAAAGAATGTGGACGAGGAACATGGAAATAGGAGGGAGGGAGGATAACTTGATAACTCACGACTTTTAATAGGGTGGCCTTTACAAGTTAGAATCTACTTGGGAAGTGATAACAATCTGAAAGACCGAAAGAGATACTATTTTAAAGTAACGAATTAATCTAATCAGTGTCTCTCCCAAGCACTTGCCACCCGAGCTGGACTTAGCCTCGTCCTGGCCTGTGACTCTTCATCTCTGGCCTAGGACAACGGTGATACTGGAGTCCAACCATATCAATTGCCACTTAATTCCTTTACTATATAGAGGGGCTCCATTAGAGTAAATAGCCAAGTGTTTCTCCCTAATTTGTAACGTGCTAATGTACCATGTTTTTGACAATATGAACCAAATATTTTCCAGTCTCAAACTACTTAAAAAATCACATCATGAAGCGGCTGAGGCCTCAAAAGTGGAAATCTTCATGCATCATAGCTTGATTCAGTGCGAACATGAACATCTATTACTTTTGCATTACGAAATAATGGTTAAACTATATATGGCAGAATCAGTAGGAAGGTGGAACTACCTGAGTCACAGTTAAGTGGGCTGTCTGGCTCAGGATGAGCCATCAATGCAATTATGGCTCTACATACAGATTGTAGTGTCCATGCTGGGCTCCACGCATTCTTCAAGATATCCAGGCATATTTCACCTGTCTGGAAACACAAACAAGGTAAACAAATGAACAACCAAAATTACTCCTTCAAATCAGTTAATTCAAATGTAAAGGGATTTAACAACCATAACAATAACAGGAAGAGCTGTGTTAGGACTACAAAAGTAAATTCTGTCATCTTAGTACATTTAGACTGTTACAGGAAAACATAATAAAACAAAGAAGATCGTGGCAACTTCATATTTGCAGTGTCACCAACATTAGAAAGAAACAAACACCATCAAATAGGTCAAATTTCCTAAAATTAACATGCACGCGAAGAAGGCAATGCAGATGTAACCTTGAAATGCACATTCGGGTGGAAAATTTTGGTCAAGAAGCGAACTTGTGGAGGAAGGAGAGGATATTGTTCAGGAATAGAGAATGCAAGTTGAAATACACCACCTTCAAAAGGTGTCTCAGAAGGGCCCTGACAACATATACAATCAGAAAAGGCGTTAGTGAAAGTCTTATATTACTGGTTCTAGCATCATGTTGCAAGTTGCAATATAACAAACCACCTTGATAAGAGCAGTCCACTTGAATATGTTTGAATCGTCACAGATTAACTGGATATCTGGATCAGCTGACTTTTCTCGCTGCACCTCCTTATACTCCTTGAAGAGCCTAGCTCTAGATGCCTTTGGATATAAAATATTTTCATGAGATTCAGATTGCATGTTAGGACCCAAAATAAAGGGTCTGACATAGCAGTTAAGCTCATTCCAGTTGACAATAATACTAAATGTCTCTTGGACATGATCTTCCAAACAGTCAGAAGTTTCATTGTAGTTAAGTGTAATCAAATTATATAATAGAGCCACTAGAAAATCTAAGGGATGCACACAAAATATTGCAAGTGTACAATGACAAGAAAGTATGGGTGTAGAAAAACCAGTATGATCAGGTTGGTAACTGTCTCCGTCTGCAAAGCTTTCCAACTACTGAGTGCCAACTCTTCCATGCAAGCATGCAAGCCCTATACTAGGCGCCAACCCGGCAAAACAGGCGCAAACTGTTTTGTACACCCAGACTAAAAAACAAAAAGAGATGAATACATTTATTGATGTCAAATGCGGATTGTCCTATTAAACCTTACGATCTTAGCATGGAGGTCTTGATGACAGATGAGTAAAACAGAATCCAGATAATTAGTTGTTTAAGAGTTGACCATCATATTTCATGACTGTGCAAGAACTGTGGTATGAATGAGAACTAACCTGCATCTGGTCTCCTCTCTACTGTCGACTACAAACCTGATGTGACAAAGTGTTTCTGTCAAAATGTAACCAAGAATAGAAATATAAAAAGTTAGACAGTTTGATTGAGCAACCTTGATGGAGCTAAAGAGAGAGATATATATGTTGTAATACGTGGACTAAAAGGGCTAAGCAGAGATTAAATGGTCATTCACAGTCTACTCCATCAAGAAATTCACAACTGACTCAATTTACTAATTATTGCAAACACAATCTGGTTCCCTAAGGGTTTATTCAGTTAATCCCCATGAGGAAGGGATTGAGGGGTGTGGAATTAATCCCCCAAAATCCCCCTCAATCCCTATGGGGGAGGGATTAACCGAACAATCCCTAAATGTAATAATAGCCTAATCCGAGGTCTTCCAAATACATTCACTAGGATACGCGAATCACACGTTAAAGCTGCCATCTACATGTAGAGCGTCCTAAATAATAAACCAAATCCCGTATATACACTAATCTGAAGGGTTTCCTACCCCCATCTCCCCCAATCTGGACATTTTGCCGACGGGGATCATGGCAACAGTCGGCGAGCAGCACCGGCCTCCCGGCTCCGGATGATCCAACATCCAGCACTCGTCTCCGGCCATGGATTCCACCACCAATCCCCACCCGGTATCAGTTTGGAACGTCTAGTAGAACAATCCCCAACACCCGGCGACATGAACCGTCGCTTCCCTCAACGTCGCCAAATCCCTCACCCGATCTATGAACAATAAATCACGGATACATCGAAAAATCGCGGTGGAAAGGGAAGAAATCAAGCGTACCAGCTCCAACTTCCCTCCCGAGGGTTTCGCAGCCTCGCGAGCTCGATCCCGGCGTGGGGAAAGTCCCGTTGTCAGAGGCTCGGATGGAGAACGTGAACTCGTGAAGACAGGGAGCCGTGGCCCGTGGAAAATTATGAGGAAGACGATTTGACGAGGAGGTGGGTGATTCATGGGCCGATGGGCTCATTGGCTCATCTAATGGGCCGGCCCAACAACGGATGAACCTGATTTCCGGCCCAAAACCCACCACCTTCTTGCGGAGCACTCCATCCAGTCTCTGCTCTTCTTTGGCGAGGAGTTGTATTCCGCCTCCCTTCCTAGTTCCTACGCCGTCTCGCCGCAATCGCTTGCTTGTTCCCCTCCTCCGCCGCCCGCGACCGCGACACGAAGAGCTCACTCTCACCGGGGAGGTAGACCCCAGCGTCGGACATGGGAGACAGCCAGTACTCCTTCTCCCTCACCACCTTCAGGTATGTGCTGCCTTGCCTCTATCTCTCCCTGCGCCTCCCTCTCCCAGAGATCGGGCGTGATCTGGTGTGGTTTTGGTGGCGTCATCTGGGTTTTTGTTGCGATTTCGTTGCAGCCCGTCGGGGAAGCTGGTGCAGATCGAGCACGCGCTCACGGCGGTCGGATCCGGCCAGACGTCCCTCGGGATCAAAGGTGCGTCCCGTGAAGAAATCCCTTCTCTATACGTCTATATTGCCTTATTAGAATCTAGAGGAGGAGGGGAAGCTTGAAATTTTGTCTTGTTCGATTTAAGACGATGTTGCGCTTGTTGGGGATTTTCACCCTTCGCATAACTTTAGGTCATTGCGGAGGGCCACTGTTCGTTGTTTTGGAGACCTGGAATGATGTTAACTACAGTTTAGGTCATTGCGGAGGGCCTACTGTTCTTTGTTTTGGAGACCTGGAATGATGTTAACTACGGTTTAGGCTTCCAATTGGTATCACGTTACTTGCATCACTTGGGATTTTTTGTAATGTTTGCTTTGTTTTTGCTTACAAATGCTTGTAGGCCCATGGAAAATCACTGATCTACATAAATGCATGTCTTGTAACAGCAATGGAAGTGCTGCCCTTTATAACCACACTAGTGCCATGCCCGTGCGTTGCAACGGGATTTATAGTAAGACGGTCCCACACCGATTTTTTTGAGTGGTTTTTAGGTAGAGTGGTTCAGTTTTGTTGGGTGAGGTGGTTTTTTAGGTGGGGGAAGTACGGTGGTTGGGGAGGAGGAGGACGACTGTGCTTTTATAGTAGTAGAGATAAGAAATACAAGCTGCTCGGTTTCATTTGTGATGATAAATTCTCTATGCCAATTTAAGGTGTTGAGAGTATGTGCTGACCTATTTCCCATTAGTAGTTGCATGTCTGTGCAATCTGATCTAGTGCCCTGCCCCAGTGCAAAATGCTAATTTGTTTGTCCCGTCAATGCCCGCCTTACTGATAGGTTTACATATCCTTAAAATCAGCTTATTTTGCCACTCATCAGCATTTGTACAATTTAAATTGATATCTTGATATTTGGACCCATAAATTTTGCATTGGTGCCTGAAAAATTGAATGAAACTAATATTTGACATGTGTTCTTTCTGATGATAGATGTAATTGTTCTATGCAATAAATTTGTAGCATTTAATTGCATATATTTTTACCAGATTGTTCTATTATATGTTTTCGTGCAGTTACTGCTCAGAGACCACAGTCTATTGATTCTCTTCACTTCCCTTTTTGCCTAGTTTATTGATTCTGAGGTATATCTGTTATGCTTTCAGCTGCTAATGGTGTAGTTATCGCTACCGAGAAGAAATTGCCTTCTATTTTAGTGGATGAAACATCTGTAAGTCTAACATCACTCTTAATGCTAACCTCCTCTTTTAGCGAGTTGCGACATGCTAGTCATCGTTTGTTTCTCAGAAGCGCTAACACATACTTCTATGGAAAATTGGAAATTCAGGTTCAAAAGATTCAGTCATTGACTCCAAACATTGGCGTTGTCTATAGGTAGCTTTCTACATTGGCTTCATTATTGTAATACATTTGTCTATTTTGTCTATATTATGGCTATCATGTATATTATGAGTTATTCTAACTTAATATTCTATTGGTTATGTTCTTAATCCTTTATGTGAGCTAGCGCTTGCTGTAAACTGCTACAATTTTAGCTGTACATTGTTCACAGATGAGCTATTGTGTGAGAATATAATGGTAATATGAATAATTGGTCTGAACCACCTGTTTTTATGGGAACGAGGGACATAGTTTGCCTTCAGAACTTTGCACATACTAATCTTCCCTAGAAAGGCACAAATTAGAAAGACCTCTCTTGCTCTCCAAACTTTGCTAGAGGATAAGCTGATTGTTATTTTACTGTATAATGCCTTCTTATATGCACATCAGATTGTAGTAACTTTGGGAATCTATATCTAGACATTTTTCTTGGAGCAAATATGGCTCATCTGTCCTTTTTAGGCAACTTGGTGAATGAGCATGCAGAGCACAGAACTTTTGTTTATTATTAGCTTGTAAGGTATGTCTAGTTGATCTATTCACTGGAGTACTGGACTAAAGCTTAATAAAAAATAGTTCTTCAATCCATCCACAGAGTTGCACATTGTATGATACCACAGAAGCGCCCATTGGATAGAAAAAAGATAACACTTAGCCTTGTGGTCTTGGCAATCAGAAGAGCCACATTGTTTTCTTTAAATTAT
This sequence comes from Oryza meyeriana var. granulata, assembly GCA_003991445.1. Classification (NCBI taxonomy): domain Eukaryota; kingdom Viridiplantae; phylum Streptophyta; class Magnoliopsida; order Poales; family Poaceae; genus Oryza; species Oryza meyeriana. Next base: position 61,347 of record RYFJ01002555.1, read on the forward strand.
TTGTTACATCTGTCAGCTTGCTGTTATAAATATTAGTCGCAATTCAATAATGTATGTCTGCACATAAGTATATTTACCTGTGCACTTCTTTCAGTGGGATGGGTCCAGATTTTCGTGTTCTTGTGAGAAAAAGTCGGAAACAGGCACAGCAGTATTATCGGTTGTACAAGGTAATTTTTGACAGTTAGTTTGATTTATACTTCAGATAACTATTGTATGTATGGTAAAGACATATTTTCAGTAAATTGCTATTTTGGATAACATGCAATTTTTCATGTATGACAGCCATGATCTTATCCATCATTTAAATTTTTTGTCATGATTTTCTTCCTTTCTCCAATGCAGGAAACTATCCCTGTTACTCAGCTTGTCCGAGAAACTGCTGCTGTTATGCAGGAGTTCACACAATCTGGGTAAGCTACTTCAGAACTTTTCATTTCTTTCAGTGAGATTGTTAAATCATGTATTCATGCACTTGCTTGACCTAATTAATTATACAGATATATTTGTGGGATATTTTTGCTATAACTTAACGGTATCATTCAATACATTGTGTACTCAATAATTTAGATTTTTAGTACCCAAAACTTTCAATATGTACATAACATTGATGTGTGTTGATGTTGATGCTTGTTAATTACTTTTGTCTGATACATCAATGTGTTGCAATTTCTTGGAAGTATGTGTGTGTGTGTGTGTGTGTGTGTGTGACCTGCTGGATGAACTTCCACTTGTTGATTTTCACTGGGTGGATAAATGTTATTGAAATTGAGGATTAAAGTGCTAGTGTAACCGAGCAAGTTGACTAGCCTCATACATGGAACATATAAGATTTTCTAGTTCAATCTTTTTAATTCATTTTGACATCATCAAAACAAAAAAATTACTTCAGAGAAATAATTAAGATATACATCTTGTTATTAATCACATACTAGGCTTTATGGTAGGTGGTTCTTGTGGTGATTGGTGAAGCTTGAAGAAGTCCTGTTACTCCTTACAGACATGAATATATGATGTAACCGTATATCTTAGGCATGACTTATGACCAACTTGTTTGTTGCAGTGGTGTAAGACCATTTGGAGTATCACTATTGATTGCCGGGTATGATGATAATGGCCCACAGTTGTATCAGGTATGCAGAAAGCTACATGGCCCCTTTTTTTTGTTGCAATTGTTTAAAATTTAATGTGTATGTTGAGCCATGTCTCAATAACAAGCTGCAAACTGCATGCTATTGTTTGGATGAAGTATCTATTTATAGCAGATCACCACTATTAGTTGTACAAAGTTTTGTTCTTTTGGACTGATATTTTACCTGCCATGTATTATGTTATGGTGTAATTAGTATAATGCCAGATGACATGTATTGTTTCTACAGGTTGATCCCTCAGGATCATACTTCTCCTGGAAAGCATCAGCTATGGGGAAAAATGTCTCCAATGCGAAAACTTTTCTTGAAAAAAGGTACATAGCATACCACTAATATTCTATTACACGCTGTTTTCCTCCATCTGATCATAAATAAAGTGCATATTTTTATGGGGATATTTCCTTTCCAAAGATGTATGACTGCACTTGTACTGTTGTTCAACCTTTATTTATGGCCTCATTGCAGATACACAGAAGACATGGAGCTTGATGACGCCATCCATACTGCCATTTTGACTCTGAAAGAAGGGTATGTCTTTTAGTTGCTTCTGTTTCTATTTCTGGAATATCCTTGCTGAGTTACTGACTGATTCTGGATTTGCAGATATGAAGGTCAAATCTCAGCCAACAATATTGAAATTGGAGTTATTCGATCTGACCGTGAATTCAAGTATGTCATACAGACTCTCGATCAACCTGTGTTTACTGCCACGCTTATGCAATGCAATTTTTGTCTTCTGAACATGCCACTTGTTCTCCTGAGTCTTGACAACTATGGAACTTGTAAATCTTGATCAATATTCAATAGTCAAATTTATAGTTTTCTTGGTCATGTAGTTGGTATAAGTCCTGGACGGTTGTATTTGTGTCCGATATGTTTGTGATTCTACTCACTAACTAAAGCTGTTTGATTTGATTTTTTTTCCCTCAAGTGGTTTGCTGACAAGTTATACTTTCTGTACAAAATGCAGAGTTCTAACCCCGGCAGAGATCAAGGATTTCTTGGAAGAGGTGGAGTAAATTGTCTGTTGACACTTGGTAGTTTACTGTTCTGAACAAGAAAAGGGACGAATGACACTCGCGAGCCGTCATCATGAAGCTTGTCTCTTATCATTTGTCACTTAAACCTATGTAAACTGATTTGCTTCAGTGACATCCATGAGATGAAGAGATGAACCTACATTTGAATCCTCGTAAATGCCTATCTTAGACAAAGATATTGTTCGGTGAATGTTATATTTGGTTCACTCTTCTAGACGTATCTGGCCCATAAACAGATCGCGGAGGCATATTCTCTAGTTTGCAAACTCCAAACAATTTTTTTTAATTAGATTAGATCCACTTCACAGAACATAATAAAAGTTTTTAATTAGATCCACTTCACAGAACATAGACAAAGCATGTGCATGTCAAATGCAGATGCAAAATAAGCTCAAATTACAAAGATACACATACTTTTGACCTCTGTAAATTACACGCGTTATTGCTAGCTTCCAATTTTTTTACAAGAGAACATGTTTTAACATATACTATTTATTTTAAAATTTTCTAAGTGTACAAGTGTATAAAGCTAACTGATATGTGAATGTGCAAACTTCTCGCCGTTATCCTGTATGCAAACGCTTATCACTCCACTGGAAAAATACAAGGTAAAAATTTCTCCTGTAAATTAGAAAATTACACTCCACTGGAAAAATACAAGGTAAAAATTCTCCTGTAAAGTAGGAAAAAACACTGGGAGAATACAGGGTAAAAATCTTCTGTATCTAGAAAATAAAAATTGTTGGTCAAAAAAGCAAGAGCCGGTACTCCGTCGTCCACTCGTCCTCCTCTCAGTCAGCCGCCGCCGCGGCCGCCGTCGCCTTTACCTTTATAATTCGCCCCACCAAAACTCCCCGCGGATGGGCCTGTGCTCCCCGTCCACTCCCCGGCAGCTGCTCTCCACCGTCGCTCTCTTCGCCTTTGGCGCGGGCCTCCTCGCCTACGGCGTTCACCTCTCCTACGTCCACGTCGAGCCCCAGCGGGCGCGCACGCTCGCCCGCGACCAATTCGTCCGCGACTACCTCCGCAGGAAGTACAACAAGGAAATCGGTCCCCCGAGATCCTCGTCCGGCTGAATTTCTCGGAGGCTATGGCTTTGGCAGCCGCCAGCTCGGCCAGCGGGCCGGTGGTTGCGGAGGTGGAGATGAACGCCGGCGCCGACCATGGTGCCACCACCGTGCGTGCCACCGTTGTGCAGGCCTGCACGGTGTTCTATGACACCTCTGCAACTCTCGGTGCGTGCTGCGATCTTCGCTTTTGCTGCTGCTGCTAGTATCACTCGCGAGGTGTTCGATTATTTGTCTTGCCCGTGTGGCTGTTTGGATTGGGTGCTGCGCGCAAGGTGCTTGCTTGTTTGTCTCGCCCACACAGCCACACTAACTTACCCACACAAAACACTCCAGAAGTGAACTGAAACTGGATCGGAAAGTCGGATTTCTCCGTGTGTGCCCATACTTCACTTCTCCCATAGTCTGAGCGGATCGGCATTTACTTCCAAGGAAAAGAAACTGTTTCACCAAAAAAAAAAGTAAAGAAAAGGATATGGTTTAGATTTTCTTGACTAGTAATTGGTGAATTATTTGGGCAATTTTTTTCTTATGACAGAGTGAGGTGTTGGATTTGTGGCTCGCATGCATGTTAGCCTTGTTAGGCTAGAACATCTGTATTGGTTGGTCAGTGAGTGTCACTCAGTTCCCTACCTATCCATTTTGGGTATGGTGAGGACAAATGTCTGTATAATGTTTGATTTTATTTTCATAAAGCAATTTAGAAAGTAATAATTTGAATTTTTATACACTTGTTACTGTGGTTGTTGCATTTCACATCATTAATAAGAGCATTATGAGTCAAAAATTAATAAGAACATGGTATATAAGGTTGTAGTCTGTGCTCCCAACTTCCTTCTTCGTTTTGAGCACATAAAAATGTTGCGATATTGTTTGAAGATGTTTAGATTAACTTATAATCTCCTGCTGGAAGATTCTTCTTGTGTAGACAAAGTAAAATAAGAGCATTTTTGTATGGCAATTTCTAAGCAGGAATTTTTGGAGAATGGTTGCACTTGTTAAAACCAATGATTTATTGGAAGGACATTTTAGAGAGTTTGTGGATGCTCGTATATCAAATAAATCACAAATTATATATTTTGATCTTTTTTATTATTGAAGTAATTAATGACTTAACTGCAATGATCTTACCTTCCAAATCTAGTGAAGAAAGAAACAAGTAAATAGTTCAAGGGAATTAAAACTGGAAATGTATGAATGTTTTTTTATGAATAAAATCCTAAAAGATTGGAATAGTGATATTGTGTTTTCTTTAACTACTTTGCACTACAGATAAAGCAGAGAAACTGATAGCTGAAGCAGCTGGATATGGTTCACAGCTAGTTCTATTTCCAGAAGTCTTTGTTGGTGGCTACCCTCATGGATCTACCTTTGGACTGACTATTGGCAATCGATCTGCCAAGGGAAAGGAAGACTTCCGGAAATATCATGCAGCTGCTATAGATGTGCCTGGTATTGAAATAGTTTTAGTAATTAATATATCCTTGCCATACATTATTTTGCTCGAGAGTTGCCAAATGATGGTCCATTTTTGCATTTACTTTATCATTCTTAGTTTATTTTTTAAAAAGTTCAGTGCTTTGTTTTATTAGAGGCTATCAATGTATTAGAAAAGACACTGCTAAATGTGAAGCCTAAATCCTGAAATATCAATTTCAACCATGCTTCTTAACTATTGGATGGTACTCCCTCCGTCCCATAATATAAGGGATTTTGCCCTTCTAGCTTGTCCCAAAATATAAGGGATTTTGTGATCTCAAGACAGTACTTTATTCTCCACCTACCAAATTTGTAGTTTATTCCCCACCTACCATATTTTGTACTAGTTTATTACATCAACTACCACCTTTTGTACCATAATTTATCCTTTTGACACTTAATTTTTTGCAAAAAATGGCATAATCCCTTATATTATGGGGCGGAGGGAGTAAAACAGAAAATGAGATCTAACTTGTGATGCAGATTCCAAGCTGATAGATCACATGTGATGGCTATGCATTAATGAACAAAAGCATTAGTAACCACCCATATTTTTGAGTAAATTGCATAGACAGTACACGAACTTGTCCAATGGGTGCAATTTAGTACATGAACTTGCAAAACGCTCATTTTGGTGCACGAACTTGTTTAGTGCATGCGGACCAAGACCAAAAGGGTGCAATATGGATGGCTAATCTTCAGTGATTATGATGCCATGTAAGCACATATTTGAGACGTATGCCATACACAGTAAAAGGTAGATAAAGAATACTGATTGTATGGAGAAAGATGTATAAAAAACCAAGGAATTATGTGGGGATAGAAACAAAGGAAGTAGAAACCAAGTGCAGGGTTATCTGCACGTATAACATGTTTCATACCGTCCTCATATGTTCAACACGTCATAATCAACATCCAACTTGGTAAGATCAGCCATGTCGTGCTCTTCTGGCCTTGGTTCACATGCACGAGAAGAGTTTGTGCACCAAAACGAGCATTTTACAAGTTTGTGCACTAAATTGCACCCACCTGACAAGTTCGTGTACCATCAATGCAATTTACTCCATATTTTTTATAGTAATGTTCAGAATTTGCATTGACCATATATCCACATTTACTTCTTTTCATGTTGCATTGACCATATATCCATCTTTACTTCTTTTGCTGTTAATTAATTGTCACTTAAAATACGTCTTGCACCATTTTTAGCTATTATCTTCCGTTCTCCACTTGAATATATAGGTTTCCTTACTGCAGAGGATATGTAGTGTACATCCTCTATTCCTGCAGAACATTTTACCAACTTCTGACTGATGAATGCAGGTCCAGAGTGGCCCGCTTGGCTGCATTGGCTGGAAAATACAAGGTTTTCTTGGTGATGGGGGTGGTTGAAAGGGCAGGGTACACACTATATAATACAGTGCTCTTCTTTGATCCTCTGGGGAAATACCTAGGGAAACACCACAAGCTTATGCCTACCGCACTGGAACGAGTATTTTGGGGGTTTGGAGATGGATCTACTATACCTGTTTATGATACTCCACTAGGAAAGATTGGTGCCGTCGTTTGCTGGGAAAACAGAATGCCACTTCTCAGGATGGCAATGTATGCCAAAGGTATTCCTAGTTCTAGCAAGTTTCTCGACCTGAGCACTTACTCTGGGTCAAAGTTATATCGATGGGTAATGCGAAGAAATTAAGAGTTAAGACACCACAAAAGGGATACAAGGCTTGTGCATTTGTTAAACAGACGTTACTACCTTGAAAAAAAAAAGAGAAATGTACTTTGATGGACTCTAAAGATTCACCATGTCACATGTGCTTGAGTTTATATTTTATCTGAAGTATTTTCTCCTACATTCATGCAGGTGTTGAGATATACTGTGCTCCAACTGTTGATTTCACGGCTAGCTGGCAGGCCTCCATGACGCACATTGCCGTTGAAGGAGGGTGCTTTGTACTTTCTGCAAACCAGTTTTGTCGCAGAAAGGACTATCCTCCAGCGCCTGAATATACTTTTGGGGGCCTAGATGAAGAGCCATCCCCAGAATCTGTTATTTGTCCTGGAGGAAGTTCCATCGTCTCACCATCTGGAACAGTTCTGGCAGGTCCAAACTATGAAGGCGAGGGCCTCCTCACAGCTGACCTGGGTAAGAAACTTGCAAACTTCAAGTAAATTCCACGCTTACTTGCTTGCTACATCTCAGTTCTTTTTTCATATGCAGTAGCATATGGTGTATCCAGCTGTATTTGTGCAATGATTTCTTACAGATATCAGATTATAACTCTCTTCCCAAAAGAACAGTATTGTAACCGTGAAACATCTCAGAATACTAAAGAGATATCGCATGGTATGTTTTGCAGACCTTGGAGAAATTGCTCGTGCTAAGTTTGATTTCGACGTCGTGGGACACTATTCACGGCCTGAGATTCTGAGCTTGACCGTGAAAACCGAATCAAAGCTGCCCGTTTCTTTTACTTCTGCCGCAGAGAAACCTTCCGCTGCAAAGAGTGACGGCATCTCTGGGACCTGACGGCCACAAATCTTCCACCGCCGTGTATAACATAAGCTGGTGTTACATCAATCTGTCTTTTGTTTCATGTAAAGATCTGAGGCGATAAATAATTAGTGCCCATTGTTGTAATACTTCCTAATTTAAAACCGTGTCATATTTACTGCGACGCTTATCGGCGAAAAAAAATAATTTATAGGTAAAACATTTATATATGTCCTTAATAATTTAAAAGAAAATGTTGATTTAAAAGAAAATATTGAAAAATAAACTAGGACGAAAAAATTGTAAAATCAACTAAAAAATAAGTTTTAAATTTTAACTGCGGTTATTTGGCACTACGTAAGTCCACCATCAGTTTGCTGCGGCTAACATTTGTTCCAAGGTTCGTCTGCGTTGGCTAACAATTGCTCCAAAGTTCGTCTGCGTTCAAACGGCCATTGCAACTTGTTCATTTTGGTGAAAGCCTCTCCTAGTCCAATTTTCATGCCATACTGAAATTCAGTATGAAATATTTATACGCTTTCAGCTAATTACTCTAATGGGAGAGGAGATAAGAAAGGAGACAACGAGAAAGTTACAGCCATGGAAAATGCTGGAGAAGGTAGGGTCTAGAAGCATCCGTGATGGACTTCGCTCCCTCGCCTTCTGCTCCTAGTCACGCTTGACAGCTCAACTTCCCTTGCGAGCTCCTCCCCACCCTCTTCCTCCTCGCAGCCGGCCCCCACGTCTCCCGCCTCCACATCGAGCCGCGGCGCGCGCGCTCGCTCCGACGGTTAGTTCCTCCGCAAGTAACCTCCGTTAGGTGCACAGCAATCGGCGTGAGTCCCCCTGCCCGTACCGATGGCTATGGGTCCCTCGGGCTCGGGCGGTGGGCCGCCGGTGATTGCGGAGGTGGAGATGAACGGCGGCGCCGACTCGGGCGCCACCACGGTCCGGGCCACCGTCGTGCAGGCCTCCACCGTCTTCTACGACACCCCCGCCACTCTCGGTAAGCACACGTAAGCTCGAGTGTCCCCCTGCTTTGGTAAATTGTTATGTGCCTGATTATTCGTTGGCTAATCTCCTGATTCCGCCTGTGCTTGATTCGGACTAGTGTTGTACGCAACGCAAGGTTTTCGTTTGATTGCCTTCTTCGCACGCTCTAAGTTAGACCTGTATTTATATGCGTCATGAACTGAAGTGTATGTTTTTTTTTCTCTTTTTGCTACTTGATGTTTCTAGTTGATCATTTATTTTCTTTTTGCTACTTGATGTTTCTAGTTGATGAAGGGACGAAGTAGATTTTTTTTCTTTTGTTGCCAGGGGATAAATAAATAACCAATCGCCAATGTGCTGCAACTGGAAGTATTGAGAGGGGTTCAGTGTGAAATTTGGTATAGTTTTCTGTTGGTAATGAGTAAGTAACCAATGTGCCAGAATTGGAGGGAGTTGTTGGATGTCCTTTGTCAGTTGAGGTGAAATCATGAACATGATCTGTAACATCTAACAGATTTTATTTCTTGTGGTTTAGTACACAATCCTTGTGAGTTCTGACTTTGATTTTACTTTGCTATATGCTGTTCCTTTGACAATTTTCATCATTGGCATATGTTCTTCTCCATCTTGTAAATTGTGCATTTTCCTAACTAATGGCCACCATAACTTTTTTGTTTCTTCTGTAGATGCTACCTTGGCTCTATCTGTTGGCAATTGTAGTTATTAGTATTTGCTCTGTTTAACTCATGCTACTGAAAGATTTTGCAATAAGGGCTAGCACGTTACTCCAGTTAGGAGCTTCTCATAGAGTTCATTTTGTTATTGAGTGTCGTTTAGTAACTTTTGGATATCAAACAAAGCTATTTGAGCCTTTGAGAATTTTACTGAGGGTGGTGACATTTACTTCACAGATTTTGGGCAGAATGCACATTTACTTATTCTGCTAAAATAACCCACTGGCAATTATAACCCTGTGAACTGATCTACTCTGCCATGCCAAACAAAATGTTGAAACTGTGTTACATGCTATTTGCCGTTGCAGCATGCTGCATCATGGGCTCATGTCCAAGTGCCTATCCTTTCCCACTATGGCACTACCGTACTACCTCCAGTCACTGCCATTGCCTAGGCAGGACACAGGCATTATATCCAATGATGACACTTTGGGAGAACCAGATGCATTACATTATAGATGATTAACTATTATTTACATCACTATTACTACTGCAGATAAAGCAGAGAGGTTGATAGAGGAGGCTACTGGGTATGGTGCACAGTTGGTTGTGTTCCCAGAAGCTTTTGTTGGCGGCTATCCTCGTGGATCCACATTTGGCTTTGGGATCAGCATAACTATTGGTAATCCAAAAGACAAGGGCAAGGATGAATTCCGGAAGTATCATGCTGCTGCCATAGACGTACCTGGTAAGTGGTAATGTATTGGAGTATATCTACTTGCTTAGTGTGCTTTGCTACTGACTTGTGCATTGATGCCCTTTATCATTGAAAAGGAAAGGGGTTTCATTGTTTAAACTGCAACATTGTGCTTGGATATGGGATTGGCTATTTGTCATATTTGCTCTAGAAATGTCCGTTTCATATTTGACTCTGGAGAAGTTTTAGAGGAAAATAATCTTAGATGTTATCAAAGATTGATTCCCAATTATTTAATCTGATGAAAAAAAGCATAATTTTGGTAATTCTTCCAGTCTTCCAGATATAGTTGATGAACAGTAAGGCATAAAATTTCACCAAAATGGACAAACATCTACAGTGGATAATTGATACTTGTACTTGCCTCTGCTGCTTCGGCTACATGTTATGATCATGCTTTTGGGTTCCAGACATTGGTTGATTGTTATCAAGTAAGGCAGTAACTCCACATGTTGTGCTGTTTTTGTATGCTTCGTAATGTGATTTATCATAACAAACAAGCTCTCTAGCTGTTTCATCACTGTGGAAATACAGTTTGTTTCTTCTAGATTGATATATCTATATGCTGATAAAAGTAGTCTACAGGTCCAGAGGTGACACGCTTGGCTGCTATGGCTGGAAAATATAAGGTATTTTTAGTGATGGGGGTGATTGAAAGGGAAGGTTACACACTGTATTGCTCGGTGCTCTTCTTTGATCCTCTAGGCCGGTACCTGGGTAAGCACCGCAAGCTCATGCCAACGGCATTAGAACGAATAATATGGGGATTTGGAGATGGATCGACAATTCCCGTTTATGATACTCCACTTGGAAAGATCGGAGCCCTAATTTGCTGGGAAAATAAAATGCCACTTCTGAGAACAGCACTGTATGGTAAAGGTAAGACTATTTCTTGGAATATTGTTAGTATAACAGTAATAGAAGTGTGCATACAGCTTGTGAGGATGTGGCATGGCTTCATGAAATGATATTCCTGAAATAAAAGGTGAATTTAGTTTCAAAGCAAGTCAGATAGGCAAATGTTAAAAAGTGTTGGTGTCACACTTGAATTTCTTCATCATCTACTCATATATTGTATGCACTAAGCAGGTATCGAGATATACTGTGCTCCCACTGCTGATTCCAGGCAAGTTTGGCAAGCCTCCATGACTCATATTGCCTTAGAGGGGGGATGCTTTGTCCTGTCAGCAAACCAATTCTGCCGCAGAAAGGACTATCCTCCTCCACCGGAGTATGTGTTTTCTGGTTTGGGTGAAGAGCCTTCTCCAGACACTGTCGTGTGCCCTGGTGGTAGTGTCATCATTTCGCCATCCGGAGAAGTCTTGGCAGGTCCCAACTACGAAGGGGAGGCGCTGATTACAGCTGATCTAGGTAAGAAAGGAATACCATGTGTCTACAGCGTATGTTTTTAGTACATGCATTTGCACATCGATTTTGTTTTCAGTGCTCACACAGTTTTCTGGTACAAATTTTGAATAGTTGTGCAAATTTTGGATAGATGTGATTCAACAATTCATGTTAGAAATTCATAATGAAATGCATGTGCAGACCTTGGAGAAATCGTGCGAGCCAAGTTTGATTTCGATGTGGTTGGCCACTACGCTCGACCTGAGGTCTTGAGCTTGGTAGTGAATGACCAACCGCACCTCCCTGTGTCTTTCACTGCTGCTCAGAAGACTTCAGCCGCAAAGAGTGACACCGCTGCAAAGCCCTACTGAGCAAGGCCATCAGACTCAATCACGAGTCTGATTATTGTCACTAGGCCGGTGAATCGTGGGCTCAGATCGCCCACGCCTGACGTCCCTGTCATCCCCTTGCTTGTATATTGCATTCCAGAACAAACTTCTGAGGTCTGTAGAACTTGGAATTTTTTTATTTTTTTAATAAAATATTTACAAAACTACATTTTCGTTTTAAAAATTTACAAAAATATACTCCTAACGCCCTTGGGAGGGCTTTTTTTTTTTTTATGAAATTGCCCTCCCAAAGGGCGATTTTATGACGTGACTGACAGCCGTTAGCCGGGCGGCCGACGGTCGTCAGTATTTTTGCAGGCGGCTCTCTAGCTGTCCAAAAACCGTCCTCCCAGAGGGCAGCAAGGGGGCCGCCTGCAAAAAGCTGACCGGGGGGCCGGCCATTTTGTAAGCGGCCCCTTGGCCGTCCTTCTAAGGGCGGCCAGGGGGCCGTCTACAAAATGCCGGCCGCCTGTTTTAAGGTAGCACGTGTTAGGGAGAAATAGGCATAACTTTCTGGACGGTTCTATACCTGGCCGGTCCGACCGGGTTGAGACCGGTGGTCCGATGTCACCCTCATTAGAACTAATGGGCGGTTCTATACCTGGTTAGTCCGACCAGTTTGACCACCACCCTTATTTTGTAGGCGGCCCCTCTGGTCGCCTAAAAACCGCTCTCTTAGAGGGCGATAAGGGGGCTGTCCGTAAAAATGTCGGCCCCATGGCTGGCTTTTTTTAGGCGATCTTCTTGCCGTCCTCGTAGAGGGCGGTTTTTTATTGACCAGGGGGCCATCTGCAAAAGTGCAGACAACCGTTGGCCGCTCGGCTGACGACCGTCTGTCACGTCATAAAATCGTCCTTTGGGAGGGCGAAAAACGCTCTCCCAGAGGACGTTAGGAGTATATTTTTGAAATAAAAATATATTTTTGTAAATATTTTATTATAAAAATAAAAAAAATTCGTAGAACTTGCCCCTTATGCTGTTTATCTAATACTAAGGTAGTACCTTGCACCTTGCTCACCCTAGGTCTTAGATGAAATTTTGTTCCCCCTCCATATCAAATATGAGTACCGCACGCAGAGGCACTACCATGGTTTACTGTCGCACCTGTGGTTATCTTACGTTCTTATAAGAAAAGGCTCGAGTTCAGATGTCAGTCTGAATTAGTCAATCCGTCTGCGTTGCTAGATGCTGTTTTGGCTTTTTGGTAACGATATCACAAACCTACTTTCTGCATTATAGCTCCACCAGTTTGAGTAGAAGCTACTCCCTTCTTTTATATTGCAACATGTTTTGATTTTTTAGTCAATTTTTTAAAATTTTATCAAATCTATGGGAAAAACATAGTAACATCTATGACACTAAATTAGTTTTTATTAAATAGCTTATTGAATATATTTTGATAGTATATTTGTTGGGTTGAAAATACTGCTATGTTTTTCTATAAACTTGATTAAAATTTGACTTAGAAAAAAAATCAAAAATTCTTTCAATATACTCTCTCTGGTTTTTAATAAATGATGTCGTTGATTTTTGGCACGATATTTTACCATTCGTCTTATTTAAAAAATTTAAGTAAGTTTGATTTATTTTGTTGTGACTTGTTTTTTATTAAAGTAACTTTAAGCGTAACTTATTTTTTATATTAATATTAATTTTTAAATAAGATAAATTATAAGTTAACGATGTTATTTATTAAAAATCGGTGGTAGTAAAACGGAGGGAGTAGATTTAGTCTGCATAACTGCATTGCATGCAGGTAACTCTTAGTAAAAACTGATTGAAGTATATGACCCACAATGCCCGAGTAAGGAGTAACACATGAGCCTGAAGGTCTTTTTTCTGTTTTTAGATATTCGGCCTGTAAGAATAACTGAACATGATCGGTGATCTGCCGCGGCGTGTGTAGCCGTGTTCCATTTTGCTCCATTTTCCTCGACGTAAGTTGAACGATTATACTTCGTAATGCGCATGCCGTTGTGCGTAGTCAAAAGCAATTTCAGTGGCCAGCTTTTGGCGAGTCTTGTCAGCCTGCTGCACCCCCGTTGTGCAGTGGGATCATTGACAGAGGACTAATTTTCACTATGGTAGTAGAAATTTGATCTGAACCGTATATCTAATTTTATTGAAGGGTTTAGATCTATTTATATTACTTCTTCTATCCCAAAATATAAAAACCTAGGATTAGATGGGACATATCCTACTGTCCAGATTCGTTATACTAGGATATGTCCCATCCAGTCCTAGGCAGCACTCTGTTCAGATTCGTTGTACTAGAATATATTCTATCCAGTCTAATTTCTTATATTTTGGGACGGAGAGAGTATCATCTTACTTCATATAGTAGGAACGTGAAGGGGCATAATTGTCTTAAAAAAATATGGGCGTAGAGGGGTAAAATCGTACTTGTACCACTGAAACCTAGCCTTGTGCCGCCGAGAAATTCTCTTCCCATATGGTGTTCTTAAGTATTTATTGATTGTCTTACATAAGCTATACGTAAAACGAAAAACATTATTAGCACGTGATTAATTAAGTATTTACTATTAAAAAATTGAAAAATAGATCTATTTGTTTTTTTAAGCTACTTTCATATAGAAAATTTGGAACATATCACCCCTAAAAATGATTTCTGTACAACACAATGAGCTTAGTGGGGTATTACCCCCAAACATGTTCAGTACACTTCCTGTACTCAAGTTTTTCTATGCATCGAAAAATATGTTTCCACCGTCACTGGTTAATGCCTCCTATCTCTCTAGATTTCACGTCATGTAAAACAACTTCAGTGGTGTAATTCTTCCAGAGTTAGGAAGGTTATAGAGCCTCCAGAATTTCATTCTCACTGCTAATGCTTTTGAAGCCAATGAACCTAATGACTGGAAATTTATGACAGCATTAACCAATTGCTCCCAATTGATATATTTGGAATTAGAAGAGAACAACCTTAATGGAATTATTCCGGCCGCAATTTCCAATTTATCCACATCACTGACAATACTCGCCCTAGATACAAACAGAATTGTTGGGCCCATGCCTAAAGAAATTGGTAACCTTATCAATCTAACGATACTTGTCATGCATGACAATTTTCTAACTGGAACTCTACCTTCTTCATTAAGTATGCTTCAAAACCTAGGAATTTTGTGGCTTGGTAACAATAGCTTTAGCGGACCAGTCCCACCTGCTATAGGCAATTTAACTGAACTGAACTCTTTAGACCTTGCAATTAATGCTTTTACCGGTAGCATCCGATATCAGTGGGAAACATGGTTCCACTGTCGAGACTAGACTCCCCTTTAATAACTTTACAGGTACCATCCCAAGTAGTTTATTCAACATCACAACACTCAATATATTTAGATCTTTCCAACAATCACTTGGAAGGGTCGATACCACCTCAAGTTAGGAATCTACAGAATCTTGTAGTGCATGATGCCAGCTACAATCATCTGGGGAAATTCCTTTTACTGTTGAAAATGTTAACTTCTCTGAATTTTGTACTTCTCTAGTTTTTAATAAATAACACCATTAACTTTTAATACGACATTTGACCATTTATCTTATTCAAAAATATTAATAAGTATGATTTATTTTGTTATGACCTGGTTTATTATTAAAGAAACTTTAAGCATTACTCATCTTTTTTATATTTATACTAATTTTTTTAATAAAACGAATGGTTAAACATCACGATAAAAATCAACGGCGTCATTTATTAAAAATCGGAGTTAGTATCTACAAATCAATTCATTTATAGGTTCCCATTATCCTTGAGTGGGCTGAAGGGTTTAGAAATTCTGGACCTCTCATGCAACAATTTTTCTGGGCAAATACCATAGTTCTTAGGAGACTTTAGCACACTCTATGATCTAAACCTCTCCTACAAAATAACTTTGATGGTGAATTGCCGGTCATTGGTGTTTTTGCAAATGCTACTGGCATTTCGGTCGAAGGGAACAACAAGCTCTGTGGGGGCATTCGAGATCTTCACTTGCTCCATGCTCTCATCAGATTTTCAAGAGAAAGCATAAATTTCCGAATGCTGGCGATTGTTATTCGTCTTGTTACTATAACAATATGTATCCTTTCATTGCTCCTTTTCCATAATCGGTACAAGAAAAGATCAACAACAAATCCTTCAGCAACGTCCATGCGAGACCACCAACTTATCTCCTACCAGCAGTTAGTACATGCAACAGATGGCTTCTCGATAACCAATTTGTTGGTTACTGGGAGTTACGGATCAGTCTACAGAGGAAAATTGTTCGATGAAACTGGTGAGAATGAAAATCTTGTCGCTGTAAAAGTACTGAAACTTCAGACACCTGGGGCTCTCAAGAGTTTCACAGCTGAATTTGAAGCGATGAGGAACTTATTGTTGAAAATATAAGTATATCTAGATTTAATTTATTCCATAAATAAATCATGATATTAATAGCATAAGTAAACAGAATCATATAATCTAACCTAAACATGTATATGACAGTAATTAACATAAATAAATCAAATACATGAGATATAGTATACGCATACCTACAGCCCTGTTTTGGAGCAGACACGAGCGCAGCACGTACCGCACGAATGACACGTGGCATCGGATGATGATGATGACGCGCAGCGCCCAAACGTGGAGGAAGACGAGCCGTGATGGGTGCACAGCGAGCAGTCACGCGTAACGCTTCCCAAAAACCTTATTCACCCTCTTCTAGTGTAGGACGTTGAAGGCGAGGGTTCCAGAGACCTGCTCTTCTAATCCGCCGGTGCATGCCGACGAATGGGACGGAGTAAACGACGAACGACGGCTCAGGACAGAAGAGATGGCAAGCCCTAGATTGTTTTTGCTTATATTGCGTGAAGACAGCAGCTCACTTCACGCTTATCAAATTATCCCGTGAGTTCAAAACAAATTCCGGATAAGTTGTTAAGATTTGCAGCAAAACAGAACTGCAAAAAGAAGCAGTATCTACGCAAGCCGACGGGCAAGGCGAGCGAGCGCACGCGTGTGTTCTTCTAGTTCTCTTTACTATGTATGTCTTAGGTGGCTAGGAGAGAGCTCGTTCTTATAAGGAGGTCTCCCTCTCCTAGAACTAGTAAGGTGGTACTAAACTTCCTATACCACTTCCCGTGAGATGGGCCCTTGAGATTTTTCTAGGAATTATTCTCCACATAAGCTTTAGCCCGCTTAGTAATTCCAACACTTACGACACCGAATACTTGTTAAGATAATTACGGCATGCTCAAGCATCGATTTCAATGGGAACGAATTCAAAGCAATTGTGTTTGACTTCATGCCCAATGGTTGCCTAGAATAGTGGTTTCATCCCCACACCAATAGCCTATTGGAGGGGAGGCATTTGAGTCTTGTCCAAAGAGTGGGTATACTCTTTGATGTGGCTTGTGCATTGGATTATCTTCATTTCCATGGCACTGCACCAGTTGGGCATTGTGATCTTAAGACAAGTAATGTGCTTCTTGATGCTGATATGGTAGCACATGTTGGAGATTTTGGACTATCCAAGATTCTTTCTGAGGAATATACGTCTTTTCAACCCTCGACGAGCTCGATGGGATTTAGAGGGACAATTGGTTATGCTCCACCTGGTCACTTTATCATTCTTTTATTTACATTTATCAATTTATTATTAGTTGGAAAAAATGCCTCTAAAACTAGTCTAGTCTACTCATCTTAACGCAAGAAAATTTACTTGAAGACATTATTCTATGAACTTTCTATTGTGCCATTTCAATTCAACAGCCAAATTTCTTGTAGCATAGACATAGCACTATCATTTACCTAGTTATTTGTACACTCGTCATCATTGTTCAATGTAAATAGGATATGGTGCTGGAAATGTGATTTCAACTCATGGAGACATCTATAGCTATGGTCCTGTGGAATTCTTGTTCTTGAAATGATAACTGGAAGGAGACCCACAGATAACACATTTGAGCAAGGATTTAGCCTTCGCAAGTACGTTGAGATGGCCCTGAACAGCCGAGTGATGGACATTGTCATGCAGAGTTGGTAACAGAACTTGACAGTGTGCCTGCAACATCCGTGGATGATCCATCAAAAAGGGTGAACTCCCTGATTTCTCTACTTAAACTCGGGTTGCTCTGCTCTGTGGAAATGCCATTGAGTAGAATGTCAACCAAAGATATCATCAAGGAGCTACTTGCAATCAAAAGGGCACTCTCTTAAGAAGGGCTTCTGAGACAGCAAATATGCCAAATTCTGCCTTTTGTGAAGTGTGCGCGCGTTTCTCTTCAATTTCTAAGACAACCCACGAATGCATGGGTTTCAAATAACAAAAGCATAGTACTGGTGCAATTCGAATGTAATATAGATTTTCTGGATCAAGGTGGAAAATTGTTGCAGTGTGATATGTTTTAGCAAGAGACATGTACCATATTCTGTTTATTCCGGACCTCTTTTGTTCTGATTGAACATTACCTGTTTGATTAACAAGCTGAACTTCACATGTGTTAAAAGTGCGGCCTTAATTTTCCACTTTTATATAGATGGTTGATTTTTTTTTCACCTTTTTTGTACTGCTAATACTTGGAAATTTTCGTTTTTAATATTCTGTCTGACAAAAAAATTCACAAAAAAGGGAAGAACTCAAAGCCTGTTTCTTCAATTGGGCCGACATCAAGCTGTCGGTTCGGCCCAAGAGCTCTATTTCGTTCTCCCGCAGCCACTGGAGAGAGAAGAGTCGCGAAGGACGAAGGCCGGAGCAGCGGAAGCGAGAGGACACCGAGGAGGCGAGGAGGGTTCATGGAGCCCGAGAAATCCAAAGAGGCGGCGAGCCAGCCGATGGAGGCGGAGGCCGGAGACCCTGTCGATCCGCGAGAACTAGGTAGCTTTCTTAATCCCCCTTGCTTTAGATGGCTAAAATCTTTCATGTGAACCCTCTTGCTTCCTCTTCCAAGTACCGGAAACGGCAGATGCCTGGTGTGTGCTGATTAATGCTCTAAGGAAGCGCACCTGATCTCCCCTATTTCGGTTTCTGCTATCTCTGAATTTGTTAGTGTCCAGCGACGATGAGATAGATTATTCCGTGGAGCCTGAGTTCTACGATCCCGACCTGGATGATGTTGATGAGCGGTGGGTGAACAAACAGAGGAAAGGGAGGACGTCTGACGCAGTGCTCAGCTGCCCCGCGTGTTTCACTACCTTGTGCCTGGATTGCCAGAGGTAACACTACTGTTTCCTTACTGCTTCGGGCTGTGTCAGTCAAGCTGTCAAGGAGGGAGGGAGGGAGGTTTCTGGATATCAATATGCACGTTAAGGAGTTACTCTAGTTTTTTTTTAGATTAGTTGATTTAGTATTTTTAGTGCTTGGATTGGCACGATGCTTGTCCTGATGATGAAGAAACTTTATGTTATCATTACACGTATCAGGGTTGTGATGGTGCTGCCTGAATAAGGCAATTGCTATCAATAATTTTGTTTGGAAAGTTGGTGTAAGACATTAAGGGTGTATCTGCACACGTGAGTAAATCTTTTCCACAGAATCCGCATGCATGGTTCATAATGATCAGATTGGTTGATTGAAGTGGTTGGGAGAATGGTGTATGCTAGGATACATTTGTATGGGTGTGTTGTTCCTGAATTCTATTTTTTAGTTCGGTTTTGCTTGTACTCTGTATGGTAGAAGGGCTCTTGCAAGTGGAAGCTGTGGCTACTACTGTAAACTAGTGAGGGGTGTTTAATTTACCCTTGTAAAGTTAAAGTTATTGTAAATTTATCTCTGCACCTGGAGAAAAAATAAATTTATGTCTGTGATGAAATGTTTACTCTAGGAATACATCAGTAGTATATTGGAGATTGTTGATTACCCCATGGGCACATGCCACAATTATTTGTATTAAAGATTGGAATAACTTTTCAGAAACCTGCTAAACAATAATAAACCATTTCAAAAAATGCTGAAAATGCATGAAACAACTCTGAGAATCTTAAAACATGCTGGAACATCCGTGATGACTTATTCAGAACCTGATTTGAAACATCCACCTTGAAAGATATTGAACTTGGTATAATTTGAAACTAAAATAAAACCTGCTCAAAACTTGTGTTGGTAGCTCTATATTGTGCTTGATCATTTCCCTCTCCAGAATATGCAATTTTAGGACTTGATTGTACTATAGTCTATACATGTCCAACTGTACTCAGCATGCGCAATTTTTAATACAAAATTGGGAAATCTAGGTTTGTAAAAGAAAATCTGTAGGTCAAGTTTATTGCAGCCTGTTTGCATTTCTTTCAGCAATCATTCAATACCGTGAAACATTATGCTGTTGCTTTCATTTGCACAATGTTCAGAAACTCCTCCTGAAGTCTTTAACTTTGAATGCTTCAAATCTTCTCATATTTTTCATATCTTCAGAAAGTTTGCAATGATTAATTGTAGTGGCTTTTGTTGATGTTCAGGCATGAGACATATGTAAACCAGTACCGTGCAATGTTCGTTTGCAACTGCAAGGTCAAGACTGATCAGATTCTACGGGAGGGGAAGGGCAAACAGAAAAACTGCAAGGGAAAGGCTGCTGATTCTTCTACTAAATCAGAAGGTGAAAACAAGGGGGCAGTTTATCACCCTGTTTGTTGTAAGGTCTGCTCAACTGAGGTTGGAGTGTTTGATGAAGATGAAGTTTACCACTTCTTTAATGTCATTCCTAGTAACACCTGAAACTTGTTCTGGATGTGTAGTTTGTTGATCCATAGCCATTGTAGTAGTATGAGCTCTGTATTTGTTTTCGCATTCCACTGTTAGTCCATCTGCACTCAAGTTAGTCAGGTGCAATAGTCCCATACTTATTTTAATTCCTATTGCTCTTTTATGCATCAGTAAGAAAAATTTTGAACAGGGGTCCCTACTCTACTCTAATTGTCATAGCTGTCCTTAAATTTAAAATTATAATTCATAGCAGTATTCTGGTATGGACTATGGCCTGATGAATTTCACCAGGAATGTTGGCAGCTTCCAGGATCAGGATGCTTGCATCTTGAAATTGGAACATTAACCACTTCAATGTCCTAGTTGGCAGTGGACCAGAGCGACGATGGGTTGTGAATAGCTACAGTCCTGTTTGGACAGGAACACAGGGATTTTTGCTGGGGTAGAATTGAATTGTTTATCGTGAAATTCACAACTTATATCCTGTGCAGGAACATCAAAGCTGAGAAGAGCAGAAGAGGTAGTATCTTCAGTGTAAGATCCGAACAGTACAGTGTTTCACTTCCTCGGTGAGAAAGAAAAAGATCGCGTTAAAATCAGGTGGCGGGAGAGGTCGCCGACATGCTCTTTTTGAGCCAACGAAGCCATGAAGCCTTTGCCGGGTGGGGCTCCAATTATACGCTGAAAGCGAGTAGGCGACCAACGCCATGCATATCCAAAACTAGGAAGGCTGGTAGCCGGTCCATTCACCTTCCCTTTCGCCACAGGTCATCATCATCAGTTCATCGCCCTGTACCGAGCTGCTGCTTTCTCCTCCTCACTCTCTCTCTCTCCCCGTCTTTCTCCAGTCATCTTTTGCTGAAAAAACGCTCTCAACCTCCCGCAAAGTCAAACTAATCAACGCAGTTTTTGGCATCTTCATGTGCATACTGTGATTGCTACTTGGTATACTACTGGCTAACTATAGGATTCATGGAAGGCGCTCTGATGAGAATGTCGTCGAGGACGATATTAAAAGTCAAGGGTGGCGGACGCTGGCATAGCCATATGGCTAGGTGGTGCGCTTGTGCATCTAGTTCACCAGAGTTCAAATCCTAAATTCAGGTTGGTGTGACCACTATTTTTAATAGTACATGTGCGTGTATATGGCAGGTGGGCCTGTGCGTGTCCACGCTCCAGAGGTATTTTTAAGAGGGCGGAGAGGACGTTCACGCGTGTATGAACGAGTGGTTGTACGCAAATACGGTACTCAGCCCAAATTATTGGGAAGTAGCAAATCCTTTGAGAAAATTTAGGATTTGTGGTGAATCCTATAAACATGAACAATCATAAAACTGTGATAGTAAGCGACAGTAGGCTCTCGTGTTGTACACCGTCCAGTGGAACACATGATTTCGCTGATCTCACACTAATCAGTTCGATCTCCATAGATATCCTCCAAATTCATGCTTCGCAAACAACCCTAAACGCCAAGCCATGGATCCCCTCGTCCATCTTACCGTCTGTTTTCTTCGTCCCGGTGAGAAGATCGATCCAGCTGACGCCGTCCATCCTAGCTTTGGCCCCCACAGCACCAGCACCCACACCCCCTAAGCTAACCCCCAACTCATGGCTGCGAAAATTGTACGCTACAGCGTTGTACAATGTACATGTCCACGTCCATACAGTCGCAAGTTGGACGACGGAAACCTGTACACAGTCGGTACATGACCACATGATAACGATTTTTAGTAGGCCAAAGACCAAAGTTTTTTCTGCATCCCCAGCAGTAGCCCCCATCATCCGATGTCCATCGAATCGCCACCGCTTTTCAGTTGAAAACGATCGGTCTCTCGCCCAAAACCCCTCGAACCCGTTCGTTTTTGTTGCTGCTGCCGTGAAATTCCCAGATCTCTCTGTCTCGGCCTCTCAGGTCACTGTGCCTGCACAGTTGGGTTCTTTCGTCACGCATCCAGTTCATCACCGATGGAGATAAGATATTGTAAGCTCGATCCCGTCTAATCTTTCGCCGTGATGTGATACGGTGGTAGCTAGGCTATTTCGCGTTGCTGCTGCTACTTGTAAAAGACCCTGCAGATTCCAGCAAAGTGTGAGAGCTACTGGACCCAGATTCCCATGTGCCCTGCCCCCCCTATGGTGGTACAGTACTACTGCTGCGCCCTCACTGCCTCTTGCCCTCTTCTGCTCCGCCCATTTCTCCTCCTCCTGATCAAAGGTCAGGTCTCTGGTGACCAGATTAGCAGTAAGCACTCGCATTTACTCTCTCAGTTTTAAAATATAAAGATTTTTAGATTGTTTACCAAAGATTAAAATTAAAAAAAAGGATTTTGGTGTCTCTCAATAAATATAGTTTATTGAGAAATAAATGGAGGTGGAAAGATATATGAAGTAAAAAAGAATAAATTTAAGTGAAAAGTGATCGTTATATTTTAGAACAGATGGAGTAGTTTGGAGTACGTTTCACACACGAGTAAAATACCTTGAATAGTATATTCTGTATTACCATTTCGTTATGAACATGTAGCGAGTAGTGCATGGTTTTGCATGCGTTAGGATACAGATAAAAATGTACTGATATTATTAGTAATAATAATGTTGAGCAGTACTCCTCCGGTCCAAAATAAGTATTTTAGATTTTTTTTAAAATCAGTGTTATACAACTTTGACTAGAGAATCTATTCAGTTTACACATATTTAAAATGTTATATAATTGTAATATTATAAAAGCACTTGTTATGACAGATTTGAAGAATCGTTTTATATATCAAAGCTCTATATTTAAATAATTTTTATGATTCAAGTTAACTTACGTTGATTATATACTTCTATTGTTATCCGTCCCAAAATATAGTAGCTTAGTACTATGATTAGACAATAGCTAGTACTAGGAATTTAGTTACCCACATTTACAGTACTAGGTGATGTTTAATTATAGTATTAAATTATTATATTTTAGAACAGAGGGAGCATATTCTAAATCGATTTTTTTTTTACTTAGAGGGAGTATAGTAGTACTACATGAGGAGAAATTTTGAAAAAGAGCAGGAAGGGAACAGTAGAGTACTATGGTAAAATACGCAGAATAAAGCCGAGCGAGTCTACATCAAGTCCATTATAAATCTATCCGGCGTGTCCCTCTCCCCATCACCTCAAAAACCTCTCAAACCCCACAGGCACCGGACCACCACCACCATCGGCACCACCTCTCACCACTCTCTCTCCAGCAGCTATGAGCTCCCGCGACGCCGCCGCTGCCACTTTCCATGTCTACCAGCCGGTGCAGATCCCGAAGGTCACGGTGGCGCCGGCTGCCGCTGCGTCGTCGGCGCCGGCAGAGGCCGGTGCCGGGCAGCTGGTTCCAGCGCCGACCAAGAAGGCGGCTGGCGCCGCGGGAGGAAAGGACCGGCACAGCAAGGTGAACGGGCGCGGCCGGCGCGTGCGGATGCCGATCGTGTGCGCGGCGCGCGTGTTCCAGCTCACGCGCGAGCTCGGGCTCAAGTCCGACGGCCAGACCATCGAGTGGCTGCTCCGCCAGGCCGAGCCGTCCATCCTCGCCGCCACGGGGACAGGCACCACCCCGGCCGCCTTTGTGTCCTCCTCCGCGCCGTCCACCTCCTCCTCGCACCAGCACAGCCTCCTCGGCAAGCGCCCGCGCCAGGAGTCCGCCGGCGACGCCGCCGTCTCCGTCGCCGGCGCCGCGTCCGCGTTCTGGGCGGCGCTGCCCGCACCCGGCCGGCCCGACGCGTGGGGCTTCTCGCCGCTGGACGCGCAGGCGGCGACGTACGTGCCGATGGCGCAGGCCCACCACCACCACCTCAACCTCCTCGCTGCGCTCTCCGGCGCCGCCAGGCGCGCGGAGGAGGAGTCCCGGTGAACCACACACAGCATGCATCTTCCGAACTCGCTCTGACACGTCTGTCTTCAACTACCGACGCATGCATTGGCTTCCGTACGCCTGTTCTTGGGGCAGTTCTTGATTGGAGATTTGGAGTGTGCTTCTCTCTACCTGTCGATCCATCGTTTTGCCTTCTTCCTGTGCGGTTCAATTGCTCAAGATGAAATTGTTGCTGTGGTGCTAAGTGCAAAACTGTAAATACGAGTCCTTAGATCTCATCTTACTACCATTCCAGCGCCGCATGTGTTAGTGTGTTTGCCACTTGTTTTGATCAGCTTGTGTTATGATTCATGAACTTGTTGCAGTTAGCTTCATCTGCGTCTTTTGTCAGACCAAGTCGTTTGACAGTTACTAGTACAAAACAATGTTGCATTGAGCTGCCAATCCTTGTGTGCATTTTCATTGCTCATTTGCTCATCTGAAATGTTGTTTTTATCTCATCTCGATCGTACGAGAAGGAATGTAAGACATAACAAATGCTGTTCAACTAGTTAGAGCACTCGAGCAAGTCTGAGAATTTCCTCGGTTACCCCATCCATGGCTGCAGATTACACCAATGATAACGCTTGCTGGGAAGCTGCCCGTTCTCCTCTGGTTTCTTTTCTCTCAAAAAATTCTCTCTTTTTTAGCTGCTCTTCTGCTAGCTATAGCTCCGAGGGGAAGGAAAAGCAGGAAAGGCTGCGGCGCTGCAGCTGCGCAGTGCTGTGCACAGTGCCGCTGCTGCTGCGCCTGAAGCTTTTGCCCCTGATGAAAGGTTGAGGCCGTTGTGCATGTATAGGGCTCGTTGCGTGTCAAAGCTGGAGGCAACCTCTCGGGCTCTGAACTGTAAAGATGCCCTACCTTTCGTACAACGTCCTGCATGCTGCCATGCCATGTCTCGTGCTGGCTTATGGCTATCTCTTGCAAGCTTGCAGACGCAGCGGACTACTCCTATACCAACTAGAGGTTGACTTGGCATGGCAGGCTGATTACTCTCTTGTTGCACCGTACATATATTGCGCATTGCTATATGGTCTGTAGGGGATGTTACATGGAGTAAAAAAAAGTTGATAATCTTAGACACTGTTCTTCACAGCTTATAGCTTAAACTTTTTCATTAATTTTCATAAATACGTTTTTTAAATTACTAAATAGTATGGTTTTTATAAAAAAAATTTCTATATAGAAATCCTTTTAAAATGTTTAATAAATTAATTTTTTAAGTTTACAATAATTAATATTCAGTTAATTATATACTAATGATTTGTTTTATTTTACGTGTCATAAATAAGTTAAGTCAATAAGCGTGTATTAAAACAGTACCAACCCAAAAGCTACCAAGCAGTTTTCATGTTATGCTATATCATATAGACGTCACTCTAGATACTATTGTCCCCACTGCACCATTTTTATTCATGACACAAGTAATTAATTAGTCACTCAATTCTCTCTTCAATTCACCAATTATTTTTCTTCCTCACTATCATATAGACACTATCATCTCCTAGTGTAAAATTTGATAGTGTCTAGTAGATAGGTTTCGTGTTGAAACTGACTCTTGTATAAGATTCAGTTTCTTTCTCTCTATTCTCTTTCTCATTTAATATAGTGCCACATAAGTTAAAAATTTTATTTGACAGTATAATTAATGCTATAAAAATTATCTTAGTAAAGGATTAGAACTGCCCTTTAAAACAGTATAGTGTAAGAAGAGAAATTTACTGCTAGCTACTTAAAGCACGCAATATGGAAGGGCCGGGCGGATGTAAATTTGGAGTTGCTGTAAATTCCTGGTCAAAATGGTCAGGAGATCCCAATAAGAGAGACGCTAGTACAATGTCGGTTGGTAGTCTCGCCTGTCACCACGTAGTACATGCCATGCAGCGTGTCAGTACTAACTTCGAGTACGTACATGTGTACCTCGCTAGTATCCCCGGTATACGTGCGTGCGTACATCCTACTGCTTTGCTTTTGCAGCAATGCTGCCTTCCCCGCCTTCCTATCCTTAGTTCTTATAGCAACTCGAACGGTCTTTGTATCTAACTCTTGAAATTAAAATTTAGTCCTCGATCAGTCTTTCTATCTAACTCTTGAAATTAAATTTTAGTCCTCATAGTAAAAAAAATACCCTTCAATAGACTGGCTAAGCCATCCGGCTAGCCAAACAAACCCCTACACTAGCCAAACCTGACCAGTCTACTCCACTGGTCATCCGTGGATCCCATCACTACCATCTCTCCCACCTACTCCACTGGCCATCCACTGGTCGCAGGCGAGACAGTCGAAATTGGCCTAGACTTCGACGCGGAGCTCGGGCGAAGCTCAACAACAGCCCAGGTGGAACAGGCAAAGCTCGACAGCAGCCCGAGCAGAGGGTCGCGGGTGAGACCAGGAGCTAGAGCATCTTTCTCACCATCGTCATCGTCCTACGGCATGCAAGCCTTCGCTAAGTAGGTGAGACCGGCGCAACAAGGGGTTGCGCCGCCAATGAGGGGGTCGAGGAAGCGGACGCGAGAGTCGCGGCGCGTGCCAATGATGGTGCTAACCATCAACACTTCGAAGTTCCGCGCCATGGTGCAGGAGTTCATCAGCATCCCCTCATCGCCCTTCACCGGAGTGCCCGCGCGCTCACATTTCAACCACCTCTTCCCCGCGCCCTCCTCCCTCTGCTCCGCCGCAGCCGCCAGTGAAGGACGAGAGGATCGGCGATGGAGGTGGTGGATCGGCCAGGATAGAGAGGGAGGAGAGAAAGAAGAAAGAGGAGATTGACAGGTAGAGCCTTTGTCTAGCCATTGGAATATATACAGTGGGATTTAAAGAGTCTGTTGAAGTGCAAAGCAAATATAGAGAAGAATTTTTTTTAGCCAGCTTGTTATAAAGGCATTTGGAGAGCAAAATTTAGAGAGACTCTTGAAGATGCTCTTACCCTGAACATTTTGGACCGCTCATATTAAATGATTCAGATGTTCACTATCAGTAGTAAATACTACTAGCTCCGTCTACAAAACTTTATCTATCTTCGTCTTACACATATCAATATAGAGTTAAAAAGACTATAATATTATTTATTTTAGTAAATTCTAATGTATTTGTCACCCGCTCTCACAAACTTTAATGTATTTGTCATTCACTTTTATACACTCTAATACAATGACTGCTTTAAAGTTAAAACCTTTGTGAGAGAAATAAAAAAGATAAAATTAAAGTTTTTTTAGACGGAAGAAGCAGTACATACTACTAGTAAGATCATGATCTTGTTATGCATGTAAGCTGGTGGAAGCGTGTGTTAAGGTAGCGTTCGAATGCATATGTTAGCGGTAAAAAGTCCCTCGTTTTCTATGAGCACGCTTTACAAACTGCTAAACAGTGTTTTTTAAAAAATTATATCTAAAATTTACTTTAAAAATTATATTAATTTATTTTTTAAATTTAAAATAATTAATACTCAATTAATCATACGCTAATAACTTATCTTATTTTATATGATTATTATCTTTTTTTTTTCTTTCCTGACCTTTAGACTCACGGCCGGCGTGACCGAGACCCGTCCAACCGTCCTCGGTCATGGCCGTTCGCATGCACAGATCTCAGAGCACGGGGGTCTGGTGTTCTGATCGGCCGCAGACTGGGACGGTCCGTCCCTTTGCCGCCTGGTTTGGTTGGTGGTGGCCACCAGCTGCTGCTGCAGCAGCTGCAGCTCTGCATATTCCTCCTTTGCGATTGGGCGGTACAAAGCACATGTCGCGGCCGGCGTGGCTGCGGCTGTGACTACGTACTGTGGCCGTGGTCGTCGTCTACAGTCTTCTGTGCGCTACTCCGAGAGGCGAGACGGCAGTGCAACCGCGAGCGAGGGAGGAAGAGCCGGCGAAACTGCGCATGCACCAGCGTGCCGGAGGAAGCTCCCGGGCGGATCCGGCTAGTTGTTTTTGCCGCGGAGAAATTTCACGCAGAACTTATCGGGCAGTTTGCAGAAGTCCTGCCCCGGAGCAACACAGAGGTCAGCTGGTATTTTTGGGGGTACTTTCGTAGTCTGGTACAGGAGGCAGCAAGTAATAACTGATGAAGGAAAAAAATTTAAAAATGTATATTTTTAAGTTCTATAAATATATATAATTGAGTAAAGAATTAGTAAAAATATATATACACTGCGCGTAGTAGAGACACGACTTGCGGGCGTGAGACCACCGATGCTGCGCCGCCATCACGCGACACCGAGCGCGCCGCCGCCCGGCACCGCAGCGCCGTCGCGCGTCTGCTTACTGCCTCAGCAGCTTCTGCACCGCTGCCTGCTTGCTGTCTGCTCTGTGCCGCCTTTCTGCCTGCTTGCTCTCTGCCGCGCGAGAGCAGGCTGCCTGCTTGCCACGCGACGGCCGCACAGTACCGCGCGATGGCCACGCGGTGCCGCTCTGCCGAGCCGCGGCGCCGACGCAGTGCATATATATTTTTGTTATATATTTATAAAACTTAAAAAAAATGTATTTTTAAATTTTTTTCTTGTAGTACTTGTAGGTTGTTGTTGGGTCAAAACTTGACTTTGAACAGCCCCGTGCTTCGATCGGCGCACGAACGCGCGCGCCGGCGCGCGTGCAGCGGGGTCTCGGGCTGGCGCTCGACTCCTTTCTGGCTCGCCGTGCCGTGTGGCCGGGGCATCGCCGCCTGCGGCACTGCGTGCGGCAGTGGATAAGCCTGGCAAGGCTAGCTATTCCGTGCGGTTCTCTCCGTCGCACCCAACAAAACACGGCAAATATAACTGCGATCTGGAGGTTTACCTTACTGCCGCAGAGCCTGAATTTTATCATCTGACAAATGACGGCTGGCCGAGTTGCTGCAAGTTTATCCATCCAACCGAGTCTGGCAGGTCGTGGATTTTTGTCCTCCCTCAAGATGAATACTCCTGCAGTCCTAACGATCAAATTTTATCAAAAAAAATGCAATCATGAAATATTATATCTCTATTTTAAAATATAATAACTTCTAGTATTTAAAATTTGTTCCAAAACATAACAATTTCTCTACCTACTCTATTATCTCAACTAATCACGATATCCTCATTTAAACTTTTTACTTATTTATTCATCTCAATCAATCACAATAATTTCTATTTAATTTTATCTATTTTCTTAATAGTTGTGTCACCCTCTAGCAGTAGTTCTTATATTTTAGGACGGATGCTTCCACGAAATTCAAACTCTCTATCTTCAGCCAGTTTGGCTACACTATACAGCTGGCTACAACGTAGCAGTTGTACAGTGCAGTCGAACAGCTCCCCTACCTTCAGCCACCCTCTCACCTCCAAACACCCTTGTTTAACGAGTGACATATAGGTTAATTTTCTTTCTTACTATTCTCTTCGTCATAAAAAGACTTTATTTCTAATTCTTTCGACTTTGTCCTACAAAAGTTCATTTCTATCTTACCTACCATCGACTCACAAATCGGCAAATTTTATTATTTCAATAAGCTTCACAATACTATTTTTTATTAGCGAGGGACACTCTGATCTTTTATTTTTACCACTAATTTGTTAATCAATGGTTAAAAATAGAGTCTCTGTTGAACGGAGCAAGTAATTTGTATTGTTTTTTTTTTGACGGTTGGAGGGTTTTACCTTACTAATGGCATCCTTCCCTCATCAACAAGATACACCCCTCGCTCCTCAACAAGAAACAATGAATTCATAGGAAAAGAAAGGATTCATGTACAACAAGCTGAATATGAAAAATGCAACACAGAAACACTTCGAGCGCCGATCGGTGATCATGCCAAATTAAACGCTCAATCGCCAATGCGGCATGAATTAGCCAAAGCTCCTATCGCCACGGCCCGCGCAGCAGCTGCCATGTTGATGCTGATGATGTCATGAGCGCGACCCCGTCAAGTTTCATGACTTCCTGCCCGGAAGCGCGCACGGATCACACGGCGATAGCCGCCACTCTGACACGCCGGCCTACCGCTGGCCTTCGCACTGTAGCGGGCTTTGTCGCGCCGGGCTCTTACCACCTCCACGGCTGCGTCCTCCTCCGCCCTTAGACGCCGCAGGATCGTCGCCAACGTTACATCGACGCGCTCGCCGTCCTCGAGAGCCACCTGCATCGTCCTCCAGCAGCTGCCGTACAGCTCCTCGAGGATCTCGTGGCACTCGCGGTCAGGGAAGAGAGCCTCGAAGGAGCCTTGAGGGTGTCGCGTTCTCTCGAGCTCCTCCGCACGCTTAATGGCGGCCACCAGATTCGAGTACCTGACATGGAACTCCCACATCTTCCTGAACGTGACGGCGGCGACGTGGGGGTCCTCCGTCGTGACGAGCCAGCACGAGTCACTCTCCGCGCCGTCGTCGTGTTGGCTGATCTGGATACTTGCATTGCGGGTTTTCTTGGGCCTACTTGGCTTGACGGCGTCGCCGTCGTCGACGACGGGCTGGCTGATCTGGAGGATGTCGGCGGCGGGGGGCTTCTTGGCCCTGCTTGGCTTGACGCCGTCGGCTGCGACCGCGTATGGGGCGGCAGCGCGCTTGCGCTTCGACGACGGCTTCTCTTCTGCAAAGTGTGGCGGCGGGTTGTTCGGGAGGAACTCGGCGAAGTCGCGGAGCAGGTCTCGGCGTCCCGGACCAAAAACTTCCATGAGTTGTGCGTAGACTTGATGAGCATCCAACCATGTCTCCTCGTCCACGTTGAAAAGCTTGACGACGACTCTGTCGTGAAGATCGGCGTCCTCCATCTTCACACGCTCCAAGAAGTTTTGGGCCCTGAGCAATGGCATGTCTTGCAGTCGCTGTCGTTCATCCGGGAGCTTGATCTTGTACTTGGAAGGGAGGAAGACGTTGAACTCCGCGATGAGGTCAGGCTGGTCGTGGAGAAGCGCCGTCGCGCTGTCCACCACCGGGGAGGTGGGGGCGTCAGGGTCTCTGTTGTACTCCGCAAGGACGGCGCTGAGCCCGTTGTAGACGCAAGGCTTCGAGCGGAGTCTCACTTTCCTTAGAAAGGAGATAGCCGCGAGGGTCTGCTCTCGTTGGTTCGCCGGCGGCGGCTGCGCCATGGCACGGGCGGATCTAACGGATGGATGGATGCTCACCGGTGAGGATGCAGCGGAAACAGCAGGACAACGGCGCCCCTGCTCGCGGGAGATCGGCGCAGGCGGCGGGCGAGCTCGTGAGGAGACGAGACGGGAGTCGACGCCCAGGGGGCGGGGAAATATACTCGAGGCACAACTAGTTAGAGGCCTGGTAATGGGCCAGGACCCAACCCGAATCCTATCCTAACCCGGATCCACGCCAACTTCACCTCATGGCAGAAAGAAGTCAAAGGAAAGCAGAACCAGAAAAAAGAAACAGAAAACCGAACCGAAGTAGAAGCCTCGATCTCGATGGAGAAGATGGATGCGGAGGGGAACTCGCCAGCGCTGCGATCGTTGGAAGAGCTTGCTGCGGCGCTGGCTGAGGCAAGTAATATGCACAGGTGAGCTCACCGGCGCGGGAGGAGATCAGCTTGTCGTTGCCGTCGACCCGTAGTACTGCCGTAGTCGTTCTCGTCGACTTCTAACGCCGTTGCTGGCTTGCTGCCGGTGAGAACGACCTGTCCGGAGGCTGGCCGATGGAAGACAAGGAAAGGAGAGCGGACTCTTCTTCTCTTCACAAGCGAGCTCGACGAGGACCTTCTAGATCCGGGGACTGGCCTGAGCTCGGCCTCCGCATCACCGAGAGCGTTATCTGTCGCACGCGATGAATCAGCGCGCTTTCATTCAAGTCGTCCGCTGCCCCCGCCATACCCGTCTCCTCCGCCGCCACCACTCCGGCATCACAGATGGCATTACGGTGGCAGGGTTTTGGGTTTTGCTGCTCAATCTATTGACTCGGGAATTGAAGGACCCTATGTCCCTAACCCAGCCCATGCCAACCCTTTTTGGCGAGATCCAACCCAACCCGACCCTTTTCATCTTAGGGCCCATATAAGACCCCAAAATTTCAGCCCGTTAGGTCGTTGGCCTGTTTAACCCATGAGCTGGCCAGCCCATTACCACCATATTTTCTCTTCTTCTTTTTCTTGGGCACAAATAGAGTGGATATATTGGGAATCTGAGATATTGGTATCTCCTATAATTCTTTTTTATTGATTTCTTTTACATTTTTTACTTATATATTAATTTAAACAACTATTTCTCTTCTTAGAATCAATTAACAGACAATCATACTATTTTTGTCCTAGTTCTCCTGTACATTGAGCACTGAGAAAATATATTGTAAGATTTAAAATTATGGTATAAGTATATGGAATTTAAAGTGTAAGATATGAAATTTATAGTACAAGGTTTGACTATTTTCTTAACTCATATGCCCCCAAAAGTATAGCTTGTCTTGATAAATATTGGTATATAAGTGAACTAGTATAAAAAATAGTCTATTTAAATTGTTTCTTTATTTGCTTCAAATCAACATGTTCACCAGCTAAACGTGCTAACAGCATTTTAAAAGAGTAAAAGAAGGAAGAGGTTAGTCATCGACCACACACATGGGAGAAATTGCTCACAATTGTTATATAATATAATATTATTTATCAATAATTTACTAATATTATTAAAATTTCAGAATTTTTGACACAAATTTATTTTTTACAACAATACAATGTGAAACTAAACATTTGTCACCGTATTCTTCTTCTTGTTGTTTTCTCATTCTTCATTATTTTCGATAATGATGTTGCTAGCTCCAGCCACTAACTATATTGCACATAAACATTAGCAGCTAACTCGTATACCACACTCGATAGTATATATTATTTATGATTTTTACATAAGTTAGCAATAATTATTGTACATATTAATAATGTTGTGTGCATCCACGTTACTTACCTGGTTTTTAGAATTTGTGAGATATTTTTTTAAACGTAATCCAGAATGCTTTAAGGTAATAATATCTATAAATAATATTCAGTGATATAGATAATCATATAAATATCGATAATTTTTATGGATAAATTAGAGAGTGACATTTGTTATAAATCTGATGATTATAATGTACTACAAATATTATTCAAGTGAGCTCAAATTTCTCTAACTTGATAAATTTATAGAAAAATACACCAACATTTTGGGGAGCTATAGCACCAACAAAAGTAACTAATAAATGTATTATCAAGACATATTTTATGGTGGATTTAATAAAATTAATTTGATTTTGTAAAGGTTGATGTGTTTTCTGTATAAACACAATTAAAGTTAGAGAAGTTTAATTTTAAAAAAACTAAAATGACTTATAGTATGAAACGAATAGAGTAAATAACAACAAAAAAGATATATTCTTTATTTTTATATCTATTTAGAAATAATGCAATAGAATTAATTAAAAATATTAAAATAATTTGTATAATATTCAACATATTTTACAAACCAACTAGTTTATTGAACCCCAAATATAAAATTCTAGGTCTACAAGTACGCCATGGCGGCTCTCGCTAGGTTGGTAGTGAAAGTGCATCTAGCCCCCTCTGTGGGTTTTGGTTGATTAATGACAAAATGGTTAATGGACTAATGATTCTATTGAGCTATATGAAGAGATTAGTCCCTAGTTGCTTAGGGTGATGCATGGAGATCCCTATAAACATGATGCAATACGGCGAGAAGACTAAACGCTTGTTTAAAATTTCTCTTATGTTTTTGAATTTGAGTCCAGGCAAGTTGTACCATCAGGAGGGGTTCCAAATAATGGCTCAAGCTAACCAAGTGCTGAAGTCCACCTCTTGTCTAGAAGAGAGACACCGTTGCACAACACTTGCACATGTTTTGGGGGTCTTCATTCAGTTTGGTCAGAAGTTCCGACCACCATTCTTTGTCTGGAGTGTTGGTCGGAAGTTCCGGGTCCTAGGGATCGGAACTCCTGGGCTCTGTTTCTATGAGTAACGGCTACATGACGTAAAGATGTGGGTTTTTAACCCCCTCCATCCCTATAGGGCAAGGTTGGCTTTTCCACCTTCGTTTTTCCATCTCTAGGGTTCTCCCATGGTTTCAAGCCCTCTTCCACCTAGTTCTTGAGCTTCCTTGGTAGTTTGAGGATATATCTAGGTGGTTTGTGTGGTATTACACTTGAGAGAGAGCTAGGAGTTTCTTGAGCACTTGGGGATCGACATTGGGCTGCTGTTTGGTGTTTGTTACTCTTGGAGGGTGACCTCCTGTACGGTTAGGCGTCACCCGCGGGCATCCTCAAGCTGTGGATTGACCCGGGCAAGTTTGTAAGGGTGGACCTCGCCTCCGAAAGAAAAGGAGGTAACTTTGAGTAAGAACCGAGTTGATCTTCGTGGTCGTTTGGTAAGGCAAGGCGTTAATCGAGACCACGCTCCTAGGAGCTCCTCAACAGAGACGTAGGATCTTTGTGATCTGAACTTGGGGTAAAAATCACTTGTTCTTCACTCTACTCGCTCTCTTTGTGATTCACTCTCTAATTTTTCTTGCTCCTGTGATATGTTTCTGTATTGAGTTGTTTGCATATATTACTTCTCTCTTTAGGGTTCCATCTCTTGCTAATTGATTGTGATGTGAGCTGCTTGGGAGAGTAGTTCACAGCAGACCGGAAATTTTGAGTCTAGAGACCGGAAGTTTCGGAGAACCCTCTTAGTTTGGCTGAGATACCTGGTTGGAAGTTCCTACCTTTGGTTCGGAAGTTTCGGCCTGTTGAATTTAACCGCTGCAGTGCAAGAATTTTCAGGAACGCATATTCACAACCCTCTAGGTGACATCTAAGGGCTTTCGGGTAGGACGACGATGCCAGAACAAAGAACATGGTCGGTGTAATGCCCCGCTTTCCGCGAGACGTTAAAACAATATTTTGCTAAAAACTACCCTGAAAATTTTGATTCTTGTGTGCTGTGTCATATGTCGTGCCTGGATCTCGATTTTCATTCTTGTCCTTGACCTCGTAAACCCTCCTCTCAAAAATCCTCTGTTCCAATAAATCCTCGAATCCCAATCGTCGTATCCGTGTTCATTTCTAAAACCCTAACGACGAGTTCCCCAATCTTCCCCTTCGGAAAACTTTTGCTTCTATACCCGTTCCAAAGTTCCGAGTCAGAACCCAAAGATAACCCCTTGATCCTCTCCCTAAAAACCCTTGCTTCTCTCCTCTTTGTATCCCTCAGAACCCCGAGCTAAACATGCAGCTTGGACATCCAACCCTAATCGAACCTCCTTTCCTCCAATACATGTCTATACAAATAAATATGTGTGTGTGTATGTGTATGTGTATACATATACGTAAGCATGCATATATAAACTAGATTCAGCCTCCCACCTATGTCCCACAATCGCCTCTACCATTTTACCCATGTATATGTGTATATAGACCAACCCGGGAGCACCTGTATACTTATATACGCAGGTGTAGACATATATTGCCCGCGAAACGGGACTGGGGGCCCCACATACCCCGGGGACGCGTGGATCTTCGGCCACATCAGCTCCTCCGGGTCCCACATTCTACACCGGTGACGGCCGGCTATGGCCGTTTTCCCGCCAAGTACCTGGGGCCCAAGCACCGCCTGGGCTCGGGTGCGCCTTCCCCGGGCACGTCGCGACAACCGCCCGCATCTGCCTCGGGCCCCGTGGCCCGGGGACATTCTCGGGCCTCGCCCCTCGGTCCCGGGACCCACAGGCTTGGTCCTAAAGGCACGTTCCCGGGGCACATTGCTGGGAAATTCCCGGGCCCGGGTCTCGCCCCTCGGTCCCGGGACCCACATTACTAGGACATTTCCGGGCCCGGGGCGCGCCTCCCGGGCCTGGGGCTCACAGACTCTGTCCCCGGGGAACTCGACGCCTTGTGCGCGCGAAGGGCGCGATGAGCTCTCTGCCCCGGGCATGAGCCTGACTCGAGCGGGTCAACTCTCCAACTACCTGCATTAATGACGAGGCGACGGGGCGTGTCGCGCCTGTCGCCCGCTCGGACACACGTGGACTCTTGTGATGGCCCCCCGTGGGCCCGCTCCCTGTGCGGTCAGAGAATATTTGACTAAGAGGGCTTCAGTTTTCCACGCTCTGGCGGCGATGGCGTGCGCCGTCACATCTCCGTAACCTAGCCGCCCGCAGCAGCCGAGCAACGTGACGACTAGACGTACCGAACCAACTCTGGCGTGGCTCAGCAGGCGGGCACATGCGACAAGACATATCGTACCTAGAAAAGCTTTCTCCTGACATGTGAGCTAGGCTCCGTGGACTCCCCTTGGACTATAAAAGGAGGATCCATGCCAGCAGAAAAAGGGTTCTAGAGGCTTGAGTTCAGCTTCTAGAAAGACTGAGTTCCCAAGTTAGGACTAGCTCCCGAGCACCCCTCAACAATATCTTGTAAGAACAAACCGCATTCACCTCCCACATAGCAGATACACACAGGAGTAGGGTATTACGCCTCCGCGCGGCCCGAACCTGTCTACTTCTTCTGCCTCCCTTGTGTGACATCGTCCCGATGCCGCAGCCGTCCTGTGAACAACTCCCCTGGCCGAACCTCAAAGAGGGGTCCTCAGACTCCCCGCGGTTGGAGTTCACTCCTCCGACATATATATACACACATAAGTATATGTCTAGGCATAAATATTAACCCTTCCCCTTGCCCCTCCGGAAACCCTTGGTCACCCGCGGAGTCCAATGCCTGCATCCTTGCAATTGAACACTAACTCAAATGCCTCAAAATTCCATTCCTTTTTTCCCCTCGAAATGCCTTCGCAATATTCCTGAGCTCCACCCGTCGCTAGATCCCTTTCGCCCGCGCGCCTCCCCATGTGAGCCACCGTGCTCCGTGGATAATCGCCACATGTCCGACCTCCCTGCTCTGTGCCGTCGATCTCCTCTGCACTGCGCGGGCTGCGGATCGCCGCCACGTGGCCTTGTACGCCTCTGACCACCGCCCGATTCTCCTTTCTCCCCGCGCGGACTGGCACCCACCTTGGATTTGCGACACGTGTCCGGGTCCCGCGCACAGTCGTCGATCTTCTCCCCACAGTGTCGTCTTTCTCGTGGGTCGTCTCCCCGTTTTGCCCGTTCACGCACCGAAGCCGTTCGGTCAAATGCCACCGACGGGGCGCACTTCACATGGCCCTGCGCCCGGCCTCACCGGCGCCGCTAGCGACCAAGGCATGGACACCGAGCCGACCATGCTCACCCTCTCTCTTTCTCTCCGTGCATGCCGCCCTGTCCCCCGGCGGCCCCAACTCTGAGCTCCCTGTCGGTGACGATGCCCCATGTGCCCCACCTTGACCGTGCCTCGCTCGCGCCCGGCCTTCAAAATCAATTGTCCGATGGACTGCCTCTATCTCCTCCCCAAATCACTGCCGTCGGCCAATTGTTCGTCGCGCGAGAACTCCCGCTGCGGTGCCCTATTGCTCCTCTCTCCTCCTTGCTCCATGATTGAGCCTCAATCATTGACGCCGAGCTCCCCGCCCTTATAAAACCCCCACCCGAGAGACACTACTCCCTTCTTTTGCCTCATTGATTTGAGCGCCGCCGGCCGCTCGTCTCCCTGAAGCACGAACGCTCTCCGTCACCGCCTCTCACTGCCAGGCTCCTCACCACGTCGGTGTGTCACCCTCGTCGATGAGCTCCGAAAGCAGCTCTGCCTCAGGGGCACAACATACTGAGACTGCCTCCCCTTGGCCCTAAATCTTTCCCCTCCTCGGCACCGAGCCGCCGCCATCGGACCTAAGTCTCCTCAGTGAGCTCTCGGCCAAAACCTTCCCCTTCTAACAACCGCGTCGGTTTAATGAAATGACGAGCGCCATGATATCCGGACCACGAACTCCTCCCCTACCCTCGGCATGGGATTGTGGACTCGACACCGCCGCCACTCTTGTGGTTTCGCCGCGGCCGATCCCCTTTTATTCCCCTATCCTCTCTCCGCCGCGGGCAAGGACCCGAGAGCCGCCATGGATGCTCCTTTTTCTCTCTCACCGCGTCCCCTGGATCTCCTCCACCTCTTCCCAGCCGCCGCCAACGGCCGTAAACCTTTGCGTCGCCATGAACGCCGAAGCATCGCCACTTCTTCTCTCCGCCCGTCCTCGGTTCCCCATCACCGACCGCCAATGTTCCTTCTTTCGCACATCCGAACCGTTGAAGATGATTGCCTTGGTCTCTCCTCCCGCCGGAGCAGCCGCTCGCTTCCTTTCGCCGTCGCTCGCAAAATCGTCTCCGCTGCCGTAAAGCCGTTCGATCTTGGGCTCTTTCCCTCGCCCAGTGGCCATCGGACGAAGACGACCACGTGGCTATCCCGTCCCCATTTTCCCTGAGCCCGTGCACGCGACCTCCCCGTAGACCAACCCAATGACATGTGGGCCCAAAAGTTTTACTCCACCGTGGGCCGATTTCGTGCTCCTACTCCACCTCCCCTCTCTCTCAGTGCGTGTGTGGACCCAATTCATGCACCCACATTCACTGCCGTGTGGGCCACCTAGGCCACTGCCCACTCAGTCTACTCCTCCCCTCTTGGTGCAGTTGACAGTGGGCCCTAGCCGTCAGTGAGCCGCGCCCCTCCCCCTTGTGCCGCTGCCATGTGGGCCACTGGGCCTAGCCTTGGCCCACAACTCTCTCTCTCTCTACACCAACTGACTTGTGGGCCGTAGCTGTCAGTGGACCCTCCTGTCAGTGACCTAGAAGAGAATCTTGGGAATATACCTCTCTAGAAATTCCAAATAATCTTTTCCCTTATTCCAGAAATTCAATTAAGTCTTTGGAAATTCATATCTTTAGTTCCGTAACTCCGATTGACTTTTGTCGGCGAAACGGGACTGGGGGCCCCACATTCCCCCGGGATGCATGGATCTCCGGCCATGTCAGCCCCTCCGGGGCCCACATTCTGCACAAGCGACAGCCGTTTTCCCACTAAGTGCCCAGGCCCAAGCACTGTCCGGGCCCGAGTGCACCTTTCTCAGGCGCGTCGCGACGACCGCTCGTATCCACCTCGGACCCCGTGGCTCGGGGACATTCCCGGGCCCAGGTCTCGCCTCCCTGTCCGGGGCGCGTTTCTCGGGGCACATTATTGGGACATCGCCGAGCCCCGGGTCTCGCCCCCCTGTCCCGGGACCCACAGGCTCGGTTCCGGGGCGCATTCCCGGGGCACATCACTAGGGCATTCCCGGGCCCGAGGCGCGCTTCCCGAGCCCGGGGCTCGCAGCCTCAGTCCCCGAAGAACTCTGCGCCTTGTGCACGCGGAGGGTTCGATGAGCTCTCTGCCCCGAGCACGAGCTTGACTCGAGCAGATCAACTCTCCAGCTACCTGCATTAATGATGAGACGATGGGGTGTGTCGCGCCTATCGCCCGCTCGGACACGCATGGGCTCTCATGATGGCCCCCCATGGGCCCGCTCCCTGTGCAGTTAGAGAATATTTGGCTAAGAGGGTTTTAGTTTTCCACGCTCTGGCGGCGATGGCGTGCGCTGTCATATCTTCATGACCTAGCCGCCCACAGCAGCCGAGCAAGGTGACGATCAGACATGCCGAACCAACTCTGGCGCGGCTCAGCAGGCGGACGCGTGCGACAAGACATATCGTACCTAGAAAAGCTTTCTCTTGGCATGTGTACTAGGCAGTGTGGACTCCCCTTGGACTATGAAAGGAGGATCCATGCCAACAGAAAAAAGAGGGAGAGCTTCTGGAGA
Source organism: Oryza meyeriana var. granulata (assembly GCA_003991445.1). Classification (NCBI taxonomy): domain Eukaryota; kingdom Viridiplantae; phylum Streptophyta; class Magnoliopsida; order Poales; family Poaceae; genus Oryza; species Oryza meyeriana. The sequence continues at coordinate 100,916 of RYFJ01002555.1, forward strand.
GTTTGAGTTCAGCTTCTAGAGAGACCGAGTTCCCAAGTTAGGGCTAGCTCCTGAGCACCCCTCAAGAACATCTTGTAAGAACAAACCGCATTCATCTCCCATATAGCAAATACACACAGGAGTAGGGTATTACACCTCCGTGCGGCCCGAACCTGTCTACTTCTTCTGTCTCCCTTGCGTGCCATCGACTGGCGCCGCAGCCGTCCTGTGACCACTCCCCTGGCCGAACCTCAAAGGGGGATCCCCAGACTCCCCGTGGTTGGAGTTCCCTCCTCTGACAACTTTGTTCCAACTCCAGTAATTTTCTAAAATTGAGATCTATCTAATGGCACTATTAGTACTACTTAATAGGATCTTTTTACTGGTTTTGTGTAGATTTTTGTGTGTTTGCGTATAGTAACCGGTCGTCGGAAATTCATTTCGGAGCAAATTTCGTAGCGATTTCTCAAAGACTCATGAAAACCTAAAGCAAGGCAAGTCACCTTTGATCAATCGAGCCTATTTGTGAACTTTAATTATTTTAACTACGAAATTGCATCGATAAGCATGCATTGATTTGTTCGGTCCCATCTGCAAGTCAGACCGGTGGACCTAATCAGCCTTGCTGCATTAAATCCTTCCTTGATGATTGAAATACCATGTTTTCTTGTAACCACCGCTGTCGCGCCTCGGTATTCGTGCACTATTGTACGAGTACTGACGGTCATACCTTTAAACTTAAAATTTAAGAAACTTCTTGGGTAAAACTTGGTTTTACGAAATGTTTGAAAAACCCGACACCTAGGTCGGTGTCTTGTGAAAGCAAAATGAGTTTCAAAAATGGAGATTTGCGACACAAGGCCAGTCCGATGTGTGTGATGCCTATGTGGTCGTTGTAAGGACCAATTCCTTTGGAATTTCATCCGAGCATACGACAGTACAACCATCTGGGTAAATTAGGAAGCCCCTAGCTGAGTAACTAGCCACTCATGGACGCCTTGCATGCCATTGGACTGTGGATCTTGCGAGAGGGCATCGGGGGTGCCTCCCGGGTTCCTGGCACAGTATGGTCTCGGACCTACCCTGTTGTTGGTCTCGAGAACCCCTCTAGTTGGCATGGGGTAACCTGGGAGGGTTTCGAAAATGCCTTGTCGCGAAAACTTTTATGTCACTAAATCGTACCCAATGCGTATGAGCTAGTGACTAGAGTACGTCGCGTCGTGTGGATAAAGTGTACCCCCTCTGCAGAGGTCTAAACTGTTTGAAGAGCCGTGCCCATAGTCATGGGCGGATGTGAGGTGATTCCTTGGCGTAGTTTTATTTTTATCTTGTTTGCAAAATATGTGTGTGGTTTGGGAACTATAGGAAGGAAGTGCCATCAAGGACGCTGGATGTCCGATGAAATGGCTTGGCTGTCGTGGATAGCAGAACTCGGGAAATCCAGAGAAAATGTTTTGGCTCTGAGAGCCGCTTGATGTGGATTCTTGAGATTGTGAAAACTGGAGAAATAAAGATTGATGCATCTTTCACTCCGATCAGACGAGACTCACATTGCCCTAATTGTTGAGAAGCACACACTAGCAGATTTAAAAGATTTAAACAAAACAAATTGCGAAATAACCAGCCACTCTCTAAAGCTTGCAACAATCACCTAAGCCCCTCTGGCTTGCTGAGTACGTAAGTACTTACCCTTACTCTATATACATAGTTCTCCGCCAGGAGCTAAAGTTGGAGTTGCTATGAGAGAAGATTAGGGTTTCATCCTAGTTCCTAGCCGTTGCCTGTTTATTGGGACTTAGTCCGTTTGTCAGAGGATGGAACTCCAACCACCGGGAGTCTGGGAACCCCCCTTTGAGGTTCAGCCAGGGGAGTTGTTCACAGGACGGCTGCAGCGTCTGGGAGATGATAGATGCTCGGGTGCCGGGGGCCCGGGCTGAGATGGCACGCAAGGGAGGCAGGAGGAGTAGACAGGTTCGGGCCGCACGGAGGCGTAATACCCTACTCCTGTGTGTTTTTGCTATGTGGGAGATGAATGTGGTTTGATCTTACAAGGTGTTCTCCCGGGGAGCCCAGGAGCTAGCCCTAACTTCGGAGCTAAGCTTCTCTAGGGGCTGAACTCAAGCTTTCAGAGGCTAACTCGAAGCAGAAGAAGACCTGGCTTGAAAGCTCTCTCCTTTTCTGTTGGCATGGATCCTCCTTTTATAACCTAAGGGGAGTCCACAGCGCCTGAACACATGCCAAGAGAAGGCTTTTCTAGGTATGATTCGTCTTGTCGCGCACGTCTGCCTGCTGAGCCACGCCAGAGTTGGTTCGGCACGTCCGATCATCCCGTCGCTCGGCTGCTGCGGGCAGCTGAATTATGGAGATGTGGCAGCGCACGTCTCCACTGCCAGAGTGTGGAAAATCGAAGCCCTCTTAGTCAAAAGTTCTCTGACTGCACAGGGAGCGGACCCACGGAGGGCCATCATGAGAGCTCACGTGTGACCGAGCAGGGCGACAGGCGCATCACGCCCCGTCGCCTCGTCATTAATACTGGTGGTTGGAGAGCTGATCTGCTCGAGTCAGGCTCATGCCCGAGGCAGAGAGCTCATCGAGCCCTCCGCGCGCATGGCACCGAGCTCTTCGGGGACCGAGACTGTGGGCCCCGGGACGGGGAGCGACACCCGGGCCCGGGAATGCCAGGGTAATGTGCCCCTAGAACGCGTCCCGGGACCGAGATGTGGGCCCCGGGCCCAGGGGGCGACACTCGGGTTCGGGAATGGTGCACCCGGGCCCGGGCAGTGCCCGGGTCCCCTAAACCCGGAAAGATCCCAATAATGTGCCCGGGGACGTGCCCCGAGCACGAGACTGTGGCAGGCGCTTAGCGGTAAAAACGATCGTAGCCGGCCGCCAGTTGTACAGAATGCGGGCCTCGGAGAAGCTAACGTGGCCGAAGACCCAGGCATCCCCAGGGTATGTGGGGCCCCCAGTCCCGTTTCGCCGACACCGTTGTTCCGCTACTGCCTCTGGCTCTGTGTTGTTCGTTATTGTTTCCGGCTTGCTTCGAAGCTACAACGTAAGTTAAGGTATTTGTCTATGTAATTATTTATTTAATTAAGGTTCAGCAATGATGCATATCTGACTTCCATGGATACCAGCACTGCGCCCTGGGACTGGTATCGGTATCGCGATTCCGCGGGAAGGCAATTCTTGCTGTTTTCCTACGGCACGTCCTATTTGGTGCCGTTGTATAGCGATGCCAGATTAGGGTGTGACAGTCGGTTCAACGATGACTCTGCTGCTTGCTTGCGCGCTCGTGATTTGTCTATTTCTTGTGTCGCGCTTCTCGTGGTTCGTCTACTTTTGTATCATATAGATTAGAAAGTCTCTTGATTTTGTTTTGGACACGACGATTAGAGAATAGAAATAGCATCGGATCTAGATGAGACCAATTGTAACACCCCAGCCCGTTTGAAACCTGTAGTGTGTGGTTTAGTCCCAAGTGGTCCAGAAAGTTGTGTTGTAGTAAGCGGTTTAGTACCAACTTGGAAGTTTAGGTAGGTAAGGAACTGCTTATAAACCCTTGTGCTTCAACCATGGTACCTCCGGATTAAGCCTTTTACACAGAGCGAGGATGAAAGGGTAAATGAGGTACCATACGAACGTGGCCTCGCTCAACGTGTAGAGCGGGCTAATACGGATTTTGGAGACAGGGTGTTACAGTGGTATTAGAGCATAAACATTCACTATTCGTATGGGCCGTGGAGGGCATATGGCACCGAGGGGGAGGTTCTGGGCCTCTGCCATGTAAATGGTGAGCTGTCGGGGGCGTCAGCCCTTAGGGGGATGAATGTAACACCCCAACCCGTTTGAAGCCTGTAGTATGTGATTTAGGCCCAAGTGGCTCAGAAGTGGTGTTGTAGTAGGCGGTTTAGTACCACCTTGGAAGTTTAGGTGGTTGAGGGACTGCTTATAAGCCTTTGTGCTCCAACCATGATACCTCTGTGTTAATTTTTTTATATGAAGCGAGGACAAAAATATAAGTGAGGTACCATGTAAACGTGGGCTTATATTTTGGAATGGAGGTAATACCATTTATTACCAAATAATGTAAGAGTTTAAAATTTATGAAAAACATAAGAACATCCTTATCTCCCTACACCTTAACCAATCATAGTTATTCCTTACTTCTTCCATTCCAAAACAGTTGTCATTCTAGGTTATTTAGTATAGATTATGATTTGAGAAGAAAAAGTCATATTGCCCCTTACTAAATGACATGTTGGTTGGGGCTAGAATGTGAAGAAATTTGAATGAGAGGTTACTGATAGAACAACTAATAATCTAAAGCGACAATTATTTTGGGATAAATTTCGAATCCTACGGAGAAACTATTTTGGAATGGAGATTGTATTTAATTTATCCACCAACGGCCTCTTTCTAGCCAATTAAAACATAATTTCACCAACTTCCTTAATACCTCTACCTACTTTACAAATGCTTGAGCACCTCTCATTCAATTTCTCTATTTATTTTCTTATCTCAACTAACCACGATAATCTTTAATCTCAATTTTAATCGTTAAGAAAACTTTAGATGCCCTTTTCTTAATACATGTGCCTAAACTTTAAAAATGCTTATATTTTAGGACAGAGGAAGTACTTCTAATTTAATTTCTTAACTTATTTTCTCATCTTAACCAATTAGAATCATCCTTCATCTCAATTTTAATCATTAAAAAACTTTAGATGCGGTTTTATTCTTATACAGAAGTATCATTATATTGTTCTTCTAAGGCAGTTTTCTTTTGAGCTGATTCCTTAAGCTTCTACCTAGTTTAATATGAGCATGCTTTTCAAACTGTAAAACGGTGTATTTTTTGCAAAAAAAAATTTTATATAGAAGTTTCTTTTAAAAAATTAAATAAATCTATTTTTTAAGTTTATAATAGTAAATACTTAATTAATTATAGTAAATACTTAATTAATTATGTGCTCATCATCGTCGCGTTTTTCCGGTGGTCCATAACCTCCTAAGGGAAAATTTTCAATTGTAGATAAATGGAAATTCAGTCATGCAAAGCGGGACGGAAGATCTGCAGGTCGCGTGCTCACTCAGCGCAACTAATTTTTTTGGAGATTAGGGTTTCTTGGATTTCCTTCCTTCTCAGGTTCTCGGTTTCTCCACCCTAGCCGCCGTCGCTCCACCTGCTACTCCGAATCTCCGATCCGAACGAGAGGACACCACTCCGTAAGGTGCATGTTTTCCTCGTTTATTATCGCATTCTGTTTCATTGCTCGCGAGGTGGGATAGTTCATGGCAACCAAACCGCAAAGCTTCCTCCTTTTCCCTCAAATCTTCCTCCTCCTTTTCCCCTTGTAAGCTCCTGGTCAGATCCTCTTGGTTAAGATATTTGAATCGAGCTTTTTCAGGATTTACTTGCGCTTTCGTGTAATATAAAAAGCTACTAATATCTAATTTCACCATGTTTGTCATCGAAATTTCGATATGGTCTTTCCAAGATAGATATTTTTAGAGGAACAGGGGAGAAACCCCTAACATCGAATATCGATGACGAGAAATAAAAACCGATTAAAGGTTTACACCCTCCTCCAATCTCCAAAGGGATGATTAGATGAAATTGGGTTTGAAAAATCTGAACTTTGTTGTGCCTATTTATAAGTGGTTAAGAAAGGCAACGCGTAATTAGCCAAATAGGGCATGCATATCGCTTTTTAAGTTGCTTTCAACATAATACATCTGGTTGTGGATTTCCTTGGTCAACAAATGAATACATAACTGTATTTGTTTTCAGTAACTCATGTCTTCAATTGATATTACTCCAGCAAATAGAATTTGCAAAGTCGCATCATGTTTTATGGACCACAACAGTTTTAGATATAGTTTAGGTTAAGTCAGTGTTTTCATTTATGTTATGCAATAATGGCCTTGGTGTTTGTCCATGATCCCCCCAGGAAGTGCTTTCAGTATACTTTCTGAGATGGTATGAGCCTCTGAGATTACGCTTTTGCAGCATGCAAATTCTGTAAAGGTCCATTACACTATTTGTCTTGAAGATGTGTGCATTCCTACTGTTGATCTCATAATAGCGATTATCTTGTATAACCAGTAAACCTTGTTGCCAGGTATACTTGCTGTGAGACAGACTATATCAATGATGGGCTCACGAGGCACTAGTGCTGTGCTTTCAAGAGCTGCTCGGATGAGGCAAAAGCTGCAGTCTGCTTTGGAGGCCAGTGCACTAGACATTGAAGATGTTTCTTACCAACATGCTGGGCATGCTGCTGTCAAGGACAATGCAAATGAGACGCATTTTAACATCAGGGTAATTTCGTCTAAGTTTGAGGGCCAGAGCCTTGTGAAGCGGCACAGGATGGTGTATGACCTCTTGACCGATGAGTTGAACTCAGGACTTCATGCTATCTCAATTGTTGCAAAAACTCCAAAAGAGTCAGGACCGTGAATGTGAAAAATGCAACTATTTGTGCTTGATTACTTGGCCATGAAATAAGTTGATTGCAGCAATATCATGTAACCATGAGTCAATTTTCAAAACAATGTTATGAAACCTTATGTTTCCACTAAATTGAAGTGCACAGCTTTTTGTTCTCAACGAATGCCTGGTGCCATTAAAATTTATGAAATCATAATGAGTATTGAATACGTCTGTTCACTGTTCATCATCAGGCAAGATTTTCCTATCTGGTACTTTTTTAAGCATCTATGAAACTTTCGTGTTGGTGATAGTCTGTTAGATATATTTCCTACTTTCGCCATTGGTATACTCCATATGTATTACCTATCAATCATGACATTATTGATAAACAATAATATTCCTAGTTCTGGCTGTTGTTTTTGCTCTGATCTTAGTCTGTGGTGAAAACTAGCATAGATTAATAGCATCTACCAATTTGTGTTTGTGTAGATTATTCTGTAACAGATTTATCTGTGAACAAAAAGCATGTCCAGTTGCATTTTTCTTGTAACACCTTATGTGGATACAACATGTTTTTGCTTCCACAGAATGTCCTTTTAGTTCCAAGTAGTGATCTATTTATCATCAATATTATCATTGTCTGCAATTTTCCAAGAAACATGTGAATATGAAGGAATTCAAAATATCAGGCCTCATTGGGAACATAGAATTTAATTAGCAATCACTTTATTGTGTGGTCCACAATGTTTCACTTGAGGGTATATTTAGCCAGGCTTTGGCAAGGCTGCAAGACTATTGCAAACAGTGTTTTGGTTGCTGCTTGTTGGAGAATCCATGAGCATGAGCAGAGATGCAGATTTCTGGCCAATCTGCTGGTGCTGTTACCGCTGCCTTTGTAACAGTTATCGGCAAACCTTTTTTATCCCCTTTCTATAAGCTAAAATGTCACAGGACACAGGCTGCAGAGCTATTATATGGCATGCGACTTCCCTGTGGCATTGCAATCTGTTACTGCCCAACTTAAAGAGAAATTTTACTGGTTCAAAATGGTGAATAGTGAAGTCAATCTTGGTTATATTCAACAAACTTTTAGCAAATTTGTTGAGTATAAAAGGAGTAGTGCAATGCTGGGATAGGCTCCGGCATGATAAGAGCAGCAGAAGAACAGGTTCTTTTGTTGGAGAGCCTCTGTTTTTTTTTATTCTGGCAAGATAAGCAGAATTTCCTTTCTTTGGTAGCAGAGCCAGTTTTCTCCTCCACTATCATATACTTTTGAAGCTGGACAGAGAGTGACAATAGCAATGTAAAAAAAGGGTAAAAAAGATTGCCCCCATGCAGGATCGAACTACAGACCTTCAGTTTACAAGACTGACGCTCTACCACTGAGCTATAGGGGCAACATCTGTCCTAATATAATCTGATTATTTTTAAGCAATAAGTCATCCAAAATACCCGACTATTGACAGAATATATAACAGCTCACCCTATATCAGAAAACCTGTCATTCATGTTCCATCTACAGTAAAGGAAACCGTTTCTGTTGTTCCATTGATACTTTTTTTCAGGTCATCCTGTAAGTCTAAATAAGCTTCTTAAATATCCATGCAGCTTGTTTTTTCCAATTCGAAAAAAAAATTATCCTGCACAACAAGAAAGAGACCTAGTATTCTTAAGAGCTGACGGTAGATTTTCTTGGTAGTCATCTTACACATTACAGTACAGAGAGGGTGGCCATAGAAAAAAAATATAGTAAAGCGGAGTACCAACTCCCCGTCAAGGAAAATGTTTCCAGGAAAGACAACTATTTCCATTTATATGAATCTTCATATCAGGCAAAAAGCATTACTTGACAATATTTTAAGAAAATACAATCTATGAAAATGCCCATAGAGAATAACACTTCAAGGCATTAGAAGTCATTTGCACAATGCAGAGTTATTCTACATCTTCCTCCTTATGAACAAGAAGCTTGCCTTCGGTGAATTCGCATGGCTTGATGGGTACAGCTAATTGCTTGCGCATTTTTCTTACAACAAATGTTTCAGTTTCTTCACATATTGTGACCACAGTTCCTTTCCGCCCAAGACGGCCAGTTCGGCCAGCTCTGTGGGCATAGTGTGTAGAGTCTGTTGGAAGATCTAGATTAATCACAAGGTCACATTCTGGCACATCCAGTCCTCTGGCAGACAACTCATTTGTAACTAGAACTCTGAATTCACCATCCTTGAACTTTTTCAGGACAGTTGACCTTGCAAGCTTTCCAAGATCTCCATGCAGCTCAGTAGCTTTCATCCCACGGGCCTCCAACTTAAATACAACATCCTTCAATGGCTTGGTGTTGTTCATGAATGCAATTACTGTCTGAGCCTCCAGAGCATGGATGCATCTCCTTAAAGTGTCAACTTTGTGTTGAGCCTTGGATGTACAATAGTAATGTTCCAAAGATGGTGGTAAGCTGTCAACTGCAGCTTGATTCACTGAATTTGATGGAGAGTTGGAGTTGGCATCTGTCTGGGACAACACAGGTCTTGGAACAGTAATTAAATTAAGTGGTACAACACTCAAAGCTCTAACAAGGACTGGATCGTGACCCCAACTCCTGGCTGCTCGTATAACTGAAAATGGTATCGTTGCAGAAACCAAGATAGTCTGGCGCTCAGACCGCCTTGCTAGAGGGCCAAGAATATCTCTAGATGTAGTACCCGATTTCCTTCCTACATGTTCGAGTATTCTATGCATATGTTCACGATAATTGAAAGATAAAAGCTGGTCAACTTCATCCAGTACAAGAAAGCGGCAACCGTGGGTGTGTAGCTTGCCTGCTGCTGAAATTTCAGAAATACGACCAGGTGTTCCAACAACAATAATTGGCTTGTTCTTCTTCAATGCTTCTTCTTGCCTTGAACGGTTAGCACCACCAACAAGCTGTTGGACAAGTCTCTTATCATTAGGGCCCAAAATCTTCTCCACTTCCCGCACTATCTGCATTCCTAATTCTCTGGAAGGAGCAACAATGACTGCCTCTACACTTGATCTCTTATCAGAACTATCTTGTTCTGTAGGCCTCTTTAGGGGGCCTATTTCAGAAAGAATAGGGAGAAGGTAAGCGAGTGTCTTCCCTGAGCCAGTGTATGATTGGATCACTGCATCGTGCTTTTGTGAAATGATAGGAATAGCAGCAGACTGGACCTCAGTTGGAGTAGTAAGACCTTCCTTGTTCAACTGATCTATAAGCAAAGGTGGCAAACCGAGCTCTTCAAATGATTTTGCGGAAAAAAGAGATTCATCTATCTTCAGAGTCTTCTTCACTACTGCTGATTTCGGCAAGGCACTCTTCACTGGTTTGGCATTAAATGAAGAAACTTTTGGTTTCACATTAAGAGCAGAAGCCCTTGAAGATGGCTTTGGACCTCCAGTACGTGTTGCTCTTTCCTTCTTACCATATTCAACCTTGTTTTGCACTTCAAGACTAGCTAGAGTTAATGGACCACTCTTCTCTTCTATAGTTTCAGTAGCATGCCAAGCGGTTTGGTGAAATCTTACTGGTCGTGGCAGAGAAAGCATTCTGAATGGGAGGTGGTCACCAAGAACGAAGCATGACCTAGAAGATGCTAATGCAAGTACATGCAGATGCACTTGGCCAACAGTTAGCCGCATCTGTGCTCTACTTATCAATGCCAGTTTTACAGCAGCCAAATATCCTTCCTCCCAACTGATCTCACAAATTCACGAGGGGATGCTCTTGGCTGTGCAAAGAATCAAACAATTGGATCAGGTAAACTGCAGTATTTCCAATATCATAGTAAAACAAACAAAGAAAGAAGCATGTGGAGTATTGGTGGCATCAATCGTGTTAAGACTCCTAGTTCTAAATTCTAATGCACGCTCTAGTTTGCGGCGGTAACAGACTAACCAAAAAATGTGTTCTACATAGTCGGCTTGGATTAGGCTTCAAATACCTTGAAATTTCCTACATAATGCAGTCCAAATCATGAATGCGACCCACAAATCCATACAGAGGCCGGGCCTGGATGGACATCATGGATTGGGAAAATCCTCCCAGAAAAAAATATTCCCAAAAAACAGAGAAAAAAAACCCAAAAGGTACAAGCAGTTTGGACTCCATCACCAACAAAAAGAAATCAATCCTAGTCCGGATGGATCTCCGCTCTAAATCCGTTTGGCAGGGCCGGCTAGTGGGAAGCATCGAGGCCGCATCCAATCAGCAAAAGAGGAGGAGGAGGAGAGAGGGTTGCCTCACCTCCGGAGCCCGAGCCGGCGAGCTGCACCTGCGCGCGAGGGCGGACGGGTACTCCGTGCCGGAGAGGGAGGAGACGCGGGTTTTGGGTTCAGCCTGAAGCCGGCGGCTGGCTGGCGTTCGTCTATCCGGTTGAGTTGAGAGGGGCTCGGGGGCTCCTATGGTCAGAGTGTCAGACACACGGGGTAGGAATGACGGGCGGCCACCTGAAACTGCAAGGAGTCGGCCCACCGGGCGGCCCGGCCCATTAAGGCTACAGGTTGTGGAAGAGGGCGGCGGCAGCACGGAGGTGAATTTTTTATTTTTATATTTTTTTAATAAAATATTTATAAAAGTATATCTTCATTTCAAAATTTTATAAAAATATACTCCCAACACTCTCTGGGAGGACGTTTTTTAAAAATCACCCTCTCAGAGGGCGATTTGATGACGTGGCTGACAACCATCGGTCGGGCAGCCGTTAGCACTTTTACAGGCGGCCCCCTGGCCCAAAAACTGCCCTCTAGGAGGGTGGTAAGTAAACCACCTACAAAACGCCGGCAGCGAGACCGGCCATTTTACAGGCGGCCCCCTTGCCGCTCTCCTAAAGGGCGGTTTTTGGGCGGCTAGGAGGCTGCCTGTAAAATGGCCACTTTGTTTTTTTTCTTTTTTAATATTTTTTTCTCAACTAGGAACTCGAGAATAGCAAAATCTCGTGAAGGTGCAGCTCAAACCGATGTAAGATGTGGCATGTAGAAAATTGTGAGCGTGCTTTAAAAACCATGCTGAAACTTCGGATCTTGAAAACTTAATCTTCCCGGCCGAATTTCGCAAAAAAATTTTGGACAAACCCGACGAAGTGGGGAGAAGCGGATGTAAAATTTTCTATTGATGTTCGCAGAGTACTTATTTGCCCGATTCCGAGACCGTATGTGAAAGTTATAACTGTTTTAAGGTTATAACTGTTTTAAGGTAGGTAGTCCGACCACCATCCTTCTAGAACTGCTGGGCAGTTCTGTACCGCCCCCATTTTACAGGCGACCCCCTGGTTGCCAAAAAACCGCTCTTCCAGAGGGCGACAAGAGGATCGCCTGCAAAATAGCCGACCCACGAGCCGACTATTTTGCATGCGGCCCCCTGGCCATTAAACAACCACTCTCTAGAAGGGCAGCAAGGGGGCCGTCCGCAAAAGCGTCGGTCCCGTGGCTAATATTTTTTCACGCGGCCCCCTTACTGCTCTCTCTTAGAGGGCGGTTTTTTAATGACCAGGGGGTCATCTGTAAAAGTGCAGACGGTCGTCGGCCACAGCCATCTGTCACGTCATTAAATCGCTCTCTAGAAAGGCGTTTAAAAAAAAAACACCCTCCTAGAGGGTGTTGAGAGTATATTTTTGTAAAATTTTGAAATGAAGGTTTACTTTTGTAAATATTTTATTAAAAAAATATAAAAATAAAAAATTTCGCACGGAGGTGGCCACGGCGCCGGCGTCGCGTCGATGGTGTCAGCCGCGCGAGAAGACGACGGAGACCGAGGAGACGCTTTGCTAGTCCGCGACAGCCTCGATGCAGCATTCATCCACAACGTGCATGAACAACGCATCTGATTCCCTCTGTCCGTTCCCAAATATTAAGATTTCTAGGTTATATAACAAATATAAAGACAAGATCAAAAAATTCTTTTTCAGTCATTTTATTTATTAATTTTTGAATTTTGAATTGCTTAGATTCTCTTTCCAAGCATCTTATTAGCTTTGGAATCATTAAAATGATATAAATCATGGGGAATCAGTATTGTGGTATAAAATTTAAATTCTAAAAATCCTTATATTTTGAGATGGAGGGAGTATTTTTTAAGACAATTTATTACATAGACCCTGGTGCTACTTTTACAGCACATCAGAATTGAGCAGTGCAGAGCTGCACATTTCTTTTCATCCATGGCATCATCCAGTTCTGCCTCAAATCTGATAATGCAACACGCCAACAACCAAACACAATATCAAACACATTTTGTACATGATGAAGTTCTTCGGTGAAATCTAGAAAAAAATTCGGAGACGCTATTGATCTTAAAAGAATATATCAACAGATGGATCAGACTCGGATAAGCTGCCTTCAAAGTTTACCTTACAGCTACCAGGAAATTGCAACCCAGCTTGTTCACAGCTCTGCCTTGTGACCTGAGGACATGACCGAACATCTAGGTGCTCAAGAGCCTTGCAGGATTCAATCACATTTCTGACTCCTGCAACTGTGAGCCTAACACAACTGCTCATCTTCAGAAGTCTCAATTCAGATTGAAATTCATTTGGATCCATATCCTGAAACGCTGCATCTGTAATTTGGTCACAGCAACCCACATCAATAGCCATAAGAAGTTTACAGTTAGACAATAGACTTCGCAGGGAGGAGTCTGTTATCTTCAAGCACCAATCCATTCTTAAGCTCTTTAGGCTGCTACAGCAGGCAAGAGCCAGTGCTTCTACAGACTCATCAGTAACATCACGACATCCACCAATGACGAGTCTCTCTAGGTTATGGCAGAAGTTAGCTAGTGCATGGATGGACTTATCACCCACTTTGTTGCAATCCAATAGTTTTAATGATACCAATGATGATGAAGAGACCTCAGCAAATTTACAGACTCCAGGATCTCCAACTTTGTTGCATTTGCTTATGTCTAGTGACTTCATCTTGTGACAACCATCAGCTAGACCTGAGATCCCTGTATCTGTTATGTTGTTACATCCTGCAGCCCCAAGATCTTCCAAGTGTAAGCAACTTTTTGATAGAGCAATCAACAAATTGTCAGTTATTAATCTGCAACCAGCGATGACCAGCTGCCTCAAGTTTTTGCATCCCAGTGGAACTGCCTTTAGACCTTTGTCACTAAGTTTTCTGCAGTGGGAAACATCCAGGGATTGTAGAGAGGGCAGTCTGTCTCCTACTTTCATCATTCCAACATCAGTTACACCTATGAGACACAAGAGCAGTCCAAATATCAATGGATTAATCTCCTATTAAGGAAAAAAACAGTAGTTTCAGACCCAAGCAGAGTTTGCTTGTCTTTTAATTGGAGCACAAAACAAAGCCACCATTGTGGCCTCTAATTGGGTGGTTTATCAAACGCAGTACCCAAATCTCAGACCTTAACTATGGATTACATGTAATTTTGAACATCCTTCTAGGTTCAAGAAAACATAAAAACCAAATGCTTCAGTTCATTCTCTAAATTATGTCTAAAACCAAAAAAAAAGACATTGAAAAGATGCTGGTTTCGCTTCTGAGTATCAATGGATTATGCATTGAAACCTTGAACAGCAGCTTCTTCCAACAACCATACATTCATGGCACCGAAAGCTAGCATAAATTAAGTACTACATCAGGAAACACCAGAAAGGACCACACTCTTAGATGAATAATATTGTTATACAAAATCACATCTAGTGGGGAATTATATAGCTCTCGGCTTTCCCTAGTCAAACTATTCAAGTAGGATGAAACTAGCGAAATTAGAGATGATCATCAGTGCTGCTTTTAACCTTTATCAAAATTTCAGGGTATTTTTTCAAGAATTGAACCGATGGGACTAACAAAATATTGAACATAACACAGGGCTGTAAAGTAGCTAAAGGTTAGCGTTCCTCTTCACAATGACCGACATGTCCATCAGCAAACAAAATCAAGGATCATTACTATTTTCATCTGGGAGCGAACCATGCGTCAGATGTGGTTTACCAGTTTGTAGGTACTTATTATTATTTTGTTTCATATGAATGCAAACAGTTCTAAATTCACGAAACTGAAATGGTACAACAAACAAGTCTTCTGCGCAAGGGGATGCGGGAAGAGAGTGGACAGCAGGAACAAATGCAGTCAGGTTGAGAAGAAAGGAGAGCATGTTGATCCTAATGTCATCAATCTACTAGCAGACTAAGCAGAGACAAGAAAAAAGAACAAAAAGTTCACCTTTTTGCCATCTTTACAAGATGGAAAGAACCCGGAAGCCATAAAATTCCTATTGGGAAGCCTTTTTGTAATCCGAATTCCCAATTGCTAATCGAGACAGACAAGCAGCGCAGACAGATGGCTCCAGAGATTAAGGTCTTACCTTTGCAATTCTGCAGAGAGAGGACGCGCAGATTGCGGAAGCCACCGGCGATGACGTCAAGGTCGTCGTCGATGACGCCGGGGTAGAACGAACGGGACGGCGACTGGGATAGGTCCAGCTCGAGGATCCCCGGGAAACGCGCGGCGAGGCGGCGCAGCATGGCCGGGCCGGCGCGGGCGCGAAGGCGCCGCCGATCGGAGCTCTGGATCCGTAGCCAGCGGCGGCACACGAGCCCGAACGCGTCGCGCTCCGCCTCGGGCCCCAGCCGCGCGAGCACCGCGCGGAGCTCGTCGTCGGTGAGCACATCGTTGATTAGGGCGCCGCCGGCGCCGCTCGACGCGCCCGCCGACATGGGCAAGAGTGAGCAGTGCCCCTGCTCCTTCCCTCCCCTCCCCTCTGTCTCCCAATTTCCTTTCTTTTCGGTTTCGTGAGCAGATGTGTGGGTGTAGACGTGTAGTGTGCTGTACAACTCTAGTAGGAGTAACGTGGAAGTGCTGGATGTACTACGGCACTAGGCCGCTCCTTTAACTGCTTTTTGATTGTAGTTCGAACGTTGGATTGTCGTGGATTACCTATTTATTTGATTATAGTGATACATTAAATATTTTAAAAAATAAATTTAATAAATAGTTTTAAAAAGTGGCCTAAGAAATACGGGAATTATGTATGATTAGTCTTTCTATTTACTATTTTGATGAAATTCACCTATAAAATGAGACATGGAACGGAACCACTGCAAAGAAATTTTAGGAGTTACGAAAGAAGTTTCAATTGTACGAAATGAATTTCTAGGTCCTAGGATTTCTTACCATCAAGTTGGTAAAAAGCCACGATTTATTGGCACTCCTTGGGCGAATTTCTTCTTTTGTTCCTTTTTCTCGTATTTTTGTTTTTTCACTCAAACTCAAAGGGTAAACTTTACTTCTTATCTTTTTTTTAAGATCGGCGAATCAAATGATATTTCTGTTCTAATTTCTGCCGCTTCTTCTCTCTCTGAATCAAACTTTTTTTTTGTCATAATGTGCCGTTTCTACTATCTACCAAGGCTCTACCAGTTGAGCTATACACCCGATTTTACAAGAAGAGAAGGCAAAAAATTCTCAAGAGCAAGAAAAAGTATTTTGTTTTGGTTCGACCTGTATGAAATGAACGAAGAGAGAAATTTAGCAACACTTTTCTTGTAGTAAAATCTACTTATTTATTAGGGACCATTAGATCAAACATAATAGTGGTGATTCCACTCCAGTAAATTTGATGTGAAATAACACGTATAATGGTGATCGAGATTACTTGCTGGGAATCTAGACTATCACTTTTCTAAAAACCTCTACTCGGACCCTAAACTATAAAAGATGTATATGCTTTAGAATCCAAAATGAAAAGAAAAAAGAAAACATGTTGATTATAGAAAAATTAGGAGGAACCTAGAATTAGAGTCTTATGGGCAAGGACACTATTGCTGATTTACTAACCTATGTAAGAAACGGACCCCCTAAGTCACTACGAGCGCCCCCGATCAGTGCAATCGGATGTGGCGCATTACAAATGTATGATCATTACTTTTCAACTGGGTTATTCTATTTCACTTTTAGATAGAGAAAAAAACTAAAGGAGAATGAATGAAAAAAGACAGAGTTTGGAAGTTAGACTCCTTTATAAGACTCTCTTTCAAAAAAGAGGACATTTTGAAACTTTTAACACTGTTCCTGTTAGTGGATCTACTCTCGGACGAATTTTCAATGTTCTTAGGGAGCCTGTTGACAATTTAGGTCCTGTAGATACTAGTGCAACATTCCCTATTTATAGATCTGCGCCTGCCAAGACCAACATACTTTCTTGGAGAACCGGTAAAAACTTCTGCCACAAAAAACGATTGTGATAAGAAGCGCTTAATTTTCCGTGCTCTTGCTTAAACTAAGGGTTAACCTATTTTCAATAAGCGCACACCACCTCACTACACCTAAGCATTGCATGCGTATGCGTCTTGCATATCTGGAATTGTCCCCAAATAGGAAAACCTGGTGGGAAGTCTTGGTTGGCATAGTCCAGGGGGCCGAGTCATACTCAAAAACTACGATAGAGGTGGGGATCGTTCATTGGTGTACCACTAAACTTAGAAAGTGCTTCACCAGGTATTATAGGTGTAAGGCACGATTTGGCTCCTTCACTAACCGGGGCTAAAAGTCCTGAAATCCAAAATACCAAAATAGGAATTCACAAAATGGAGAAAATCGTTGCAGTCATTATAGGAAGAAAGGAGCAGAAAACAAAGCAACTAATGCAGATAGAAGTGGAAATAGAGAGGGGAGAGGTTAAAGGAGATTTGCAACGCTTCTGGAACTACTGTACCCATTTTAGCCATCTCTCCTCCATAATCTTAATTATGGAAAAAAAACTGAGTGAATAGCAAATTTTCCTATTCCTGCAGTACAGGTACAACCACAACCGCACAATCCATCTTAGTGTCCGTCCACCTCAACGTCTATACAAAGGATTACGTATAGGCAATATTAAAACTGTACTTTCCAGTAGTATCGCTGCTGTTTTTTTGCAGCTTTCATAGTTGCCGAAACTATGTGGTATGGGTCAGCAACTACCTCAATCAAATTGTTTGGGCCTACTCGTTATCAATGGGATCAGGGATAGCAAGTGAAATCCAATCCACGAAATAATTTGATCCATGGACGGCACCGTTGTGGTAAAGGTCGTAATTCCAGAGGAATCATTACCGCAAGGCATAGAGGGGGAGGTAGTTGTAAATACACGATCTTTTCGTAGATCCACTGTAATCTTGAAATTCTATAAAAATAGAAACAGTGTTAAGCAAAGTACAATACGCCTTTAGTTTAGTTCCCTTTTGGTTTAGTTACGTGAAGTCGGCCCTCGAGTCTTAGTAGAGTAGCCTAAAGCAGTGGAAACTTGCCATGCATTCTACTCAATGGATTCCTCCTCTTGAATCCGATATTCGTCCTCTAAGCTTCAACTTCTCTTGGTCAACGAAATTTCAAAAAAAGAATAACCTACTCCTCCGTCTCTCTGCTAAAAATCGCTTCAACAAATCCGCCCAAAATTTTTTAAAAAAAATTGCAAAGTTTTGAACTTGAAGGTTTTCCAAGGGATGCCTGTTAAAAATTGTTTCAACCTCTCACCAAGAAAACTGTCCTACAGCCGCCCGAAAAGGAACCGCACTAATCATGAATAGGAATCCTACAGTGATAAAAAGAATCCCCATAAAAATACCATTAGATCGACCAGTGATTTCGTCTTAAAGTTGGAATAGCGATTTTCGAACCATTTCCTATAAGAGAAATGTTTCTATTACTTTGAGAAATGGATTCTACATCAAACTATAGCTATTGCATTAAAGAAAAAAAGAAACTAATAGAAGTCGAAGACGCAGAATGGTAGTGAATAGAGAGAAAGATTCTTATGGTTTTCTTATTCCAGCATAAATCTTTCTGCTTGGATCTGGAAAGGTCCATGTTGATGACTTTTGTCACAATCCAGATCTTAAAACTACAATATGCATTTCTCAAGACTGAATGATATTCTCATCTTAGAGAGAAATCTTCATGCTTATCAATTTCCTTACTTGGATGATTTGACCCAACGGTTTAGTTGATACAAAGAAAAAGGGAAGAAGGGTAGAAAAAGTTATTAGATAGCGAAGCGACGAAGGGAGAAATTTTGCAACACTTTTCCCGCAGGTTGTCTTGTAGGAAGAGGGTAATCTCCAACTTTGACTTGTCAATTTTATTTCTCATGAAAATAGCAAGTTAACTCAAAGAATTTATCACACGAATAGTCAATTCGTTCAAACTTGCTTAGTGCATATAATGCACACAGCTCTAGTTTCTGGTTGGGCTAGTTCGATGGCTTTATACGAATTAGCGGATTTTAATCCCTTTGATCCTATTCTGGATCCAATATGGAGACAAGGTATGTTCGTCATTCCCTTCATGACTCGTTTAGGAATAGCCAATTTGGTCTGTCTCCGGCCTAAATTAAATCAACCTAAGTGAAATAGAGTCTCTATCGTTCCGCTACAAGAGTTGGTCGAGCACTTTGTTCATGAGTTGCTATCGCTTTAGCTGTAATAACTAGAACTTCTGCTATCTTCTCAAGCAAGTTCAAATTGCTTTCCCTAGGACAAGCTTTTAAGGCAAAGTAGAATTCTTTATCGGATCATAAAAACCTACTTTTCGAAGATCTCTTCCTTCTCTTCGAGATCGAACATCAATTGAAACGATTCGATAGACAACTTATTGGGATAGATGTAGATAAACAAAGGCCTCCCTAGAAACGTATAGGAGGTTTTCTCCTCATACGGCTCGAGAAAATGATTTGAATTTCCGATAGGATATCCGTCGGTAGGAAAGATGAGTCGATATAGCACATCTTTCCGTGATCCCCTTCCACAGCCGCCGAAAGATGTCTATCTCACAGAGGTATTGGAGAATTTTTTTTTCTTTGAGATGGATGTGCAGGCTATCAAAAACATTCCTCTGAGCCTTGTTTATCAAGGGCTCTTGAAACTATATCCTATTGAATAGGGACTCGACCAAAGGCTCAGCCGAAAGAGAAACTATAGGAACTAGACGATCCTATTTAGTCAAATACCTAACGAAAAATTCCTATTTTCCTTTCATTAAGGTACGAGGGCTTCTTATTCCACAAGTAAAGCTCATTATTTATTTTCCCCTTGGTTAGTAATAATAGGAGCGATGCAAATAATCTATGCAGCTTCAACTTCAAATGTACAAATAGCCAGATACGACTAGCCAGCAGCGTGAACTTCTACTGCCACCGTGATTCCAATCCCTTCCCACAGTCTAATCCAATCTGTGTCAAAGAAACTAACTAATGGCTAACTTGCAACTTGAAGCTTACCATATTAATTGTTATAACGAGTGTTTTATTCCAAGATTAAGTTATTGCCGGCGACCGAAGCCCCGGTGAACAGCAGCCGTAACTATAACGGTCCTAAGGTAGCGAAATTCATTGCCGGGTAAGTTCTGACCCACACGAACATCGATCTTCTGTACGCCCTATTCATGCTGCGGAACGAAGAAAATTTGCTTTCCTTGGAAAAATCATTCCTGACTCCAAAGTCTCATTGTCTTAGTGTTTTTTTATGTTTGTGAAGGGGTATAAGACTCAAAAGGAAGACTCAGAGAACGAATATGGGAGCCCAGAAAACGAATATAGTACCTGAGAGGAAGAATGTAAAACACGCTCATGTCATGTCGAGGTACTGTAGAAAAAGAACTGCAAAATCCGATCCAATTTTTCGTAATTGATTAGTTAACAGAATGGCTTCTCAACGAAAGAGAAACAATAATAGGAAAATAGGAAGCTACAATCAGAACTGGCTAAACTTATCTGATCAATTTCTGGTTCAAACCGTACCAGATTCCTGCTTGCAATAATGCGATGGGCGAACGACAGGAATTAGAAGAAATTTTTTTGAGAAAACATATTTTTTAAACGTAGGATAAATAATCTGTATTAACAATCCAGAGAATAATCTAAAAAGAACAGGATGTTTGATGTTGGATTTAGACAAAATATGAATGGTTCACTTAAGTAGCAAGGAAAAAAAACTAATTCGTCCATATTTCAATACTTGTATACAGGGGTTACTCTCTTAAAGTCCTCATGTGGAATAGAAATGTTTTTCATTTTCGTTATTTTTAGAGTAATGGCTTGACTCAACTTCACTCTAATGCCACGAAAAGACGCACACAACGGATGCATCCAAAAATTGAAGCTAGCATTGACAGGCGTACAATTTACTTATATATTTTTTCACGATTGGTAACTGAAATTATCACACTTAAAGATATTTTTCATGGCATTATTCATTGAGACCGGAAGTCACCAAGTTTCCACGCTTGGCATATGAAAATTAAACACACGACAATTTAAGATTGATCCATCATGATAAATTATACTAATGACGCATATTATATAATTTACAAGTACATAGTAGAATATCACATAAGCATAAGTACTTGCATAAATCACGACTAGTTCAAAGAAAAAAAATGTGTAAAACTAGATGTTGGCCTTGTTGAACGTCACCGCCAATGGCTCATCTGATGCAACTAGGAGCATATTATTATCGAAGACATGGAACCCTAGATTTTTGCAGGGCTTCCCTTGGGTACCGCATGACAGCAGCTTGTACCCCATTGTGGCGTCATGGCTGTACCTCTCGATGCGGAACACCTTAGCGGATGATGGGTAGTTAGGCTCTATATTCGCGTTGGCCACAACGTACAGCAGATTAGATGATGATGATGATGGTGATGTTGGTAACATCGGTTGGAAATTAGATATGTACCAGGTCGAGGGGTGCATGCACGACCAGAT
Organism: Oryza meyeriana var. granulata; assembly: GCA_003991445.1. Lineage (NCBI taxonomy): Eukaryota > Viridiplantae > Streptophyta > Magnoliopsida > Poales > Poaceae > Oryza > Oryza meyeriana. The sequence continues at coordinate 122,053 of RYFJ01002555.1, forward strand.
GATGCCCACAAACTTGGTGTTCGCTCGTGGTTCTAGCTTCTCTCTCAATTTCTGTTAACATATTTTTTAAAATATAAAACAGAGTATTTTTAAAAAACTTTTTATATAAAAATATCTTTAAAAATCAAACAGATCCGTTTTTTAAGTTTTTAATAGTTAACTCTTAATTAATTACATACTAATGATATTTCTTATTTTACGTGTAACTTATAATCACTTTTGCAGAAGCCGAAAAGAACAGGTCGAAAGTCGATCTTGACATCGGCCGACAAGCTTGCCACGGCACCGGCCGTTGAATTCTGCAATGCTGTGAATCTCACTTTTGTGCCCTGGAGAGCCTCCTCGCTGTTATGGAACACGAAATGCTCACATCGTGCATTGCCAGCATATACAATGGTGAGGGCACCTCCACCGAACCTACGGTCTACCGGGAAGATGTAATATTTGTTTTCGCTGCTTAGCTCCTCGCCTCCGGAGTCGTACACTAGCTAGGTTGCATCGCAAGCGAAGCAGGGGAGGAAGGTGGCAATGTGCGGCAGGAGGAGGAAGAGATATTTCATGGCTATCGATTTAGCTTTGGCTCTGGATCAAAAGAAATGTTTGGGCAGGGGTTTTGCAAAGGCCTCAAGGGCTTGCGTTTATATGGACAGTGATATAATTTCCAACATTTATTTTTTTCTCCACATAAATGCCATGAAACCTTATACTTGGATGCAGGACCATTTAAAAGGCATATCTATTTGTGGCAAATAAATGAAAAATCCTTTTGGCAAATAATAAATGAAATCCTTTTGATATGTCATAAATGAAAAAAATCTTTTGATATGTAATAAATGAAAAACCTTTTTTTTGCAGGGAAAATGAAAAACCTTTTTGGCACATAATAAATAAAAATTAAGAACAAATAGTTAATATGAAATCTAAATTGTGTCCACTTATAGGGGTCCATGTTTGGCATAGCTCCAGAACCTAGATCTATGTTAAAATTGAAGTTTGTGTCAATGTAGTGGATATGTTATATCTCGTATATATGGACATATGCTACCAGAAATAACGCATACCTAATAAGATACGAGAAATAAAGATCAGATATGAATAAATTAAAAGTCAAAGAAGGAAACGTACTCGGATGAAGGAGGACTTCGTAGTCCGAATTGGTAACGACAAGGTCTTGTGTGCCCATATCTTATTCAGGAGTCTCTGTCACACCCAGAAATTCACCAAAATTTCTAAAGCTAATTTATGCATTAAATCATCATTCAGAAATCAGCCAAGGTACACAAATCGATAATTTGATAAACATAACCAAAACGATATAACGATAAATATTTACGAAAAAGACACTTAGTCCTCACAAAAAAGAAAACTGCAGCATAATGACAATCTAGCGAAGCTTCAGCACCAAGCCCATAGGCAGCTCAACGGGGTATAAGCCAAACACAAAAAACTTCTCCTTCCAAACGAATCTTCACTCTCATGATAGTAATATTGCAAGACTGAGTACCACCCACCGTACTCAATAAGCCACACAATGAATGCAAAAAAATGCAACAGAATTTCAAAGCAAAGGTATAGTATAGCTTATTTGCATAAACAACATTTAAACATTTGCATTTAAAAACATTGCAAAAATAGTATATTTAATTAATATCAACATTAACCAATCACTGAACAACATTCCAATGCAGTTCAGGCCCAAAACCATAACCCTCCAAACTGGAGCTATCAAGATTCCAACATTTTCACCATTAATGAGTAGTGTGGGACTAATCACGAAAAATATTGCTAGACTGCCCATTAACCGCGGGCACAGCTATTCGATCAGTTTTACTCTGAACAGAGATGTATCAATTTACCTACAAGACACAATCTCAGCATCATGTCAACCATGCGTCACGATACCTGAAAGTACCCGAATAGAGATTGTAACATGACCCTCCATGTAACCCACACAATAAGAGTGTCATCCGCTGGACCACCTATCTCCGATAGGGTTGATTTGGTTCCTAGGCAGGGAGATGACCAAACACACGAAACATGGACTTATTGACAACTGTCATTGTGGTCTTATTAACACAGCCACAACACACCGTGGGGCCTCCGGTTGAATGGATCCGGATCACACTTTAGTTTCCGCCATTACTCATTCTAACTTGTGATTAGTACAGGTATTGCTTCGCAACAAATAGTTCATAAATAGTTACTTAATTGTCATGAGCACCACTAGCAACATCACCATTCCATGTGCTCACAACCCACCATTAATCAAGTTTTAGTTGGCATATTAATTAACCAGTCACGACCAACTGTCGTGAAATAATAAATATTAATCATTAATTAATTATGGTGAATAAATAGTTTTCCACATAAAATGACGCTAAAGTTTCTAGGCATTGGCTAAGCAGATCCTAAATAATCTTGCCGGTCCATTAAATAACCATCCAGCTAGTCAATATTATTTGCCCAGTGTATCAAGATAGAGGTGTCAATATCAATTCATGGCCATAGTCACAAAATATTGGGATAATAATAAATACCCGTAAATAATGACATTTCAAAACATTGTATGTAATAATGTTAAAATAAAATAGTTTTCACAAATGGGATCAACATACTTAAGGAGATTGTCATGTGACTTGCCTTGCAATAGAAAAATCTTCAATAGGTCTTCCGAACTCGTCCTCAAAACTTCGTGACCCTCCGAAACGATGAAAATATGCGACTATCATGATTAATATGAATTTAGGAAGAAGAACAGGTCGAATCAAAGTTCGGATGAAAAAGTTATGGCCTCCGGAAGATTGAATTCAGAGAAAATCCGAAAAGAATTGAAAAAGGAATATTCTCGAAATATTCCCTTAGAAATTAATTATTAAAGAAATTATTTTTGAATAGGAAAAAAAAGTGAGGCCCATTGTCATTGTTTAGACTCATGGGAGACTGAGTCCATAGGCTTGGGAGAATAGAGGAGTGGTGGACTGATAACTTGGATGGTGACCTAGCGACACGTGGTGATGAGGTGGCAATAAGGGCTGAGGTGGTACCATCCAGGGAATTAAGGGAATCTGACCGCTCAGATTTGATCTCGTAGATCGACAGCTAGGATTCAGCTCTAGGATTTTATGTGGATTGGAGGGTCTGGATTGAGTCGGGATGATCCAACGGTGGAGAGAGTTTCGGAGACTGTTGACCGGGCCTACGCGTCGGTCACAGAGAAGAGGTCACTGGTCACACGTCATCCACAGAGAGGGGGACTGCCGTCAGGGCCCGCATGTCAGCATGCCCAGGGGCGGTGCGAGCTTGCCCATCCACCATGGCACATCGCCGGCGCGCGGCGAGGCAGGGGAGGACAGCGACGGACAGTGGCGGCAAACAACGGCGCCGTGACGGTGGAGGGACGGCGACGCCGGTGGAGGTCTTCGGGCATCGACTCGGCCTCCGAGATGACGAGCTCGACGGAGATCGGCGAAGGGGAAAAAGAGGCTGGCGGCTTCGGGGCTCACCGGCGGTGGGGCGAAGGACGACGACCTCGACGACGGGTGAGAGCTGTGGCGCACGGGCACAAGGCGGCGGCAGCTCAGATCGACTTGCAAGGGCGGTGCACGGGTGGTAGTGGCTAAGGCTGGAGGGAGCGGCAACGCTAGATGGCGGCGACGACTAGGGCACTGGAGGAAGAGAGGGGGCGGCGGTTGGTATTTATGGTGGGGAGGCTCTAGGGTGCGACGGGGTGGTGGCGCTGGAGAAAACCGTGGCGGCGGTTGCGAGAGGCGCGGGCGCGCGTGGGGTGGCGGCGCGGTGGGTTGGGGTAGCGACGAAGCGGGCCAAGGGCCGTGGTGGCGGTAGGCCGAGCTGAGGAGATGGCGCAAGCCGGCCTGACTCGGGCTCGGCCGAAGGGAGAGAAGGCAGGAGGAAGAAGAAGAGAGGAAGGAGGAGTCCGGGAGGAAGAAGAAAGGTTAGAAAAGAAATAGAGGAAAAGGAGAAAAAGATGGAAAAGGAAAAAGAAGAAGGAGCAAAAGGGAGGGGTCTTTTGGAATTCTACCAGATTTGGAAAATGTGGTAATTTGGGGAGAATTTAGATTTAAAGGGAGTTTTGGAATATTTAGAATATTTTCATATAGAATATTGGAATGTTTTTGGAGTCTGGAATTTGTGGAATTTTGGGATTAAAAAGGAATTTGGAATATTACCAAATAGAATATTGCGGTTGTCGGAGGATGAAACCTCGACTGCGGAAAGTCCGGAGACCCCCTTTGAGATTCGGCTAGGGGAGTAGTTCTCAGGCAAATGCGGCGTCCGGTGGGTCGATGAATGGTGGATGGTTGGAAGAATGGATCGGCGCACAAAGGAGACAGGAGGATTTATACAGGTTCGGGCCGCTTGGAAGCGTAATACCCTACTCCTGTGTGTATGCTATGTGAAGGTGAATATGGTATGTCTGTTACAAGGTGAACTCAGCCCACTCGCCAGAGCTGAGGAAGAAGAACAGTGGCTAGAGAGCCAGCGAGTTAGAGGTCCGGAAAGAGGTCCCACCAAAGTCCTCCCGGGAGAGTCCCCTTAGAGCATCTCCAGCAGGGACCTCAAACCCAGCCCCCAAACAGGTTTTGAGCGGTGAGACAAAAATTTCAGGTCCAGCAGGGACCCTAATAGAGCACCCAAAATGACGAGGCCCCCAAATCCAGCCTCCAAGCCCCCAGTCCTAGGGGCTCTACGCCACAGCCCCTATCGACGTTTTTTTTGGCGCCTACGACAATTCCTGCCCGCCGCCCCTGCCTCCTGCGCCGCGTCGCGCCGACCCGCCGTCCCCTGCTCCTGCGCCGGCCACCGCCCCCTACGCCGCCCGCCGCCCCTGCCTCCTGCGCCGGCCGCCGCCCCTGCCTCCCGGCCCGTCGCCGCCCCTTGCTCCTGCGCCGCCCGCCGCCCCTGCCTCTCCGCCCGCCGCCCCTGCCTCCTGCGCCGCGTCGCGCCGGCCCGCCGCCCCCTGCTCCTGCGCTAGCCGCCGCCCCCTACGCCGCCCGTCGCCCCTGCCTCCCGGCCCGTCGCCGCCCCTTGCTCCTGCGCCGCCCGCCGTCCCTGCCTCTCCGCCCGCCGCCCCCTGCGCCGGCCGCCGCCCCTGCCTCCCGGCCCGCCGCCGCCCCTTGCTCCTGCGCCAGCCGCCGCCCCCTGCGCCGGCCGCCGCCCTTGCCTCCGCCTCCTGCGTCAGCCACCACCCCTAGCTCCATATTTCTTTTATATATTTGTATGAGTACTAGCTGATGTAATATTTATATTTTAGTTATAGTGTCAAACTAGCCATATACATATAGTTTACAGTAAAATATAATAGAAAAAGAAATAGGGGCTGAGAAATAGGAGCTGTTGCTGGAGTTCGGAGCATTTTTGGGGTCCAAAGGAAATGGGGGCAGCCCCCATTTAACCTTTGGGGGCTCTAAAATAGGGGCTATTGCTGGAGATGCTCTTAGCCTAAGGCATGGATCCTCCTTTTAATACGTAAGGGGAGTCCACAGTGCCTGGCATACGTGGTGAGAGAGAGAGAGCTATGCTACGTCTTGTCGTGCACGTCCGCGCCCGTCTGCCGCGCTGCACTGGATGAGAGTCCACGCCGGAGTAGGTTCGGCGCGTCAGGTCGTCTGGTCGTCATGCTGCTGGGTGGCTAAGTCGTGGAGATGTGACAGCGCACGCCTTCTCCCCCGAAGTCAAAAGTCTCTGACTGCACAGGGAGCGGGCGACAGGCGCGTCATGCCCCGTCGCCTCATCATTAATGCGGGTGGTTGGGGAGCTGGTCCGCTTCTGGAGAACGCGTCTCGGGACTGTGCGTGTGGGTCCCGGTTTCGGGGAGTATCCCCGGAACTCAGGACCTAAGGAAGATGCACCCGAGCGAGGCGCACCCGGGCCCGGGGAAGACGCACCCGGGCACGGGGTGGCGCTCCCGGGCCCGGGCACTGCCCGGGCACTTAGCAGGAGAGCCAGCCGTCGTCGATGCAGAATGTGGCCCCGGGGGAGTTGATGTGGCCGATGACCCACGCGTCCCCGGGGTATGTGGGACCCCCTATCCCGTTTCGCCGACAGCGGTAATTTGGGAATCATGAACCAGAGGGTATTTTACGGAAATTGTAAGTGGGATATTTGGGTTTTTTTGAAATACTGGGTTACTTCAGGATTATTGAAATAGTGGGAACATTTTCGGGGAATCCGAAATTAAAAAATATTTTGTGGGATTCGGAAAATAGAGGATATTTTACAATGATCGAATATTAGAGATATTCAGAATATTGTAAATATTCTGGGAATCAAGGAATTGACGGGATTATTTTATAGAGACTGAGATTGGTGACTCTGGGAATATCTAGGGATTTGGGTCTATTTCAACGGAAAGGAATTTCGAGGAATTGTCAGGGACTTACTTGAAAAAGGAAAATGGATATTTCGGATACGGAGAATCTCGGATTGGGAGTTCAAAGGGGTTTTAGGGCTTTGAAATTGGATAAATCCGAGAACTTTGGATTTCGAATTTCGAGGAGATTTTAGGGATTCGGAAACGGCACCATATCTTGATAAAGGAGTGGGACACGGGTCCGAGTCAGAGAGAAAGATAAAAGATTTGGACCAGAAACGACCCGAAATAGGGAAAAGAAAAGGAGTTTGTTTTCCATTTAATTAATTACTGGAATGATCTTTATAACATTAAAAGTAATTCTGAAGCTCTAAAAATCCAAGAAAATTCCAGAGAGTTTATTAAATCATGGGGAATTTACCGGGAGCAAAAACTACTATGAAACAAAAGGTAAATTTATTATTATATATACTTAAATGCTTAAAATATTCCAACAAAACCCTAGGGAACATAAAAGTATCCAAGCATTAATTAAAATTTCAACTTGGGATTTTTAATATTGGAAATTTCAGGATTTTATTCAAATACTTTCACAAACAACTTTTCTAGTGTATTCTTGTATTTCCATTTACCCAATATAATTTTTAATTAGGCCGATTTTCAGGGTGTGATAGTCTCTGAGTTCTACTTGGAGAAGAGATCATCTATTGGTATAAACACATTGCCCCTCTGGAGGAGAGGGTATCGAATCACAAGCCTATAGATCTAGAGACACCAAGCCTGTGCCAAGGAAAAGCCTTTCGCTAGTTGCCGACTACTTCATCTCGTCGATACTAGTTGGTAGGCTAGATTAGACAGCTTTGATCCATACTTATACTTGGTGTATACATCCAAGTCCAAATATATATAAATAGGAGTATAGCTATTACCCAATCCGGAGGCCTGAACCTGTATAAAAATTCTTTGCCCCGCTCTGTTTTTACATATCTACGAATACCTTGGTATCAGACGACCCCTACGTCCACAAATACCCTAGTCGGGTTACGATCCATCGACAATTTGTAAATTAAATTAAAGTTGTTTAAAATTTTATATTTCATCCACAATATGAACAAAATGATTCATCCACATATTATCAATGTAGACACAGATCCGGATGCATAGGTTTATGGAGTTAGGAATACCCAGTTTTGAGAAATCTCGGACTTGAAGCTATGCCAAACAGGGTCATAACATATCATTTTCAAGTAATGAAAACTTAGCGCACCATACTTGTAACATACCCAAGAAGTGTAAACATGAAATATAGTAATAAAAGTATGTTCCCTTGTATGTTGTTGAATTTTGAATGATTTTAGAATTTTTGTGCAGATATAAATGCATTTCATATAGATTAAAGGGAAAATTACAAAAACACACCCAAATGTCACCCTAAGTTTGAGATTCCCCTATAAGATGATTTGTTGCAAATACCCCCTTCTAAGCCACCATGGTTTAATACTCCCTCCCAATGCCGCCGCTCGCACGTTCTCATGGCTGCAGACCCACACATGTGATTCTAGGAATGCCAATGTACCGAGAGGAGTCGAGGTTGCTACTCATGACGGCTAGGACCGTTGACATGGCTGCGGTATCTCCACTCGTTGAGCCCAACACGCTATTGGGCGACGATAGTCATAGGTCTCCACTCTTCGACATCAGGGTCGCCAGAAGATAAGTCGTTGCGTCTGTCTTATGGGGTCCGGTGGCAGTTGGTTTCTTCGGTAGATTCAAGGTGGGGAAGACGAGGGTGTGACACTGTGTTGCTGAGAACAAGATGGGTTTAGGCCACATGCGTAGTAGGATGGTGGTCACATAGGAGGGATTCTCAAATCATAGTGAATTAGGAAGGGGTATTTGCAACAAATCATTTTATAGGGGAATCTCAAATTTAGGATGATATTTGGGTGGGTTTTTGCATTTCCCCTAGATTAAATCATCTAAGAAAAATTTATGTGGCAAATTGGTACAGCTTAAATTTCTGCAAAAATTCTCAAAAAAAATAGTAGAGTTCAAATGGCCTACTGTAATTTTGGTTCAATTTTATCACTTCATTTGACCCCTCAATTAATTCGGTCAAAGTTGCTAAAATAGGGTTTTGACCTTATCATGATGCCCTTTTCACATTTTCACCACAATCTAATCCTAGCTGTAACACCCGTGGGCGTAAAACTAATTTAATAAAAAATTATTCACGAAAACATGGCTCTTTAATTGCTGTCTCTCGCATGCCAAGATCTCGATCTAATCCAACTCTTGTGATCAAATCCCAAACCCAATCCTCAGAATCAAATCAAATTCAAATTCCAAATTCACATTCAAATCCCCTCCAATTTTATCGTTATAATCAAATAAATATGTAATCATAACAACCATCCATTCTTTGAAGTTTGCATTAAACACCTAAGTTTCCATGACTTATTGAGTACGCTAATACTCACCCTTGCTCTCTATAATCTATTCCCCCCCTCCCCCCGTCCCTCTCCTCAGTGCTGGAAGAAGAGATGGATGCCAACGATGAGGAGTTCTTTCTGGAGCAGGCTGGTTTCGAGGAATTTTAGGGTTTCGGCTTAGTTCCCGAGTAGCATTTGTAGCTTTGGGCTAGTTTCCGCTTTCACTCTTTTAGTAATGTATCGTTATGAACTCGAGGTATGTCTGCAGTTTTAACCTACTTGTAAAATTATGTCTGATAATAAAGACAGTTGTGTTATGATGTTTCTATCGCCTGTTGTACCAGCACTATATTTGTGAGACTAGTATTATTATAGAGGATTCTTCTACAAGTCAGATTTGTCCCTTCCAGAGAGCTAGTTTAGGGTGTGACACTAGCTCTTCTAGCTGTGGGTTTTGGTCAGCTTGTAATCCAACTGTCTATGTAATCCTCTGGCCACATGAATTTTTACATAATTTATACTTCACTCTAACTACCTCTTTCCACCTAGTCAAAGTGCTAATGTAAACATGGTTTGAGACTTGGCCAATTTTCAGTTTCTCTCCTCTCCTTCCTAGCCAGTGGGTCTCACAAGTCATGGGCCTCACCTCTCAGCCTCACCATGACCACTACACTACACATGCCAACCCGTGCCAGGGCCGTGAGAGCACGGCCAGGACACGTCGGCGCGCGTGCATGCGTGAGCCGATGCCGAGTCGCCCTCCCCCCTGGCACGAGCACCTCCACCACCCCAAAAAAATCCCACGCCACGACACGGCCTTCACCGTCCTTATCCTCCCGACCTCGTCCTTCGGCCGCAAAGAAGAGCGAGCTGCCGACTCTCGATCACCCGATAAAATCCCCATCTAGCTCGTGTTCCCTCCTCTATGCATCACCTCGAGTCTATTCCCACCTTTTCTAGCTCAGCTGATTGTCCACTTGCTTACTCAAGCTATAGGTCCCATTTGAAACAAATTTTTGCGCGGATTATTGAGGCAGATTGTTTACTTGATTAAAAACCGATGCAATTTGCTACTTTCCCATGCTTTGCGTACAAACAGTAGTAAATGAGGTGCCGGGCCATCTCTTATTAATTGATTATTACACACAAAAGATGCAAGTCGCACTATGAGGTCAACCGCGGTCCGCGGTAGCTAATTTATCCATTGTTAGTATGGATTGGATAAGTATTTCATGGCGGAAGATGCAATTTCCCGTTATTAATGCTCGTCGTCCGGAGAAGAATTAAGATATTTTCATTCAGTAAAACCAAGTTCCTTGGTTCATCAATCCTACAAACAGAGCTTGCACTTGCAGGAAAGCACACAACAATCTGCCAAATCGCAAGAGGAAGGAACGCGCTCTCATCAAAAAATTAATTGGTGGAGCAGTTCAGGCCTACGTACGTACTACGTTCCAACAAGAGGTTGCCGTGTAGTAGCCCATACACTTCGCTTCTATATAGTGCGGCAAAGGTAGGAGGCCGGCCGGCCTCGACCCGCCGAGAGAGCGGAATACCTCATGCGTGCACCGTACTATGTATGTAGAACTACAGCTCTGAGATCACCTGCTGCATGTACTTGCAGCATCTCTGGTAGCTCACGAACCCCATGAACCAGAACTCGAACCCGTCCACGGTGGCCACGTGTATGTACTTCTGCTCCGGCTTGTCGGCGTTCTCGCTCGGCCGCACCCTCTTGATCCTCCTCAGGGGGACCACCACCTTGTAGGGCACCCGGGCGACGACGTCTCCGGCCGGAGAGGTGACGGCGAGTGACCGGTCGCTGCGGAAGGCGATCTTGCGGTTGGAGACGAAAAGCATCCCGGCGATGGGACCGCCGGTGGTGTAGAGGTAGCACTGGAGGGCCTTCACCAGTCGCTCGCCCTTTTCGGCCGAGAAGACCTGCCGGAACACGCGCTCCACGCCGCCGGCCTGCACGATCCTCGCGCCCAGGCTCAGCTTCCCCTTCACCGTCTCCGACAGCTTCGGCCCCAACGTCACTGCATACCCGCATGGCGAGACAGCACATAGGTTAGCACGTGCTCACGCATGTTTTTGATGGCTCAAAGCCTGAAACTTTCAGGACGCGTGCACGATAACTCACCATGATCCCTGAAGCTCTGAGCCCGTCTGCCCAGCTTGTTCACCCAGTGGATCACCTGGAGCTTACTGCCTGCGAAACACACATTTTGAACCTTGCTAGCAACATATACATATATACGTGCAGTCGTGAACTCGCGACAGTGAATAATCTTGAGAGATAAAAGGAGGTAACGTACTGTGCTTGTAGCTGAAAGACGTGTACGGGCTCGGGTGCGTCAACGAGACGGCGAGGCGGTCGCCGTCGACCTTGTTGGCACCGTCCCTCGTCGTCGCCTCCTCGATGGCGTACGCCTTGGAGGTGACGGGCACCCCGACCACATGGTGAGCACCGCTCGACTTCGTCATGGTGGCTCTCTCTCCGGCTCGCTTCCTTAGCCTGTAAGCTGTAACGCGAGCACGAGGGAGAGAGAGCGCGACTCGATCGAGAGAGAGAGGGTAGGAGGGAGACGCAGCGTGGGAGGCGCCGGTTTTATAGCAAGCGAGGTGACGAAATCTTTAGCGAAAAGGGCAGCGAATTCGCCCCGCGCGGAGTCAGCACCTGCTCATCGGCCCCCGGAAAAGCAAGCGGTCCACGTTCGCCAAAAGGGTCCCGAGAGAGCGAGCCCGCTAGCTTGCTTGCTTTACGTGCGTGGGGCTGTGTCATCCGCTTCCGATCGGCGCGCGCGGGGTCCAGCGAGCGGCGCGGGATGGACACGGGTCGGCACACTGGTAATATGTGAATATTTATTTAGTTGAGCTAGAGATAATCACAGTCTCACATATTATCGCGGATTAATCCGTGTCCATCCTAGCGGCGTCCAACCGGCGAACCGCGAGCGAGCGAGCGCGGCGCAGGATATTCTCTCTTTCGGCGGCCCGGAGGGACAGGAGGGTACCGGACTACCGGTTGATTGAATTGTCTACGGGTGATGCATGCGGGGGCCAGGTGGTGGTGGATGGGTTGCCACTTTCGAAGAGGCAGCCCATGTGCTCGCACAATCTTGCTCCGGGTTATGGGAAAAAAGGAGGAGGTGGGGTGCCAGGGATCCAGGCCCAGGGATCTTAACATAGTGAGTTTTGGATCGATTGATCGGTCGTTAGTTTCTTTTTATTTTTCTGTAGAGTACCTGCCAGTAGGCTTTCCCAGGAACCTTTTTTGTCTCGGAAAACTGAAGTGGCTGGTAGTGTTTGTTATATATGAACATGGCAACGGGCTACATAGAGCGATCAATCGATGGATGAATGGAACCATTCGTTAAAAAAGGAAAAACTAGTTGCATATATCATGATCCAATGGAAATGTACGCATAAGCTACTGGCGGATGGTAGTTCTGTTGGTTCTGTTGGCTGCTGCTTCGGTTCATCAAATGCAAGTGCAGGCGTGATATCGAGTACATGATTTATTAGATATCAAAATCTTCTAATATATGATTTAGATGTCGAGCCTACTCAAATCTATCGGACAACGTAGCGCGTATACGATGATTGATGATAGTCCAAATATCAACGGCGTCTGTCAGAGAGATCATGTTCAGATCACGCGGATTTCTGACTCCCCTGGCTTAGAGACAGCCACAGCGGACTACGGACAGGCGAGGCCCCGCGGGTGATGTGGACGCAGGTCGATCCAACGTGTAAAACAACGACCTTTCCAGCCCAAACGAGAAAACGGGTAATCCTATCTCAGATTTTTCCAGTGGCGGAGCCGCACAGTCCCAAGTGCGTAACAGTCGTCGCAGACCGCTGGTCTCCTTTTCCATCCAATTTCCCTCCCATCCGAAGTCTCCATCCCCATCGATCGCCTCCTCTACCATTCCGCCCAACCGTCAACTCCGCCGCCGCGCGCGTCCGCGTCGAACCCTGTGCGGCACCGAGTAAGCACGGGCGCTGGCTGCGCACCCGCCCGTCCATCTCGCACTCGGATGGATACACGCGATACGGTATGTGATAGGGCAAGTGACCGAGGGAATGGCACATTGGCACGGACGCACTGCTGTCCTTGTCCGCGGTTACACCGGCATGTCGAGGGGCCAGGCACTCGCCCGCCGGCTATGCCCCTCCTCTGATTTTTTCTGCGTTCGATCGGTTTCGAGCAGTATCAGAGTAGGAGGTACATTCTTTTTCCATCTTTGTGATGTGGAAAGCTCGGGCGCGAGCTGAATCGTTTCGGCGTATTTTTGGTTATTGGCGATGATTTAGCGTACGTGTCGTCGATACCTAGATAGTACAGTTCGAAGTGTAGTACGTATTCGGAATATCCGGAGTGGAGCCATTTTGGATAAATCAATGCCGTCTTTTCAACAAAAAAGGTGTGTGTGCAAATCAAGTGTCATGGCCCTTCCAGACTGTCAGTAGTAGTTATAGCGTGATGGCAAAACACAAGTTGTTCCAATCATTTTGATGAACCGGAGCTGAATTTCTTTTTTTTTTCCTGCTCTTTTTCTCTGGCCTGAAGTTTTTCTGTTTTCTGAATATTCAAAGTCCGTTCTTTTTTCTGAAATTTCAGTCTGTTTTCCTGAACTTGTGAAGTGGGTGTTCCTAGGTCCTATCCCACTGGCGGTGGTGCTCCTCCTGTAGTGGTAGCCGATAACTTCGGAGGTAAGAGAGAAACTGATCTGTAGCTTTTGCCTCCAAGTGGGGGTGAAAACCATGAAAGAGTGAGAGCTGATCAAAAGCCCATCTGATCCGATAAGCGATAGCAGTGCGAAGATTCTAAAAAGAGGATCGCCCGATGGTTCAATCCGACAGGGCAAAGGAAATGGTTCAGCTAAAGATGGAACGGAGATAACTGAAAGAAAAGGGACGGATCAAATGCATCTGTAAAAGCCAAAGTGCAGATCCCTGCTTGGCCCCGAAACAAAACGCTGCCATTGGGCGCTTCGTTGCTAAGCCTTGAACACTACAGTGGATGCATTGGCATTGCCGGCTTGGCCAAAGTCTGGGCTCGGGGCTCCAACGACGGATTCAGCTCTACGTAAGAGCTCCATGTATTTTATGTCTTGTTCAGAAAGCTCTGAAATATGAATCCATGTATCTAAATTCTAAAGTGGAGAAGAATATTTGGTGCCGATGATGAAAACTTAGTTTGCAAGTTAATATATTGTGCAGGTCGGCGATGTGTCTGATGATTTGTTTGCATGTTTGACATGACGAGATTGTCCTACCTAAAGAATGTTCTCCTATTTTAATTTGCTAACCAGACTGGACTGTCTGTATATTGTCTGTAACAATTTAACGACCTGGCTATATCAGGCTGGGTTTTTCAAAGAAAGCAGAGAATTGAATTCTATCTCTTTCAGTCAGATATGTGCCAACTGTAGAGATAGTGAATAACTGCTACTTGAACAGTATATATCATGAACACACCTGGTTCTTTCGGTCAGAATTGAACAGTTTGTGCTATCTAAAGAAGAATGTTGGAATTGGCCGGACATCAACTCAAAGCAATAAATAATCATAACTCCAAATCACCTCAATATCGTCCTGGATATATCAGTTTATGTCAGAAATTAGTACTGATGAAATCGCTGCCTTGCAGGCGTAGCTGAATCTGCCAGCACCTAACTGCATGGCGTAATTTTGGAATTTAGCTGATGAAATGCCAGATATATGCCATCATTAGAAGAAGAACAGGAACAGGAACAAGAAGAACACGCAGATTATTGCAAGCCCTCTGATAGTCTGACATAGTGATATCTATACACTACCGTTTTGCATCTCTTTTTCTCCGGAAAAGAATGGATATCAGAAAATTTCCCAATGCACATATAATGGCACTTTTGCCATTTGCCGATTTGCACCCGAAACCATCTCTCTTCCAACTTCTTCATGAATTTCAATTCTGCACGCCCCACAAAACATCACATGCCGCCATTATGCCCTAATCAAACTGCCTATACCTGACCTGCTGGATGCAATTGCAAAACTTCCGATCGATCAATCCACCAGCAGGCCAGCCATGGCAACCCAACACACAACGACATGTTGTGATTAACCATTTAACCTACACATACACAAAGTCCTAACCCGTCTAAGCGTCACCAAGCTAGACACAGAGGCACACACACGTACGACACGAAGAGACCGATCCGAGAGCGAGCTCCGCCATGCGCGCGTGCGCGAGCGCAGCTGTGTGTGTCATCGCCGCGCCTGCTGCGCCTGCGCGACGGCCTGCTGCAGGTGGTGCAGCGATCGGTTGTAGCTGACGAAGCCCATGAACCAGAACTCGAAGCCGTCGTTGGTGACGACCTCGATGTACTTCTGCTCGGGCTTGTGCTTGTTCTCGCTCGGCCTGGCGGCCTTCACCTTCCGCAGCGGGATCGCCACCTTGTACGGCACGCGCACCTTGTCGCCGCTCGGGGCGGCCACCGCCAGCGATCGGTCGCTGCGGAACGCGACCCGCTCCGTTGACAAGAACAGCATGCCGGCGATCGGCCCGGCCGTCGTGGACAGGTAGCACTGCGAGGCCCTGAGCAGCTTCTCGTTCTTGTCCACGGAGAACCACTGCCGGAACACCTTCTCCACGCCGCCGGCCAGGAGGATCCGAGCGCCCAGCGTGAGCTTCCCCTTGACCGTTTCCGATAGCTTCGGCCCGAGGGTCACTGCAAACCATTGGAACAACGACGAGTTCAGACTTACGTTTCCAAAAACATGTAAATTTATATTCTTCCATGTTGAAAGAATCAAGGATGATTCCTTACCATGTTCTTTGATGCCCTGAGCAATCTTGTCCCCATTCCTGCCATATTTGTTCGGCCGATCGGTCGTCGTCGTCGTCGGGCTATTCGCATCTGAAACAAAAAAAGAAACGATCGGATCATCAAAAACATGTTCTTTATCGGCATCTTCCACACCCTGCAACGAACTGCAATTGAACAGATGAAGCAGAAACGATCTCCTACCGTTGTTGAATTGGAAGGAACCAGCAATGAAACCGCCATGATCAGGGGTCGTCGTCTCCTCCGCTGGGAAGTCCGGCTCCTCTATGCCATAGGCCGTGTTGCTCACCGGGATCCCAATCACATGGTCTTGACTCGTTGACCCCTCCATTAACGAAGCTTGCAAGGAAGGAATACTCTCAAGACTTGGTTGGCTTTCGCTAGCTGCTGTTCCGTTCCCTCCAATGTGCGGTGGTTGTCTGTCCCTGGTAGGCTTAGCTCCCAAATGCCAAGAGGGAAAGCTGCTTTTATAGGGTTGGTGCCCGTCTTTTCACCGTGAAAGATCCAAGGCGTCTCGGTGGCTATCTAATTCCGCACTTTGGAATTTCGAATAGACGGAACAGGACTCATCTCCTCATCATGATAGAGTGCTTTGCGTTAAAAAGTTTTGGTGGCTACCTAATTTTCGCGAGGGCGTGGGTCCCTCGTATAGCTTTTTCGTGTGTCATGCTTTTGTGTATTTGTGTGTGGAGCCTTTTGTGAAAGTCGCTGTATTTGTCGAGCTTGTTTAACGCAAGTGCATATTTATTTTGTGCTCTGCAAGCAGAGATGGATTAGGTTTGTCCGGCGAAATTCGATCATGAGATGGTAGCATAACAAAATGGCTTGAACAGGGAGAGTGTGTGCAAGGGTACAGCTCTGCTTTGTTGCCGGCAAGCCATTTGGAACGTGGAAGCGCCCGTTTTGGGAGCATCTGAAAAGAGAGGTCTACAAGTTGCAGCTGAATTGTTGGAGCATTGTACTCAAGAGCCTCAGAGGTACTTTATCTGTAAGGCCAAAATGCTAGAGTTGATCCAATTTTTAGGCCACGTTTATAGTCCACAAATATCCATGGATTTCAACACAATTTTTGAAATTTCGGCGAAAAATTTCCCGTGTTAAAAAAAAGACGAGTAAAACGAGTTTTGTCTTATGGATTGACTTTTGCACTTGGGTCGTAATAAAAAGGACTCGGTTTTTACCAAGCAGAGAAATTGGGCGTCACTTTTGGTGCAGTAACATTTCAACCAAGCATTTCTTTATTACTCCATCTGTGATTCTCTTTGGAGTTGTACCGTTGACAACTTGACATGGTGAGGTTGGCCTATATTTGTTTTTATAAAAACAACATCGTAAGTTTTAACTCAAAATAATATTGCCTGGGCCGGAGCCACATGTGGGCAGTTAGGGAAGACACCACACACGGAAAAAATAATGCTACAATGCAAACACAGGACGTTTAGCTAGAAATTTCAACCTAGAAGTACCTACTTTGAAATTACTTGACATGCAGTTAGCATACACGAGTTTTCATATTTACAGTTGGAATACTTGTCACTTTTGACTACAACATTTTATTTGTAAAGCTGTCACACCATTTTCTTTTGTTGGCAATTTTTGGTTATCCCATCTCCACCAAGATGTGGTGGATCTATATTACAATTCAGTTAGTTATTAACATTGTTTTGATGGAAAGAACAACCTGTTTGATTCCTCAAGTTCTGTCCTAGATCAATTTTTTTAGATAATAAAAATGGTTTGCATACCCAACCTGTGCTGTTAGGCTTATGAAACAAAAGATATAAGGTTATGGGACCCGACCTCCAAATTATAACCAGTTGAACTAATAAAAAGAAATCATATAGATTTCTATGATGAAAATCTATAGAAACTACGCCACTCAAAGGGAGTTAAAAGATTTCTAGATATCAATTTCAAGTGTGTAGTATATTTGTGTATATTATCATGCTTCCGTCTATAATAATATCATAGACTAAGAGTGTAACTAATTAAAAGACGTGAAGATAAATTGCATTGGGTTAGATAATTTTTTACTATTGAAAACCATATCCGAAAATTACCCACTTTTATGTAGCACCCAAATAAAACAATATTTTTCATTTGATGGGATTAAATTAACTAGAAGACAGACTAAGTCATTTCACTCTACTAGTTTGGGTCCAATGATTGTCCTAGGATCACTTTAGTCCCCGATGTTTCATTTTGTTCAAATTAGTCCTTCAAATGTGCTCTTCCAATTAGTCTTTGGGCCCACCTAATAGCCAGACAACTCAACACAAACTCAACCTTGATAGAAATTTCAATAGTAAAAGGCTATTTTGCACTATATTTCTATTAGAGAATAAGATCAATTAACCCCTTTATTGCTATTATTTTTCTTAATTAGTAGGTATATGGCCAACCGTCTAATAAAAGATTGGCTTGGCCTTTTGTTATTGCTGTTGTTTAGCAATTTGAGTTACAGGGACATAATAGTCTTTTCATATAGGGCCAGTGTGATACATCTATGGGCTTAAAAACCATATTGACCTAAAGAGAAATTTTAAAAGAAAAAAAATGAGAAACCAAATCGACTGTCGTCCCATAAAATCGTTCTCAAAGTGGCTTGCAATATTTGTGAGCGTATGGTGTAAATACCAAAAAACCTACACCCATCACTAGATATCTTTTGCATTCCTCCGAATAACCAGGTCGATCGATCGACTGGCCACAGCAAGATCGGCATCGAATCAAAATCTTGGCTCCCAAGGCAGGCATGTCGTCTCCGCCGTCAGAAAGCCACGGGCCGGAGACGACGACACGTACGCTGACGAGGCAGTGGAGCCTACCTGGAACGAACGGGAGGGAGGGACACCGTCACCGGTTCGGTCGCTCGTTGCTCTCCAAGCCCCTTTGCTCTGTGGCCACGGAGGCCCCTGCCACTAGTCAGCGTCGCGTCCGAGTCACCCGCCCATTTGGAAGGTTTTCTATTGACAGCGCTGCGTAGTACGTTGCGCTGGGGTTGGCTCGGCTGTGCGCCCAACCAACTTGCCCATCTTGCTCTTTGTTTTTTACTTTAATCTCTTTTATTTTTCTTCCCACAAAGGTTTTGCTTTACTGTTGCTGTATGAAAGCTTGATGTTTATTGGAGCATGTACTTGCATAGTGGCATTTTAAATTTTTAGTTTCAGGGTCTACGGTTAAGTTGTCTAACATTACAGTGCAACTTGCCGTGAATGAAATACGCGTCACTTTTAGATTTGGTTTACTAATTAGAAGGGGAATGCCAAAAACAACATGATGTTCTAGAGTGCTTGATCGATCTTTGTTTTTTTATTTGTTCCTTACTAGCATACTTATGATATTTATATTGGCTTATTGGGCGAATGGGCGTTGCGTAGGAAGAATGTAGAGCTAAACACTTGGGCGTTGAAGTTCGAAAGGGTCGACGTGAACTTGTTTTGTAGCTGTACCATGTTGGCCGTAAGCTGAAAGAAATGGGAAAGGAATCGGGGAATGTAGCAGCACGGAAGGTTGAGGCACCCTCAATAGTTCCTTGCTGCATCTTTCAACCAAGGAATCACGTACCAATGGGCTAAAAAGATTAGCCTGTCCATTAAAATGAAGCCCTGACGGTATGCGTGACGATTAAAGGTACATCAACTAGTAGGAAGACTAAATTTCAAGACATCCGAAAGTCCAAATCGTCAGGTTGAACTTTGAAGGAATACAAGTCAACTACGCAAGAACCTACATGGAATCAACAGATGGCCATGGTCATAAACATTGATTCAGTTCATTGGCCAAGATCAGGGTTCGATCCCCACCACCAGTTCACTGAAGAAGCCTTTATTCAGGAACTGGTGGCCTCAGCTTCAATTCAGAGCTAGGCAATCCGTTTTACGCATAATATTCTAATCTGTAACCAGTATATATATTCCCAATAACTTATATAAAGCTATATACTACTAGCTAGAGATTAGCACCTTTCAAGATAAAGTGGCTAACTTATCTATCAGCAATCGACCAACCAGTAGAAATCTAGGAAACACAATGACCCATCGGAACCCCTAGGAACACTGACCATCCTTTTGCACTGTTCTTTCCTTAATCAGGAGGTGCAAGCGATCCATACGAAGCCATGGTGGCATCAAACCCCTAAACCGGTCGGCCTGGCTGTCTGCTTTTCATTCGCTGAATCCAAATGCTCGTGTACGTGCAGGTCGATCTAACGAAGAAGCTTTTGAAATTGACCTCCACTGACTCCCCACGGTTGCAGTCTGATGACAAAAGGGGCTCGTGCTTGTTGTAAAGCGGCTCAAAGCACGGCAGAAAGCAGGAGAGATACGATCACATATATAGATTGTAAGTAGAACGGGCTCCACTCCTGCGCCAGATAAGGATGGATTTCTGTACATGCTGTAATATAATGTCCTTTGTGATTAACAAAAACGCATGCTTTTTGGGTAGGGTTTTGTGCGTTCCAGTCAAAAGGATGTGTGCATGGTCGCTGCTGCCAATTAGCATCGAGCCAGTGCAAAAGATTATTGCAAATTGCCGACAGGTCATGGTGGGCTCTGGTCCCGGCTGAACTCGACGTTGCCGTTTGTGTCACTGCTGATTCAGCTACAAACTGAGCTGTGCGTCTTTGCTTTGTGTGTGATCTAGTAGCCTTTCCTGTTCGTTCGCTCACGCCTCGTCCACATGCAGCGCATGCTCTCGCAAGAAGGTGTAGTGTCTAGATCGTTCTGCTGCTGTTAAGCAAACTGTGTTACATGTCGGGAGGTGAGACTGCGACCGGCAGTTCCTGCAGTCTTGGCCTTTTCAGTGTGAGAGCTCTCTGAGGCTCTGATCACCATATAAAATCAGGGTGTAGGCCAACCCAGTAGGGGTTTGCAATTCTGAATAGGCTGCGAATCTAGCATGGCCCCAAACCTCCGATCTTGGCCAACCACTCAACAAAAACATCTTGTTATCTTTTCTATATCAATCATACTTGGACATGGCATTACTGTCAGATGAAGACAGATTACCATATACCGCCGGGATATGAAAAGGTGCAAACTTAAAATTGACGTTGGTAGTGTTCGACGTAACAAATGGCCAGAACTATTGGTTTACGCTGCCTTAGGTTGAAATTACGTTGCAGTAGCAAAATTCTAACACGGCCTTCCTCATATTTTGGAGTTTGGAGTGCACGAAAAGTTGTAGGAAAGGGATTATATCAGATCAGATCAGATCAGGAAGCCAGTTCTGTTGGAAAGCTCCCAACTTGGCCGTGCTCCCCCCGTTGTTTTGGCCGGCGATTCTGGATCTTGCGGCGCGTACGTGTGTTGCCTCGTATTGTGACACCTGGTAGGCTGGTACTCTCTCCCGGCTTTTGCTGTCAGGGAATTGGGGTGCAGCTTCCTGTCTTGACCACGAAGAAGAAAGAACCTGCCTCGCGTGCAGACAGTCCAGTTCATCGCATGTTCGGTTTTTTCGACAACGAGGGCTTCAGCTCCATGGTGTTTTGTCAGAATCACGATACAGTAGATCGATATATAACGAAATAGTCGAAACTGACGTGACTCGGAGTGTGGTCTTCGGCAGAGCCGTCCCGAAAAATTTAAGGGCCTGAGCAAAATCTTAGTATTAACGTAAAATAGTCTAAAATTTATACCATGCATAATCTTCACTTGAAAAGCATCATTTTTTAGTGTTTTTTAAAATAAAATCTTCAATAATATCTTTATATAGATCTTCTAGATAAATCTATGATCTTCTAATCCGATTTACAGAAGACATAGCTTAAAAATTAAAATACTAAATAAACCTATGCATATAGATACAAGAAGCATCATTCTTTTAGTATTTTTTTTAATAAAATCTTCAATAATATCTTCATATAGATCTTCTAGATAAATCTATGATCTTGTAATCTAATTTGCAGAAGATATGGCTTGAAAATTAAAATACTAGATAAACCTATGCGTATATAGATACAAGATGTAAAGAACAAAAATTAATTAAGTGCACATAGTAGATGAACCTAATAACCTATGTACCAAAATAAAATTGGGGAACCTAATAATATAAATTAATTCAATACTTAGTATTTACTGTAGCTTATAGGTGAGGGGGTGAGGGAGACAGGGGTTAGGCCGTCAGGGAGTCAGCACTTAGCAGCAGCGGTAGCTGGGCGGCTGGGCGCGACGCTCGACATGAGCAATAGGGCAGCAGACAGGCAACACGGCAGGAGCAGTAGGCTAGCAGGGCATCACTGCTCACCGCTGCATCGCTGTAGGCTCGCCCCTCTGCCACCCGTGATCGTCCGATGTCCTAATATGTTCGGGAAGACGGAAAGACAGAACGATGGATGTGCGATCGAGGAGACGAGGAGGCAACGAAAAAAATTAAAAAAGGGACACTGGTGCTACTTATCAGAATCGATGGATTGGTATTGGACTGCCTAATATCTACGTATATACTTGAGATCTTAGGTCTAAGCGCCTATAGAAAATAGAGGCTCAGTGTGGTCGCTTCGGCCGCACTCCCTCGGAGACGGCCCTGGTCTTCGGACCAGATTTTGTTAGTAGTGTTACAACTCATTTTACATGTGATCAAAATACCCAGGCAACCGTAGGCTTAGAGGGGGCATATCCCTCCCGAAGCAACGCCACTGTTGGCAACGGTTGCATCTCGCAACTATTCATAGAGTATATATATGTAATC
The DNA here is from genome assembly GCA_003991445.1 of Oryza meyeriana var. granulata. Taxonomy (NCBI): domain Eukaryota; kingdom Viridiplantae; phylum Streptophyta; class Magnoliopsida; order Poales; family Poaceae; genus Oryza; species Oryza meyeriana. Next base: position 144,348 of record RYFJ01002555.1, read on the forward strand.
GCTACAGTGTAATCATCCAAGGAATCAACAGAGAGATCATTCACTATTCTCGATTTCTAACACGTTATCAGTCATTTTGCTCTTCACTGAAGAAGGCAAAAGCCGAGACAGAGGAAGAAGAAAGGAAGAAGAGGCAAATCAAGGTATGGAAGACAACGATTTTCACCTTTGTGAACACCACCGTGCAGCAATGCGCGGAGTCATGTCCTCCATCCAATCCCTCAGCGATATCCTTCGCCATCTTCTTCGTCGCCGTCTTGGAGAAAGGTTCGGAAGCCGACGGATGCGGGCTCGCCACTGAGTTCGTGCCGCCGTGGAGCGTTGCCGTTCCGGAATGGCACGGGTGATGGCGCAACCGCAAGTGGAAGCCGCCACTGTGAGAGCCGCCGTGGACGCCGTGGACGCTGTTCACGCCCGCGCCGAGGCTCCCGTTGCGGCACCACCTCCACCACCGAAGAGGAACCTCATCGCCACCGGGCACCGGTCGACGCCGAAGCGACGCCGACCGTGGGCGGAGCACGGCGTTACCAAGCCGACGCCGGCAAGGCCGCGGGGGAGAACCGCGACACCGCGCGTCGCCCCCACAGCCCCGCGCCTGGCCGACTCCGTCGCGCCGCCCGGCGCCGGCGGCACTTCACGCAGAGGACCGGTGACCCCTCGCCCGGCCGACTACGTCGCGCCGCCTGTCGCCGGGACGTCAGCGCCGCGTGCCGTCCGTGCCGAAGGAAGCGCGCCGAGAGGAAGAACGGCGGCCCAAGCCACCGACGCGCGCCGGACCCTGGCCGCTCGCCGGGGAGCGCGTCCCCTCTACCGCCGGTGGATCCACGCCGGCGCCGCGGCGAACCGCCGTCCCGGCCTCTACCGCCCGTCGCCGGTACCCAATACCTCCAATGGCTTCATTGTGGAGAAAGACTCCTCGTCGGGGGAGTCACCCTCAACGGACTAGAGGAAGACGGGGAAGCAGTGGGGGGAGGCGGCCTCTCGCCGGCGCCGGCGTTGGCCGGCCGCGCCGGCTGGAGAGGCCGTGTCCCATGGTGGCGACGGCGGCGGTTGAACAGTGGGGGGAGGAGCAGTTAGGGTTTGCTCCTCCTCCCCCCCGATCCGATCTATACCGGCCGAATGGGCCGGCCGCCCAAGCCCATTAACGCCCCCCCCCCAACTGTGTGCACTGTATATTTTGCAGTTTAGGCCCTATAGTTAAATAAAACTGCAAAATATCCCTCTGTTTTTAAGTATAAGTCCCTGTACTTATTACAAATTGTAACAGTTTTGTTATAATTACAATCCAGACCCTATGAGTACTGGATTTTATGTAAATGTTCAAAGTGGATGTCCATGTGCATTCCCAATAACATTTTACATATTTGGGATCATCTAATTGCAGTTTATTTACTCGCAATTTAATTATCGACCATGTTTAAATTTTGCAAATTATTAATTTTTGCAATTTTAAATTTTGAATTCCCATTAATTAAGTTATTTTACTTAATTCCATTGGAATTCATATGCATAATATCAATAGAAATTCTTCGACTTATTGAAAATCATGACAATGGCAACTACTACAAAATATCTGTAGATTATACCACCGACATCTACTACAATAATTTGTAGATTATGTCAACGGTATCTACTACACTTGTAGATTATGCTTTTCAGGCATCTACTACAACATTTTGTAGATTATGCCCTTTGGCATCTACTACAATTTTGTAGATTATGCCTAAATTAACGAGACAACTCGTTTAAAATTGGTGTTTACCACCAAGACATGATTTTCGATAAATATGAATATAACACAAAACTATGGAGACTAAAAGGCATCTACTACAAGTTTTGTAGACTATGCCATTAGCAACGAGTTATCTCGTCCATAGGGTTATATTCCATACTTGAGGTTTACGCTATTATGGATACAAGACACATCTTGTATTCAGATATTTACATATTATTACAACAATTACCATACAAAATTAATTTACCACATGTAAATTAATCAATTCATGGTATTTCTTACATAGGACATAGATGGCCGCCAAAGAGTTTGAGATTCTCGCTCTTGATGGCCACAACTACCCTACATGGGCAATGGATGTCAAGGTCAGCCTAGCCACTCGAAGCATGTTGGTGGTGATACTTGATCCTCCTGAAGGAGAGGATCCGCCTGATATTGCTGCTAATGTGATGTATACTGTCTTATATATTATAAGAAGTCACGTACATCCAAATTTAAAGGCGGAGTATCTCTTCGAGGAGAATCCACAAAACCTATGGTTAGCCCTCAAAAATAGGTATGAACAGCAGAAAGCTGTGATACTCCCAGAGGCTAACTATGAATGGGTACATCTCCGGCTGCAAGATTTTAAGACAGTCGGAGATTACAATCATGCTCTTCATAACATTTGCTCGAAGTTGCAGTTTTGTGAAAAAGAACCCACTGATGCGGAGAAGATAGAGAAGACACTCTCTACCATGCTCCCTGCAGACCGGGTCTTACAGCACCAATGGCGTGCTGCAAATTACCAGACTTATTCTGATCTGATGCACGTAATAACTCAGGCAGAAAAGCATGATGAACTCCTATTAAGGAATAATCAGCAACGTCCTGTTGGGGCGGCACCCTTGCCTAAAGTACATACGAATCAGAATAAACCGAAGTTCGATGGTAATAAAAACCATCCAAAGAACTTTAGAGGTAAACGCAAACGCAACAGAAAGCAAAGATCTCGTGGATTCCAAAAGGGGAAAGGCAATTTCAAGAACAAAAATAAATCTGACATTTGTCAGAAGTGTGGCTGTCATAGCCATACAACTAAGAAATGCCGGACCCCTAGGCATCTCATCAACTTGTACCTTCAGTCTGTGGCCAAAGGCAAGCCTGCTCAAGACAAGAGGATTGAATCACACTTCAACCTCCAAACCGACAACACCGGTGGAGCAAGCTGTTCTCAGAAGTTTCTAGAGGAACTCAAGAGCACTGAGGCCCCTCCTCAGCAGGGTGAACCCACGACCAATGACGACATGCTTGTGGAGTTTGCTTCACAAGATATATTTGGAGACCTTATATAGTCTCCCAATTACATAGATTCTATGTTAATTATGTCCTAGTATGTGTTGTAATAATACTAAGTTGTCATCTATATTGTATGCTAGTATGCTAAAAAATATACCGAACCTATTCAGTATTGAATAAATGTTTGTACATAGTCTATATATCTGACAAGAATTTCATCAAATTCTTCTTTCTATATATAGATTTACGGGATTCAACCCAATGGAGGAGGAATTATGCCTTGTGGATAGTGGAACCACAAACTCTATACTTCGGGACACAAAATATTTCTTGACTCTTACCAAAGAGACAAGGAAGTGTTTTGACAATCGCTGGACGCGATGCAACAATAGTTGGCTCTGGTCGTGCCTCTATCACGCTCCCGATGGTACTCAATTAAAAATTGAGGATGCATTACTGTATTCCTGACTCCACACGTACCCTACTAAGTTATAGAGATATCCGTCAGGAATGGTTTCCATATCGAAACCCAAGATGACAACAAAGAGAAATCTTCTTTTGACTAAAAACAACGGATATGGCAAACAAGTGCTTGAGAAAATTCCATCTTTATCCTCCGGATTGTACTACACGTAAACATCAAGCCCGTACAACACATTGCATATAAGGTAATTTTCCAGAATGTTGACACATTCCAAACTTGGCATGATCGCCTTGGCCATCCTGGAATAGGGATGATGCGGAAATTATCAGCAATTCAATTGGTTCATGCTTTTAAGAGCACCAAATTCCCACAATCTTCGGATTTTGTGTGCACCATCATGCGCCACTGGGAAATTGATTTTAAAGCCCTCTTACCTTAAGATCCGAGCTGAACCACTAAAATTCCTGAAACGCATTCAAGGTGATATATGTGGTCCTATACAACCACTAAGTGGACCGTCAGGTACTTCATGGTTTTAATTGACGCATCTACACATGGTCACACGTGTGCCTTTTATCCACACGAAACCATGCATTTGCCAAATTGATTGCTCAAATTATTAAATTGCGAGCACACCATCCTGAACATCGAATTCAATCAATTCAATATGGACAACGCTGCTGAAATTCTCATCGCGTGCCTTCAATTGATCTATTGTATGGCCCTAGGAATTCACGTTCAGCACTCTGTTTCCATATGTCCACACACAAAACGTTTAGCTGATTCTCTTATTAAGAGAATAAAGCTCATAGCAAGACATTGTTGCACAATTGCAATTTACCAACATCTTGTTGGGGTCATGCAGTTTTTACACGCTGCTGACTTAATACAATTGCGTCCAACTGCTTACCATTAGCAATTCCCCCCTACAAACTAGTACGTGGAAATCCACCAGATATTTCCCATCTGCGAAAGTTCGGTTGCGCTACATACGTACCGATCTCACCACCCCAGCGTACTGCCATGGGCCCACATAGGAAGCTCGGTATCTATGTGGGATATAAATCTCCGTCAATAATAAAAATACCTTGAGCCCTTACAGGGACCTGTTTACAGCCCGGTACAGCTGACTGTATTTTCAATGAAGAACATTTTCCGACATTAGGGGGAGATTTCAAGTACCAAAAAGAATGCCTGGAAATTAATTGGAATGCTCAAGGCATTTCAGCATTGGATCCACGTACTCAAGAAACTGAACTTTCAAGTTCAGAAATTATTTCATTTGCAAAACATTGCAAATAACCTGCCAGATGCATTTACTGATTATAGAGGCATCACAAAATCATATAATCCTGCCAGAAACGTGCCAGAAAGAGTAGAGCTACCATCAAAAACTACTCAACTCCCAGTTCAAAATAAGAGGGGAGAAGTACGGCACCCAAGGCAGATACAGCTTCTCGCAAGCGACAAAGGAAACAGGAAGAATAAATCTTCTAACTCAGTAAATGCAGATCAACGTCAAGTTTGATGAAAGCCTCAGGATCCACGAACCCAGATCAACAATGCACTCTATTACTGATGCTGGATACATCGGAAAACCCTGACTCAAATGTTTTGGGGAAATAACAATGAGTCTACAGGGGTCTGTGAAATTTCCACAAATTACATTGATTCTGGAGAATCTTATGATAGAAAGACTACAATTGTCGACAACTATTTTTCTGCAATGATTGCAAGAACCTCCAAAACGATCCAGATCCCAAGACCATGGCAGAGTGCAGAAAGCGCTCGGACTGAAATCAATGGAAGGTAGCAATCCAAGCGGAAATCGCCTCGCTTAAGAAAAGAGAGGTATTCACGAAAGTGATACCAACACCTCCCGAAGTATTCCCTGTCGGATTCAAATGGTTGTCGTCCGCAAACGGAACGAACAATGAGGTGGTGAATATAAAGCGAGGCTTGTAGCACAAGGGTTTACGCAGAGACCCGGCATGATTTCAATGTAAACATATTCTCCAGTAATGAGTGGAATCACTTTCTGATATCTAATATCTCTGGCAGTACAAAATCATCTATCTTTGCAGTTGATGGGATGTAGTGACCGCATATCTTTATGGGTCACTTGATTCGGACATATACATGAAGGTTCCCGATGGAATCCCAATTCGAATCCAAATGAAAATCGCAATATGTATTGTGTAAAGCTTAACAAGTCATTATATGGCTTGAACAGTCGGAAGAATGTGTACAATCGACTAAGTGAGTTCCTTTTGCAAAAAGGTACTCCAACAATGATGATTGCCCATGTGTATTCATCAAGAAGTCCTCAACAGGATTGTCTGCATAATCTCAGTGTATGTTTGATGATCTAAAACATCATTGGCAACGCACAAGATATAGATGAAGCAACGTAATCATCTAATGATGGAGTTTGAAATGAAAGGATTTGGGTTAAAAAACCAAATTTTGCTTAAGGTATTCAACTTGAGCACCTTCCCAAAGGCATACTTATACATCAAGCCACCTATGTCCAGAAAATATTGCGAGAAATTCAATATGGACAAATCATATCCATCGAAAACCCCAATGGTTGTTTCGATCTCTTGACAGGGAGAAAAGATCCTTTTAGACCTCGAGATGAAGGTGAAGAAATACTGGGACCAGAGATTCCGTATCTCAGTGCCATTGGAGCGCTAAATGTACCTTGCAAATTGCAACGCTCCGGATATTGCATTTGCAGGTAAATCTTCTAGCTAGACATAGCGCGGCTCCAACTAAAACGCCATTGAGCGAGTGAAAGAATATCCTTCGATAGTCTCCAAGGCACCACTGATCTCGGTTTGTTTGTTCAATAAAACAAAAACATGGAATCTCATAGGATATACTGATGCTGGCTACCTATCTGATCCCCACAATGCCAGATTCAAACAAAAGGCTTTGTATTCTTACATGGTGGAACAGCCATCTCATGGAAGTCTTCTAAACAGACTTTAGTGGCTACATCCACTAATCATTCTGAAATTATTGCCTTATACGAAGCATCACGTTGAATGTGTATGGCTTCGCAGAATGATTAACCACATCCAACAATCATGTGTATTGGTTCTATTGAATCACCTACCATTACTATGAAGATAATGCTGCTTGCGTTGTTTCAAATGCAGACAGTTACATAAAGAGCAATATCACCAAGCATATTGCTCCAAAACTATTTTTTCCACATCAATTACAAGAAAAATGGAGAAATTTGTATCTTGCAAACTAAATCCGCGATAATCTCGCAGACTTATTTACTAAGTCCTTACCAACTTTCTCTTTTCAGAAATGTATTAAAGGAATTGGTATGCGACGACTCCGTGATTTGCAAGAGTCAGGGGGAGTAAATCTCCTAGACTAAACCTGTCCAAAGCATATATTGTACTCTTTTTCCCTCTTTTCACAAAGGTTTTTAATGAGGCAATATAACAAGTAAATGAAATAAATATATCATATCTCTGTTTTTCCCCACAGGGGTTTTTTAGGAGATATCAATGATATATTATAATAACTTCTCATATTTTTTCCTATATGGGTTTTAGAGAAGTTATACTAGATTATGATCCAATGGTTATAATCATTCAGAATTCTCCATGAGTTTTCCTTCTTACAAGGTTTCTCAGGGAGATTTCACATATATGTCATATCATTTTCTCCTTATTTTTTCCCACTGGGTTTTAAAGAGTTTTAATGGCATATCAAAAGAATGGTTTCTCCTCAAATTTTTTCCACAGGGTTTTTCGAGGAGTTTTTCCAAGTGATGACTCAAGGATGATTACTAGATGGCAATTGATCAAGGGGGAGTGTTACAACTCATTTTACATGTGATCAAAATACCCAGGCAACCGCAGGCTTAGAGGGGGCATATCCCTCCCGAAGCAACGCCACTGTTGGCAACGGTTGTATCTCGCAACTGTTCATACAGTATATATATGTAATCGCTACAGTGTAATCATCCAAGGAATCAACAGAGAGATCATTCACTATTCTCGATTTCTAACAAGTAGTATTAGTACTGTGCGATCTTAGCGTAGCCACGTAGGATCGTACACGATCCCGTCGATCGAATCACCACCGTTGGTTCTACTGGGCCGAAAGTGACAGATGATTTCCCGTAGGCCCAATGAACTCACCCTCCCGGACGACCAGACCAGCCGAAGGAAATCATGGACAAGCCGCCACGCTCGCTGCGGCCGCGAGGATCGAGGCAACGAGTCGTTCGGCTGCTTCGAGGCCGCAACGAAGGTTGTGGGCGTGGCTGTACAGCTCCGGGGCTCGTTGGTTGCTCGGCCTGGACCGACTGACTAGTTAGCAGCCACGCCCGGAAATCCGCGGATACAATATCACGGCCGGATGAAACCACCAAGCAAGGCATTTGCAACCGAATCAAACTTCAGAGCATACAAAAACGTCATACGTGCTTTGCGTGAAGTTTTCTCTGATCCAATCAATTAGAAAGATAATTTGCGATAAACGTTCAAACGGGGCTGTAGCTCAAATGGTAGAGCGCTCGCTTTGCATGCGAGAGGCACGGGGTTCGATCCCCCGCATCTCCATTTTTTTTATATATACCTTTCGTGTATGTTTACTTAACTCTTAATCGTGCTTTCCCGTACGGGCCTGATTAGTGATTGCCGAACTCCAACAGGCAAAGCAGGGTCTTCGTCAAACAATGTGAACTGAAACGAGTGGACCACTCGCCCCCCGTAGTCGCTAGTCTCCGGAGTCGATCTGTACCATTAACCGATCTTATCATAGCACTGATATCTTCTAAAATAAAGTTATTTTTATCATTTAATTATTTCTTAAAATAAAATTATTTCTTTAACTATTCTCTTATCTCAATCAATCATAAACATTCTCTATTTAATTTCTTTGCCTATCTTTTCTTCTCAACCAATTACAACATTCTCTTAATGATTTTATCTATTTTTAATACTTATATTTAACTTTAAAAATACTTATATTTAGGACAGAGCAGCTAGAATCAATCGGTCGTCACAATATCACCGACACGTACGCTTTGACTTCTACTCGTCGTTAAGATATGCCGCTTGTTTGCGTTCACAAGGACAAAGCTTGCACGACTTTCCATGCCACTGCAGCAACATGCGAACAGTTAAGTCGGAGAAAAATGAAGCGCACGGCACGCCACACTGGACCAAGCTGCCTACAAATACACGTCGTCTCTCGGCCGGCTTACACACAACAGCATTGCGAGAGATGACGACGACGAATTGCCTCCTCGCGCTCGCGATCGCGGGCCTCGTGCTTGTCTCCTTCCCTGGCCTCTCGCGAGGCGACGACGCTCGCCACGGCCGCGAGCTGGCAGGCGAGTGCAAGCCGAGCGGCACGCTCCAGCCGAAAAGGAGCCACTCGTGCGAGGACTGCTGCAAGGTCGGCCAGTCCTACCCGACGTACACTTGCTCGCCGCCGACCACCGGGAGCACCAACGCTGTGATGACGCTGAACGACTTCGACGCCGGCGGCGACGGCGGCGACCCGTCGGAGTGCGACGGCAAGTTCCACAAGAACACGGAGCGCGTGGTGGCGCTGTCCACGGGGTGGTACGCCAAAGGCAGGCGTTGCAACAAGAACATCCGGATCAACGCCAAGGGCAGGTCCGTGCTCGCCAAGGTCGTCGACGAGTGCGACTCCCTGCACGGCTGCGACAGGGAGCACGCCTTCCAGCCGCCGTGCCGCCCCAACGTCGTCGACGCGTCCCAGGCTGTGTGGGACGCGCTCGGCATCACCGGCGAAGAGGTCGGCGAGTACAATATCACTTGGTCGGACGCATGAGATCGACCTGTCCATAATACTGTTCCTAATCCAACTCTCACATTATGTCATCAACAAATAAACAATGTAGGGCACGCCGGTGGAGAAATTCCAAATGAATAATTCTTAAATGTAAAAAAATAAAAGACAAGGACTTTTCTGCCAAAGAACAGGACCTTTTTGAGAGGACCATGCACTGGGCTGTCTACACAGAGATTCAGCGGTTTTTTACTGTTACTAATTTAATTTTTTTTTAATTTACAAAACTAATTTTTGATCTGGTTAATTTGCAGAAATAGCCTCTTGCCGCCGTGGGCCACGGCGGTATTTAAAAACCGCCGTGGTCCAGGGCGGCGAATGGCCTCCCCGTCAGGCGCGGCTAACGGCGGCCCCTCGCCGTTAGTCGGGGGGGCCACGTGGCGTTGCCGCCCTTGGGGACGGCGGCGAATGCCTCCAGGGGACCGAATGCAAAAATGCATTCGCCGCCGTCCCCCAGGGTGGCGAATGCATAGCGTACCGCCGGATTCGGACGGTCCGATCCCTGTGCGGACCGTCCGTTTAGGTATCGGACCGTCCAAATCGTCTGATCGGACCGTTGCCCCTCGAATCGGACCGTTGATCGAACTGACCATTGCCTAAGATCAGACCATCCGCCCAGGGATCGGGCCATCGGAATGCACACGATCAGACCGTTGATTGGACTGACCGTTGCCCCAGATCGGACCGTCCGTCTAGGGATCAGACCGTCCGAATACCCCCGATCGGACCGTTGCCCCCTCCCGATCGGACCATTGCCCAGCCCAGGCCTCGGCCCCCTAGAGCCATTTGCAAAGTACCAAATTTGAAAATTTTGTTGCTAATTTTTAACCCCAAAAATATACGTACTGAATGATTTTTAATTCGACATTGGAAGATGATATATTGTATTATTCGTCATCCACTCGGTCGATACTTAACGCAGTGCACGTACAATAGCATAGTGATATTAGCTAGATGCGAGCCGTTCGCATTGCGGCATGACGAATGCGACACCCATAGTACGAAATACAACAAGGGATACTACATTGTTAGCAGTACAATGTATCCGCTCGTTCTAATCACCGGTTCCTAGAAAAGCGGGCGATTCGTTCATGGTACGATCTAGATAGGCTGTAGTCGGCTGGTGATTCTGGTTGCATGTTCCAGTGCCGTGAAAGATATGACGGCATGAAATTGTCAATCCATTGTCTGAATTGACACCTCCTTGGAAGATCCTGTGGGACGAGTTTGATTAGTAAATTCGTCACGTTTGGTGAAGATAAACTATCTGCAGGAAGTAAGGTGCGGCTTGAATTTACATCGATATCGTTGTCAAGAATGTTCGGACAAACAAAGCTTCTGCGTCGCAGAGTTCCTGCCTTTCTCGACCTGACGACCTGGCAACGATCACCACAAGCGCACGTTGGACGGTCATCCCATCGCGGTAGTCGAGAGTCGATTTCTCCAGTCTGCCCTTTCTAGCTCTAGACGTTGTTCGTGCTCCGCCCTCCTGGCCAAGTATTGCACCATGCTTTCGTCTAATGGAGGTAGTCCATATTCCGGGTTTGCCGTTGTCAATCCACTCGATAAAAGCCGCAATATCTTCCCTCAGATCTGTTAAGGTAAATATCCTGGTATAAGAGTCGTGGGTGTAAAAACGAATATGACAAAGACTTGACTGAAACACATACCTGGGGACTCTGGTGCACGCACTCGAAGTATCTCCAGCCGTAAGTCTCCTCCTGATGAGATACGCGTAGCCGGCAATGGTCACCACAAAGGCATATCGAGCGTTCAGCCCAAGGAGGTAGTACCAAAGCGAAAGCCTAAATATCGCCAGTTGCAATCCTCTACGAAAAGAGGTGTAGGAACATTGTTCATGCTGCTACAAGAAGAGAAAGGAAACTAGTGATGTAGGTAGTGGCCGTAGTTCATTAAACGGTGTGAAGTTTGCCCGAGGTCTGGTGAAGCCCTCTGCTACTATGATGGTGCTTTTATATAGGTTGTTGTGCCGTCTATTTCCCCATGAGACGTACATGTCAAAATATAAGGGACATGCATATGCAAAAACCGGTTGAAGTTGGCCGACCATGTATTCAGAAATGCCCGTGACGACGCATGACTAAAGCGACGCGCCGAAAGGTCGCTTGTCGCAATGTGGCGCAAGCGCGGCCTATATTATGCAAGTAAAGGTGGTCCGTACTCGCGCGATGGTATGCGCCGAAAGTGTTTCTCCGTTTTAAAATGGTGTAGACAGGACGGCAGTACCGTTGGTAAATATTTGTGAAAGGTCAGATCTGAAGGGTGGGATCGAGCCTAGAGGAGGTGAATATGGACATAACAAATTTAAACAAGTTATGCGAGACCTATAAATAAATAAATACAACAATAGCCCCCTAGGTCATACGCCTCCTCGTCCTCTAGGCTGCGCTCGAACGTGCCCGCGCGAGTGCGTCAGCGGTCTGCCGGTACCCCACGGGTTGGCTCGAACCGCCTGAGCAGCAGGGGAAGCACCGACGTCATGCGGCTGTGTGCGGTGCACCTCCGAGCTATGACGACCCGATCACGTCCTGCTCCGGAAGGAGGTCGTCCTCGGTAGAGATCCAAGCAGAGGTGCTCGGGGCAGATCCCTGCCCAGTGTCCCCCAGGTGATGGTGATATCCGCGCGTGGGTTTGGTAAGAAAAGTTCGCGTCAGCCGAATAAACAAGTGCAGTTAGTTATGCGAGAATAGGTTCAAACCTGACGTACCTGATAATCCTCGCCCGATCGTGGAGTCTGCCGACCTCGATCCTCCGGCGGTACCAGAAGGACCTGCTCCCCACGACGTACTGGCCCCTACAGAACCCGCCGCTCCTGCCGATGTCCCTTCACCATGGGGACCTCGTATATGCATCTGCATCGGTGGGGCTGCATCGGAACGGCGACAAGTCAGAGCACGGACGACCGAGCGCAATCGTGTTGCACATCCGGCCGAACGTGATCGTCTGCTCCTACTGCGTGAGAGGGATGCCAGCCTCGAGGCGCTGCTGCAGTAGGCGAGCTTCCGTGTGGACCTGCCTTACATCGTCCGCCTGTTCAGCAGGACATACGTGCGTTAGTTGCGCGTGGTAACTACGTTTGAAAATAGTATGAAAACCATTGACTCACCGCGCGGAAGTAGTCCTGGTCGCGGTGTGTTGGGGTATGCATCTCGCACCCCCGCGACGTGCGCCAGTGGAGCCTCGGGAGTGAACGTCACCACGTAGTCTGGTACGGGGCTGTACCAGGAAAGGTACTGCTCGTACCTGGCGGCTTGTGGTAGGGGTGCATCTCCGTGATGACGTCCTCCGTGGCTATGAGCCAGTCGTTAATGTACTCGATGACGATGGCGTCTCCACAACTTACCGACGGCCTGGCCACGCCGATTTAACTGCAGAGCACAACGCGGTGACATAATGCATAACAATACGAATATTCATTTACACATATACCTGTGAACGTGTTGCGGTACGCCGGGCGTCTGTGGATGGCCGAAGGTCTATCGCATACCGAACTGCGCATCACACGCTGCGGGCAGTGCGGCTCGACAGAAAATTCGAACAGCATTGGCGTCATCGTCAGCCCATACGCTGGTCCTGTTGCAGAGGGACGACAGCCCACGCGACGCACGCGCGTTCACCGCTCGGCCTGTACGCTCCCAGAACAACGTCGTCGTCCGTGATCCCTGTCGAACTCCTTGACGAAGTCTGGATACGACTTCTGGGACCTGCTACGTGAGCGTACCGACGCCACTACAAACAAGAAAAGAGTTCTCGTTAGTGTTGACGGCCGAAAACCGCGGGTGTGTCAAAAAGCTTGCTGACGATCTGGTTCGGCCGCCTAGAGACACGCGAAGGCTGGGAGATCTGCTTAGCTCCAGGTGCATGTCCTAAAATATTAGAGGTTTGTAGGCGCTGCCAGTCATTTGACCCCCAGCAATTGACAAGGGAATATTACTCAGGGATTCAATCGGCCAATAAGAATTCTGCTAGCCGATTGCCGAAGAATGCTTGAGCATCGGCTGAAAGCCGATGATAAACTTTTGTCCGGGCCCCAGCTGTCCGCGCCCGGGTCTCGCCTGTTGCCCACGCTCGGGTTCTCGTCTGTTGCCTGAGCCCGGGACCTCGTGCCCGCGTCCGGCTACCAGCAGCGATCGGACGATAAGCCGATAAAGTCTTCCTTCAGGCGATGGCGCCAACAGTGCTCGCACATCGGCTACGCCTGTACCCGGGCCCTTGTCCTCGCTTGTGCTCGTGCCCGGGTCAGCAACAATTGCCACATCGCTATCGGCCGATACTGTCATGATGTAGGCTCCTTGTAGCCGATGGCCGATGGCACCTGTGTATCGGCTAGGAAACCGATAACCTATAAGCAAATAGATAAGCTGTCAGTATAACAATGTGCATCGGCTAGAAGCCAGATGATTAAATGGATAGGCAGAATTGTAAGCTAGCCGACTGCGCGAGGAAACCACATATGCATCGGCTAGAAACCGATGTAATATAGATGACAAAATAGGAAAGATATACAAGTCGGCTTTATAAAAAGATAAACCTATCGGCTAAGCACTTCGATTAGAACGTCGCATATCACCGATCGGCTTCGACAAGAATAAAATTCTATTATTATCGATCTAGTAGTTCAGACCTAACTATTGGCAAGGCAAGATCGATAATAGTAAAGGAACCTCAACAAGCCGATAGACCTAATGCAACTGTGATGTAATAAGATAACTTATCGGCTATACATTCCGATAAGACACTTGCGCAAAAAACCATCAACTAGCAGGAAACGATTTACGCTGGCAGTTTAGTAGGTCGGACCCAACCGATGCAGCACGAACTGATGATAAATCGCCCCCAGTAAGCTGATAAGATCTACGCACGCGTGATGTGGTAGACCTGATCGGCCTAAGAGTCGGACCGAACCGATGCAGCGTAGACAGAGGCAGATACACCTGGGTAAGGGGTGACGAGTCTTACCTCTCGCAGGAGTTCGGACCTAACCGATGCAGCCCGCTCGAGAAGCAAGAACCCCCCCCCCCATGTCGAAAGGGTGGCGATGCGCCGGATTTGATTGAATCTGTGTGGATAATTTACAAGGTACCCGGGCAGACGTTTATATTACCCGAGTTTATTACAGTCCTAATAGGACCAGCGCACACGAATTTCCTATCTATAAAAGGAAAACTAACAAGTCCTGAGTCGGACACGAGATCAGGTTTTTCTAAAAGTATTAAAACTACCTAATTTGACAGATAAGAGGTAATGTGACTGCATAGTCGTGGTCTTCACGATTCCTTCCCAAGCTCGGACTCTTCTGGATTAGTTTCAATGGCTCTGATATCGCTTCTTTCTTAAACGAACATGGTAATGACCCGTACCAATTTTGGCCGTTAACAGTTAGTCCAAGTAACATTAAAAAAACCAGAGACGGTTCTAACACGAACATACCTCACGACGACACCACACCGTCCCCATCGTCGGATAGTCTCCGTGGACATCCACGTACAGGGTGGACTCGTACGGACTGTGGTCCACCACGGGGCCGGCCGATCGCGAACCGCTCTGCCGCCCCAGAGCTGTAGGAGGAGTGGACAACCCTGGTGAAGACCGCTTCTAGGTCGGTCTTCCTGCAGCCGTCGCACAGACCCCTGTACATGGCGGCAAGGACAACCGATCCCCAACTGTACTGGGGAACAGCACCGTCCTCGGCGTCGGCTGATCTCCGCGTAAGGGATCAAGCCCTTGTGACTGTGGTGCCGTCGAGTGGTGAATATCACCCACCCGAACAGCCACAACAGTATGCCTCTAGGCTCCTCTGCAGTGAGTACCGTGTCGGCTCCGGGGTCTAGCTGATCAGACTGCAGTAAACATATAAAGAAGTTGACACTGTAATTTCTAGTACGGACTGAAGGATGAACATAAACAACAAAGAAACATTCTTACCGTGTAGCTCAGTACCCAAGCCTGAGGGGGCCCGCATGCATGTACGGGGAGATCTCGCCAACGGAGGGAAGCCCCGGAGCACGGTGAACCGGGCCCGCGAACCGCTCCAGGATGTCCTCTCGCCACGCCTGGAGCCCGTCAACTGGGCCACTCGCACCCGGGGCCTCACCGGCTAGAGGCAGCCCAATGAGAGAGGCCTGACGTCCTGCAGCGGTGGGGGCCATCTCACCCGATGGGAGGTGGAAGGTGTGCGTCCTCCGTCTCCACCGGTCCACAAGAGCTGTGATCAGCGACCGGTCGATACCCCACTTCTTCGCGGGTCGTCGGGTCCGCTGCGGCTGCTACCAGCCTATCACAGCGGCAGAAGGCCGCATCCCGCAACCTGACATCAAAACAAAGCACGTTAAGTAAGTTGACATATACAACTTCACGTACAACGTTCTGTACGTACCTAGTCGTGAACCTGTTCGTCCACGGGAAGGAGTCGCCTAGAAGGTCGAGGACGTAAGGTACTGAGCTCGAGGTTCTGCACCGCGAGAGAGAAACGAACCGATGGGACTGATCGGTGGCGCTGATCCAGCAGCTCAGGGGTCTGGGACTTCCATACTTAAGCGAAAAAAGGAAGCGGAAACGGATTGCTAATTAAACATAGTGCATTACAGTCAGAAAATATAACAGACAGCAAAGTACCTTTAAAAGGCCCACACTAAAACAAAAAATCAGATAGCAATCATGCATATTGTACACATTACAGGGACATTACATTAGCAACCAGCGGCTATACTACACAACAGGTAACCGAAGGTGCCGAGACCCTCGATGCGCTCCTTCTGGTGCCTTCCCCCCAGTTGGCCGCCTTCCGTCGGCGCCTGATCCTTCCCATAGAAACTTCCGCCTGCACTTGGCCTCGGCGTCTTTCGTGGCACTTCTTGTAGGTATGTCATCCTTCCACACCTACTGAACGTTAAGCGCTAACGCAGCTCAAATTCGTCCATATCATTGCGAATCCTCGCGTGTCCGACGGCGGCCTGTTCTTGTTCATTGCTTCGTCGGTCAGGGATGAATACTGGCTTGTGTCTTCATTGAAAGTGCCGACGATGCGAAACCAAAATTTCTCGGTACTCCATGTATGCTGATTGCTTCCGTTTTAAGACGGAGACACTATTGCTCATTCAATGCGCAACTTCCCCGCAAAAAAGGTAGCAATGACATGAGAACAGGGCTTGTGGTACAAGCTGGTTTCGACAGGAGCACTGCATGTCCCATCTTTCTTTAGGACCACTCTTGCCAAGGTTTCCTTGCGGAATATTGCACGCCTGGACCTGTCGGGCAACATTCTTAAAATCTATGCTCTCGTGTGCCCTGACTCGGACTCGGCTCCTACCTTCTTGCTTTCTCCTCAAGGTACTCTTGTATTTTTGTGCTGAACCAAAGGTTTGCATCGGCCTAGATGGGCCATCTGTTCTGCACCTGTCGTGAAATACGTCTGTTTCTGAGGATGAACTTCACATGGCAAAAGGGGGAGTTGCCTCACACCCACGCATGAGCCCAGTTGTGACCTCTGAAGGTTCGTGGCCATTATACCGTACCTTGCTCCACCCCTTCATCGTACAGCAATGCCCATTTCTCCTTCGGCTCCGTGTTCGATTCCACTGCATCTCTCTCTTTT